>VWZO01003471.1:0-20293 GCA_013396975.1 Bucco capensis
TTGAGCAGGACCTGCCTGAACCCATGAACCTCCATGAACCCATGGTGACTTGACCTGATCCCTTGGTTGTGCCGGATTTGCCGTGTGATTGCCCTCAAAATGCTCTGTTCCACAACATCTCTGGTACTGAGGTCAGGCTGACAGGCCTGGAGTTCCCTGGATCTTCCTTCCGACNAGGTTCTGAATTGCATCCAACAAAGGATGAAGATTCTACCTGGCCTTCCTTTTGTTTATTTTGTCCTTTTATTTTGTTTATATAAGAACTTCTTTAATTATCCTTTGCTAGGGTGGCCAGATTAATCTCAAGATGGTTCAGCACCTTGATCTTAAAACAACATTTACTTTACTAGATTGCCAAGATTATACCCAAGTAAAATAGTTTTGTACTGTTGTTTGAAATGGATATTGAGTGATTAGCTGACTATATTGTAGTCCTGTAAAATGTAATTGTTCTGTAGTTATATTTTCAGCCTCTAAAAACAATCCAGGTTAAAATTGTGTTTCCATTTTGTGTGGAATTAAAATGCCTAGTATGTGCTTAATCAGAGGTGTTCAGAAACTGACTTCTGTAGTAATAGTACTTTCATTAATGAATTATTAGGAAGCAAATTCACATGGGAGGAGAATAATCTGTGGACTTTAGAAAAGCAAAAATTATTGCCTGGATTTAGTGAGTAAGACTGATGGCATATTTTGTGCAGTAATTGCAACTTATTTTATCAAATCATATGATAGGTAAATGAAAGCCTGTGACTGAATTCTATGCCAAAGCAAACTAAGTTAAAGCGGATGTCTATTTCACTTCAGATTTATTTCATCTGAAACTGAGAGAATAAATTGTTGAAATGAGGCCAGAAAGACAATCAAGATAATCACACCACCAGACCTTAAACAACTGCATTCCTCTATTAGAAAGTTTAATTTCACTAAGTAATTAATTTTTAATGTTTTATTCACACTATGCTTTTGATTAGGCTGTACTGGCAGTACGAAAGGTTTTGGGAGTGTTCCTATTAAACGATAGTCTGGATACTAATAAAGATCAAAACACAGGAACAACTATTATTTCCACTTGAACACAGTAGTTTTTTCCTTAAATGTTCAATCCAGTAATTAGTTTTGGTATGTGCACAAGATGACTGTAATCATCCATCTTTGCGGGTTATGAAGCAGTAGCTGTGTTTTCACACTCAACTAGTTATCTCTAGATACAAACCAAAAACTTATTAAGGTAATAGTAAAAAATATTTTATATGGCTCTATATTGCTTTTTGGATATTTTACAAAAATGCATAACAATTTTAGAGATACTACATGGAAAGAGTAAGAAGATGGAGTCTTACATCACACCCAGAAAGTCAATGCTGTCCTGTTCTAAAATATAATGAAGGCAACTGTTTCTTTAGACACTGAGAGATTAATCTTCTCTCATTTTGCACTGATGAAGCTGAATTGATTTCTAGGACAATCTGTTTTTTTCAAATGAGAAAAAAAGACTTGATTGTTCCAAGTACAGTTTCCATTAGATGATAAATATAAGGGGTTTGTTTTGTTTTTGAGATTTTAACTTTAGAAACTGGATATAAATTTAGGAGCCTCTGAAGAGCAACTTAAGCTGTCTCCAGGTATAAAAATAAAGCTAGAATGTATTGGATTAAAAGTGTTTGCGTTCACAGGATTTTCCCTATTCCTGCACCAATTATTTATAGGCTAACTAGAGATTCTTGCTGGAATTCAAGAATGATATGACATGAAATCATTACAGCAATTATACCTGGGTGGTTTTTGACACCCTGAAATTGAACTGGAGCTTGTAAAGGTATAAATCTTTATCTGCTGCATTTAAGAACTACCATCACTTTTTCTTGAAACGTTTATCAAGTTGTTGTTCAGGGTAAGTGCTGGGTGAAATACAATGTTTTTGTCAGGACATCAGGATATCCTCATGAGTATCATGTGATATTCATCTACTTAGTAGTGAAATGTGTCAATAGCTTGCACATGAGTAGATGCCGAAAATACCTTTTTTTGTTTTGCATCCAAACATATGAAATCACTTAACTGTAAAGCTTAAATCTAATGGCAGGGAGAGCAGAATGTGGTAAGTCTTCTTTACCCACTGACAGTCTGTGTAACAAGTCACCAAAATAACTGTATAGAGAACAGCAAAATCTGTAGACAGTGTTAAATTGTTTCAATTCGTTTATTTGCCTAACCTTTTCAAATGACTGCTTTCTGTAAGAGACACAAACCTTTTGGTTTAAATGGAAATTTCCTTAGGTTTCTGAGAAATTTCTTTATAGTGTAGGAATAAATAGTATCTTATTCATGCTGTGAAACAACTAACTGGAACTTTACAAAGAAGTGACTACTAACTCACCTTTATCAACAGTAAGTTGTGTAATATTTGGGTGGACTCTTGTCCCAGGCCCTTGTTGTCAATAGTTACCAAGGAAACAAGTTTGAGAAATTTTTAAAGCATTACCTTATGTTGCATGGGTCGTCGTCGTGGCTAGGCTTCGCGAATGAAGCTCCAGGGAGGGCTCCATCCATGCTCCTCCTCAGCGCCTTTTCCAAGCACGCTGATAAAAAGAGGATAGCAGATAGCACCCTCGAGCCTGCACTAGGGATTTTTTTAGGTGAGACACAGCATGCGCAGAGCTGGACCCACCCTTTAGTCCTAAGGTTCATCTGCCAGGGCCTAGCAAGCTTGGACGCTGGCAGCCAAGTCCTTAGGATGGAGGTTTAACCTCTTAGCTGGAAGGCCTCACAGGGCTAAATGTGCTCCATCTGCCCGGGTTTGGAATCAGAGNTTATGTTGCAAAGCACCTTGGCTCTTCAGCCTGCTGCTTAAAGTCACTGTGCATTTTCTGGCTTTTGAGCAACCAGTGATGAAGACAGAAATACAATGAACATAACGTAAGAAAACTTCTTTATCAACACCTATCCCAAGGAACTTGCTTCCTTTCTCCAGGTGGAGTCTTCACAACTCAGCCTGTATGGGATACTCTGACTTTAGACCAATTAATAATTTTTAGACTGACACAAGCGTGTTAAGTATTGCCAAATTCACATCAATTGAAACACATTTTAAGAACTCAATTTTTATAACTAACTCTCCCTATCTCTTTCTGACACACACCTTTACACATGCTTTTAATTCTGTTTATTGGCTAATATGCCACTTGTGGATATTGCAGCACAGTTTGTATAAAGCATTCACACATACCCTTAAATCACTATCTGAATATTCAGTACTCTGATACTCTGGCTACTACAGCATTTTAAATACTCAATACAGTTTCCTAATGTCAGAGTTTACTTTATAAAGAATTGATTCACTTAGTATTTCTAAAAAACACAAATAAAATATTTTAAAATGTTTTAAAACACTTACTTGAGTTTGAAAGGAAACATGAAAAGCAGGTTAATGAACATTAAGGAGTGTAAATCATACAACACTTTATTTGTTTACATAGGCAGGGAGAGTTACGTGATAGGGTGGAGGCAGGATATCCTAGTCATCATAAATTTTTCCCCTATAATTATGAGCCCTAATCAGCATTTTGTGTGCACTTTTCCCTTGTGCAAACATCCAGCTAAGTTCATAGTACTCTCTATGCAGTCTCAAATGCTACAGTGGTTAGTGCTAACACTGTTATCTTTGTATGTGTTGCAAAGGCTTAACTAGCTTGAGGAGGAGTATCAGAATTCATGCATAAAGACAGTTTTCTTAAATTTGTTCAAGTCATGATGAAATGAAAAAGACTTTTTCTGTTTTTCTGCAAGTCCTGTTCTAATTAGTCCTATCTTCCTACAGAAATTTGGAAGTCTTGGCTGTCTGCTTGGAAACATTCATTATAGCTATACTACTGCTTTCATGACCTCAACTCAAGTATACTTACAGTATATTTGCTGACTGCCCATGACATTAAACCTTTATTTATGGGATACAGGGTCTTGAAGTCCTCCTAGGTTTCTATGGTCACAAAAGAGAAAGCTGGCTGAAATTGGCTGGTGCTTCCTCTCATTTGTGCCATACATAGAATGACAAAATGCTCAGAAATAGCTATAAAGTTTATTAAGACCCTGCCACTCCTCAGATTAGTATCACTCTGAGGGTCTGTCCTTTTTCCTAGACACAATGTGGTTGGGCAGTACCTTAGCAGTAAAGATCTGCCCCAATAGATATTGATGCCTGCCTGCAAGAGTAATTATTTGTTGCTTCAGCTATCCTTTATACAGAAACTAGTAATACCTGAAAGACAGTGTTATATTGTCTTGATTAGTGTTGTCTTCTGTTGCTCAGCTAACTCTAGTGTATGCTTTTTGGGAGACCAGCTTAAACTGTGAGTAGAACAGAGGAGAGCAGACGATTGCTCAATGAGACTGAGCTGAATGCAGAATTGAAAATATTTGAGAAGAGGTGGAACAGTTTCCAAACAGGAAAAAATAATTCTGTGCTGATAGCAGAATGAATCAACAGTAATAATACAATTTACTTACATGGCTGGGTAGAATTTCAAAGAAAGAAGGTAGCTGAGCTGGTCTAATTAGCTAAGCTAAATTTAGGGCAAGTTAGCCCTGAGAAGGTGCATGGAGATAATACACTGCAGTCTCAGACTGCAGAAAGAATTTTTCTTTTCAAAAGCAATGAAGTAAAAACATTTGCCAGATGCACATTTTAAGGCAAAATTGCAGAAACAATTTCAAACCCAGAATTTGCATGCAAGTTTTTTGTATGGACCTGACAAATACATATCATCTATAACAGTAATCAGACTACACTGCTTGGGTACCTTAGGTATCTATATAGATATTTGGCTTTTACTTTATTTGGCTTCAATACAGAGATCTTTACCTGTTTTTAAGAAGATTATTATGAAACTGATAGAAGATACATCACTGAATTTGGGAAAGAGCCTAGCCTCAGAATGATTTTCTGGAGAAGTTTTGCCTCAGTGTATTCCCACTGCTGTTCCTTCATGTTCTTCTTTGCAGACTGCAGTTGCTGTCTTTGGGAATTGTTTATTTTTTTGGTCTTCCTTTATTTTGGTTACTTTTCCCCATCCTATTTCTTTCTCCAGCTCATCTCTAGTGTTGTTACCGAAGTTATGAATAAAGCAGAGATTACTAAAGAATTACTTCTTAAAAGTGCCCTGAGTTTTACTAATTGTAGTGCCATTGGCAGCTAAAAGTAGTGGTTGGTTTGAATAATTTTGTGGCTTATCTATTTAATAGAGAAACTTCATTTTATTTGAGAAGAACACAAGATACTTCTCAACTGGTAGAGCCAGTTAGTGCAAGTAACCTGTTTGGTCACTTTGGTCAAGAAGCAGAAAAACTATAGGATTGGCTCAACAGCAAAAACATAAATGAAGTTTGAATGTCAGATTTATCCTCGAACATGTTTTTGTATATTAATCACATAAAATGTTTTTCACTTTATGACTTTATTTTTTCACTCAGGATTATTTTATAGAAATTGAGATTTGGTGTTTTTTTTTTTAGAGAACAATTGTTGCCAAAAAGTACTTACTTTCACAGAAATGTTACATATCTGTTTAAAAGAAAAACATGCCCCCTCCCCTTTGCCCCCCATATTTTAATAAAACATATATATTTTCTGACTGGATGATCCTGTTTTACAGGCAGCTGTGAGCTGGCATTAATCAAAGCTGAATTTATTACATAAAAATATGAAAGCAATAACCTTCTGTAGGGACTCAGTATAAATCAGGTTTATTCTTTAAATAATTATTTAATCAAAACCAGCTGTAGCTTCTAATGCCTGATCAACCAGAGACTAATAGATCAAAGCTAGAACTTGAATATAATTAAATGCAAATGTACAGAAAAATCAAATACTCTTTTAGAGTGCATGTCTGTTTGCAAGTAAATGTCAGATTACAGGACAACTCAGGCTTCAAGATTTTTCCAGAGAAAAGAGCACTTAATCAGTTACAGCTCCAAAATGGCAAGTAATTAGTTGCTTTTTATGTCAACAAAGAACAGTAGTTGATTGTATATAAATAAAAAAAAGGCATATCAGTAGAACAATTCTGAAATGGCAGATCATAAGTAAGAAGAGGAATTTGGAAAAAAGGAATCAGCTGGAAATTACATATGACAGAAACCAATATGTGTTTATTTAGACTTTACTTAAAATTTAGTTTCTGTTGAGCAAACGTGAGTTCAGACTGGTACAGTAGATATGTTTTAAAGTCTTCCTAACTTAATTTCTTTAGAAACTCTAAAAAACTAGGGCTTTTTATTATTTAGTGTGTCCTAATCCATCCTTTCTCTCTTCCTTGTTTGTATGCTCTTTCTGAAATTGCTATTAAATACATACTGGATACCATGTATTGTATGTACAACACAACTGATACATTTCTAGTTTTTCTTTTTAGTACTTATGATATATCATAGGATATACAGTAGTTAATAAACAGAAATTAAAGGCAGTATTTCATTTTTCAGTTTTGATTCACCTAGACATTTTTGGTTTTGTTAGTATCTTTCACCCTAACAGTTCCAATGGGCTGAAGAAGTTGATGATAACATATGGTTTCTCCAGCTTCTTTGGGTTTACAAATGTAAAAAGCAAGATAGATACTGTATTGAAATAATAAAAATTAGTTGAATACATATGCAATTATACACATAATATATGTATGTATTGTGTATAGCATATACAAATATATGCAATTTGACATATATTCTATAATATTTGTTTCATCCCATCTCACATATAGATAAAATGTAGGTTGCTCTGGTGTATGTGATTTAAGATATAAAAATTCTTAGTCTTATTTTATTATTTTGGTTTACATTGTATGCACTCTTCTGATCACTGTAAAAAACTCCCCAGTATTTTAATAATCACTGTTGCTGTAGAATAATTTTGTATCCTTGGAAACCATTGATTACACTTCACTGGCTTATGGCTTTTTCTTGAAGTACATAGAAGTCTAACTCCCATGCCATCCTTAAAATATATTCTTTGATTATTTTATATGAATATAACCAAGTGGTATTTGTTGCTTTGCTGGGTTTTTATAAGCAATTTATTGAAGGATAAATATTTTTTCTGAAGATGTCTTCTTTTTCCCACTGGGTAGCATTGGAGCAGCTTCTCAAAGTCATTCATTGTCACTGAAGATGGAGAAGCTGGTCTGGTCACTTTATGGCACCTGAAGGAGTGAAATAGTAAGAGTTTTCTAGGTTTCTTTGTTTGTTTGGGTTTTTAAGGCTGTGTTTCTGAAGGAGACAGTCCCAAAGAATAATGATCTGGTTAATTGACTGTACTAAATGTAAATATTAGGAAAACCACAGCTTAGTAACTAAATTGGCTGAGATCTCATTTAATTTCCTTTCTATTCCTCTAGACCTCTAACCCTCAGGAACAGAGCTGTGGGTTTTATTAATGAGAGTAGAAGGAAACGGGATGTTGTATTCTCTTGTCCTCAAGGCCTGAAGGGAGTTCATCTGCAAATTCTTTGGTCTAAAATTTTAAGTCCTGTTGCAAGACATTTGGAAGTGTGTGTGTGTGAACCCTGCATAGCATGTCTCTTCCTTCCATTACTTCCTGAGTACTTCATTAGCAGCCTTGTAAAATGCTGTGTTTTATCAGACTTCATTTATGTGCATTAAGGATGACCCCTTCATGTTTGCCCATTGTCTGCTTTGCTCATACATTAACTTAGAGCTGTCAAACAAGTACTAGGTGGAGGTGCAGTGGGCTGGTACTTCCTGCTCCTTTCCAGATGTACTGATAAAAGAGTCTTTGCTTGGAGGTGTCTCAGGATTTGAGGGGCTGCCAGACTAAGGCTGAAGGGATGCTTTTCTCCCTTGCTGTATCTTAAAAATGTATACAAACATCTCAGTATCAAGAAAGAAAGCAAAACTCCAAAAGCCAGAAATACAAGCTGCTTTTGACTCACGTTTTCAAAGTTTTTTTTACTTTCTTGAGTCTTAAAAAAAGGTACTAATAAAGTCATCTTATCATTTGTGAAATATCTAACCAGAGGCAATAAAAGTAATTCTGAGTGACAAAAGCCAGAAAGCTACTGCATTAGAGTTCAGGCACAGTCTGAAAATCCCTTGTGTTCTCCTGTGGCCCCTGGTNAAAAAAAATTACTTCAGGGAAAAATAGCTTATATAGTAAAGACAGAAAACAATAATGATTTCAGTTGCCAGCATATGTTTATACTGGGTGGGCTATTGCCACAAGTAATCCTAAACTCTTTTATTAAGTGCATTTTTCCTGTAAATTCCCTGTAGTATGTTGTACTTAGTTGATACTGTACCCAACCTATCTCTAAGGCAACTAGGCTTGCTTTTTTCTTCAAAGAGGGAAAATCATAAGACATATATATATATGGATATGCTAGAAAAAGAGACATCTGTAGGGAATTTAAATAATACCCGTAGGCTTTTTATTATATCCTGATTCTCCCTGTTTATACATAGGGTCCTTTCTTGTAAATCTCACTCAGATGGATACACTAGTTTTATGAGTGAACATTTTATCACATATTTTTAATAGTATACAAGGAAAGGCAGTCTCTCTTTTTATTTTTCCCCTTGAAAAATGTAGTTGAAATTCAATGACTAGACACATCATCTGATGGAAGAAGGCTCACAGAAAGAGGTTTTTATTACATTATTGTTGGTTTAGCTTTAGCAAATACAACTGAAGAAAAATTGGAGCCTCAGCTGTTCTTAAAATATGCCACTGTAATATACTGCTGCTGAACATTGCCAAGGTTCTGAGCTGCCAAGTGGTCTTTGTACTCATCACTCCATGGAAAAAAAATTGATTTCATGCCATATGATGACATATAAATAGGAAGGCCTGTTTCCTTGGAGGATATAATTTTCTCTTGATTTGAGAGAATATTTTATCATTACAATATCACAAATAACTCTAATGTTATCTTGTACTTCATGTCTGTTTCTTTGTTTTTGTCTTTTTTTTTTTTTGATTAATAAGTTCTCCAGGGCTTATTGTGTGTATGAATTCCATTTATGCATGATAAAAATTTGTGCTAGATTTTGATTGTACAACTGTTTTCAGTCTTTCCTTTGCTTTCTTTTGATTGATTCATCACTGTTCTTTATTTGGTACCTTGCCACAAGCCAGATATTTCTGTAATCCATATTAAAAAAAGTGCTAGTATATGCTTAGGATATGGTTTTGTTCCATCCTTTTATATTATCACATACTCTACAGATATATTAGTTTAAATAAGGATTTCCAAGTGGGTATAACCATATTTTTCTTATTGCTTCATTCTTCCTACACTTCAACAACTCCTACTTCACATATTCAGTGAAAGATATTGTCTGATGATTTAGTAAATTATTGCCTATCAACCTGTGAGCATTTGGCCTTCTTAAGTGCCTTAGATAGTTCTTTTTCTCTACAATTTTAATTTAATTAGAATTTGGATAGCGATGTAGATGTAAGAAAAATTTTGTGTTTAAATATTTAATATAACTTGTATTCCCTAAGCTAATTTTCCTAAGCATTGAAAAAACATTGCTGTTACAAACTCCTGTACCTGTCAGCTTTAAGACTTAAGGATGATTTTCTTCTCATTTCCCCAAATGCATTGACTTTTTTGTTGTTGGGGTTTTGTTGTTGTTGTTTTGTTTGGTTGTGTTTGTTGGGTTTTGTTTTGTTTGTTTTTCTTGGAAGAATGTTCCTTTGAATGTATTAGTTTAAAAAATGTTTGCAGACTTAAAGATTCATTACTAATGGACTGTTGAAGTCAATTTTCTCTTAACTTTTACATAAGCCAGATGTGAATATATACTACTCTGCATATAAATACAGGGCTCTATGTTGCTACGAAGACTAAAATTTAATTAGATTTTGTGTTGGTATTTTATTAAATTTTCTTGACCTTTCAGGCTTCTTGTCCAATAAAAAAACCAAGGGCATCTCTTTGTGAACTTCTTGGAATCCTTTATTACAACCTGAATTACAAGTGTCATTATTGTAATTCTCTTCTGTGTTTCTGCTAGGTTATGAAGTTTAGGCTTGTTTTAGCTTGCTAATATAAACTTCAGAAATGTATAGAAAAAAAATTACATTAAAGCATCTAACTGCTTGGTGGAATATTGTTGCTTCAAATATTTATAATCAGTAATGAAAAGTAAGTAATGCAGGTAAAGCTAATTGTGATAAATACAATTATGGTCAGCTCTGCAATTTTCCCCTTACATATTTGGGCTTTGGTCTTTATTTATTTAAGACTTAGTAAATGAGGTATGTTTATTCTTAAAGTTGATGAGCTTCAGGTTTGCAGCTTCACAAGGAAGTAACTCCAACTGGACAGAGGGGACTGCATCTCTGATTACTTCATAAGCTATACTTGAAGAAATTGCTTTGAAAATAAGTGCATGAGGGACACAGTGAAAAAAAACCCCAAGAGCTCAGAGGTTCCCATGGGAAATGCCTGTCTTGTTATGTCACACAATCAGGCTGTCTCTTGCTTATTAAATATTTGAATCTGTTCAGCACAGAGACTCATTTACCACAGAAGAGGAGACTAGTGTTGTTTTAGCCCTCATAGTTTAAACTATGTGTTTCAACTCATAGTTTATCAGTTAGAAGGGTATGTTATTTCCTAGAGAAGTGCTCCACTCAGCAAGTGATTGTACAAAGACAGATATTTCCTACCATTTGCAACTGGTTTTGCCCTTCAAAGTAAATCTCATAATCTAGATACCTGACTACCTTTGTTCAAACCAAAGAGGTTTTGACCAATGTAGAGTAACAAAGCAAAGCTCTACATAAAGACTGTAAGCAGATACAGGCTTTTTTTTGAGCAGCATTTCTGTTCAGCAACATTTGCTGTATGAGATAGGAGTGCAAGGAAAAGTCTCATGCCTTTTGCAATGGTATGGATTAGCCTAGATAAATCAGTATTTGCATTTGCACACTAGATTTTAATCAGTCTTTCAACTTCTAAATTTTAAAATATATTTAAATAGTACATATAGAACTACACCATGGAATACTTGAAAAAATTGTGTTTTTTCCAGTCCTTCTGATCAGTCTGCCTTATGGAAGGCATGTAAAAACCCCAATATATCCATTGCAAATCTGGCAGTAGTCAGGTGGTACAACTGTGACCTCACAAATATGTGAAAATTCAGAGGCTTGCTCAACTACCTGTCTGTTCTTCCTTTTTAAGACTAGCACTGGTTTTTTTTCTTGGTAAGTACATAAATAAGTAACCTACCTTCCCTAGCCAGACTTCCCACTGTCCTCCCTTGCAATCAGAGAAAAAAGATATGAAATGTAATATGTCATTATCGTGTATTAGTATCAAATTTTGCCCAGGGTTATCTAAGGTTATCCTGTTCTGCAGAGAAAAAACCTTAATTGCTCAGCATGGGTTGTATTCCATAGTCTCTCAGAATGCTCACAATAAACAAAAAGAAGATATCCTTTCACTTCTTGAGAAGTCTGAAAAACTGGCAAGCCCAAATTCAGGTGCTTATGAGGGCAGCTATCTACCTTATACCTGCAGACAAGACCCTCCTTCCATGCCTTTCCTTACAAGGAGAGTCAGAGGAAAAGATTGTCTTGCAGATCCTTTTGGAATAAGTCTTTGTCTTGGTATTGGAGCAGTCTTAGTTTCATTGAATTCATGGATCTTTCATAAGAACATCACCAGAGATCATGATGATGATGATGATGATGATCTCTGGTGATGTTCTTATGAAAGATCCATGAACTCAATGAAACTCAGACTGCAATTTTATCATAAAAACTAAAAGAATTATGAAAACCATAAAGATAGTGACTTGATTTCAATTCCAAAGGCAAACATAAGTCAAAACCAAAAAAATCTTCTCTTAGGAGGAGTTCTAGAACACACTAGGTGGTGCTACCATCCCAACAGCAATTGCTGAATATGCTTCACTTGTGCTACCATCCCAACAGCAATTGCTGAATGTTTCACTTGTGCTACCATCCCAACAGCAATTGCTGAATATGTTTCACTTGTGCTACCATCCCAACAGCAATTGCTGAATATGCTTCACTTGTGCTACCATCCCAACAGCAATTGCTGAATGTGCTTCACTTGGGCTTTTCTGCTCTCAAGGTACAACTTTTGCAGTTAGCTTTTTACATATTTCCTAATACTACTGGAATTTTAAGTATTTCCTGTGTATTTTAAGATACTGTCACTGATCTTTTATTTGGTAGGGATAACACTGAATGCTTTCATCTTGTTTGATTTTTGGTCTAGCCTTGTAGCCCCATATATAAGGTAAGAAAAATGCCATGGGTCTTTGTGTTAAGCTAGTGGCATGAGGCTCAGGTTTATCAGGCTCTGTCTGGAACTTGTCTCAGTCTTCCTGGAAGCTTATTTCAGTTTATTTAGCTGGTACAGCTAATGACAAGATAACTGTGAATTATTTGTTCTGTCTTTTGCTTAGCATTGTGCAATTCTGTGGTATGGTGCTTGCTGTTATGTATACATTCTAATGATAGGTAATAATATTATAAAGTTATTCTATGTAGAATGAACTAAGAAAAGATTGTATGTGGCACTGAGTGGCATGGTTTAGATGCTGTGGTGTATTGGGTCATAGGCTGCACTTGATGATCCTGGGGGTCTTTTCCAGCCTTGGTGATTCTGTGATTCTGTAGAGAAGAGGGAGCAGGGGATGACAATAGATGCCTTTTAAATTCAACTAGATGCTCTGGTGTCACAGAGCACTCTGTGAGGTTGGTCACTGCTCACCACAGAAATACAGCCTTGGGAGTCATCAAAACCAGTGGTAGGCATGGTAAAGAGAACAGAGGAGAAGTATCCAATATGTTAAAACATACTATATATAGTAAATTTGGTTGTAGTGTGGAATTGTAAACCAGTGGTATGAGTCATGTGTAGACTGTGTTAGAAAGCACATCCAAATAGTGCTAAACATATCTTAAGAGGAGAAGAAAGAAAACTTCAGCATCACATTCCTTCTAGAGAAAAGAAAGCAGCCATCAGGTTCCATTGTTCTTTATCCTTTCCCAAAAGAAGGGTGAGATAACACCAAAAATAAAGTGTAGATACTAGGTAACGTGTAGACTCAATTTTAAGGAGTGTTTTGGAAACTTTTTCTATAATAATATAGAATGTTATGATTTGAGATTTACAGAAATGAGTTGCATTTTTTAACCTGTAAGATGTTTCTTTAGCTCATGCAAACTGCACAAGTTTACTGATTACAAGTTTACTTGGTTAGCATTTCTGGAGAGATTGAATCTATAGTCTAGAGAGAAATCAAAAGAACTACCTATTTTTATTAGTTCTACACAAGTTATATATGACTTTATCAGATTTTGTTTAGTTTACATAAATAGAGTTCTTCCCTTGTCAAGTGTCCTGCACTAAACTCTATTTACATGTTGCTATCCACTGAGAAGGAAAGATGTTTACTGTCATGTCACAAGGTCATTGCTGTGGGTAGGCAAATATTGCAGAAATTAACTTAGCTTATTAAATTAAAAAAAACCCACTGAAGAATTAATAGAAAGCTTTTTTTAAAAAGTACTTAGCATGCTGTCTGCACTATTTTTTAATTCTCTAAATTGGTTTTAACACAAAACCTGCCAACCTCCATATCAGGAAAATCTTTGCTTCTACTTTTGCTTTTCAGTTCTGTGTCTGAAAACTTCTCTTATCTAGTGTGTTTTCTATTGCCCTTATTTATTAGGAGAAATTTTGGATTCATCTTTCTAATAGTACTTTCACCTTATTGTTTATTTAATATAAATAAAAAAATTTTATCTTCTGCAAAACTATACACAGTTAACTCAAATTACATGTCTTCACTCAAAACTGAACCAAAATGGAGCCATGAATTCCATTTTATTGAGGTTTTTTCCATTTGTTGGAAAGAAATCAACACCATCTTTTCTGTTACTTGAACTCTATTAAAAACAACCACAAAACAACCCCAGTTAAGCTCCCTCCTTTTTTTCTGATAAATTTTCAATCAGTTGGCCTGCTTCAACTGATTTTAGAAGAGTAATAGAAGCCTAGAACAATTTGGGTTGGAAGGGATGTTAAAATTCATTTAGTTCCAGCCCCTCCTGCCATGGGCAGGGACTCTTTCCACTAGAGCAGGTTTCTCCAAACCCTTATAAGGTTCATGAAAATTAATCCCATGTATGGGTGATGCTTCCTGAACAAAATGCTGTGGTATGAAGTTACCCACAGAAATCCTGTGGACTTTCTGAGTTGATCTATTTGGGGGAAAAACCTCATTACACACCTGAGCATCTAACCAAGAGAACCCTAACCATAAGAATCCAAATGTCCTGAGTGCCAATGGTTTTGTGAGAGTTCCAGCAACATGTCAAGGCTTATTTTTTTCCATTCCATGGGTGGGAGGGGATAAAAACAATTCTGTAATAATAAATAATAGAAAGCAAATATTTCTCCCAGCATACTCTTTCCTATCTTCAAAACTACTTCTGCTTGTAAGTGTAAAATCTTTGTATCAGCATCTCTGAAACAAAATGTTTATTTTCAGTGTACCACAAAACCCTAATGTCTTTCTTTTGAACCAGTCTGAAATCTGCTTCCTTAAACTATTGTAGTTCTTCATGTGAGTTGAGGTCACATATCTCATGCTTTTATCATATGTTTGCTGGGTTTCCCTCTCTAGACTCTGTATTCTGTGGCTCACCATGATCATGGTAAATATGCTTCAATAGAGTGACTCTGGCAAAAGAACAATTGCAGTGGCCCCAAGAGCTGGGCTGTCTTAGGTGAAGCACTGTTAGTTACAGGACTGTATAAAATCCTTGTGCTTGCTTTTTCCCCCTCTCTTTTTGTAAAGTAGAATTTATATAAGATTCCAGATTAAAAAAAAAATAAATCAAATTTCTTCTTATACCAATAGGAGGAACAGAGACATCATGTCTTCTTATGCTGTGGCTTCTGAAACAATTCCTTTACAGTTCTAAGTAGTGTCCACTAACTATAAAAGTTTAATTACTTTATCACATCTTCAGGCTAATTTCAGTAGATGAGCAAATTAAACAATTTATATTAATCTGAATGAGCTTGATTGTTACATCATGTAATATATCATGCCAGAGTAAGTAAATGCCATTTCCCCATAGGAAATTAAAACAATGAACACCTATTTTGAGATGAGAAAGATGATATCAGTTTATGCAGACAAAAGGTCATCATATCTCATAATTGTATGATTACACAATAAATTCAATTAAAGATAGTAGAGGATCTTGTAGATAGTATTTCTACTCGTATATTGGTAGCAACTTAATGAAGCAGTGTTCAAAAAATCTCTGCTAGCACTTTGGAAAAGTTCCTCTTACATCCTTCCTTGTTCCATAACAGTTCTCTGCAAAATGTGATTTTTGCCAAAACCTGTTTAGCTTTTGTTTTACATATCCTCTATGTAGTTTTCTCTCAGTTGATACAAAGTGAAAATTCATTTTTTGCTTTAGAAGTAAAATGCATCCATACTTATGTTCCTTTGATACCCAAAGACAGGACAGAAGTGAAACAGCTCTAGGGTTTTTCTCTTACATCTCCCCTTTGAAACAAAGGCTAAATTGTATCTGTAGAGTGCCTCAGACTTCATCTCCTCCAGTGCATCTCCCTTTGATGTCTCTCCTGATACCAACATTCTGCTGGAAAAAAATCAGTTCTTAGCTAATACTGCGAGTTTGGGGAAGTCCTAACTTTTATAGGAGTTTTACCAAAATTATTGAATTCTTCCTGCCAAAGAAGATGATTTTCAGCAATTGCCAATCTGCAGTAAAAAATATCAAACATGCTTTTGATGAGTTTCTTGGCATGCATGGAGCAAAACCTGCCAAGGATGCAAGCAAATGAAACCAGAGAAACTAGCTGCAACCTGCCTGCCTCCTCCCCCAGGCATGGATAAAATAAAAACAAAGATGACTTTAAGACATAAAATGTTTTGAAAACGCTCGGAGAAGAAGTTTATATTAGTTATATTCTCCTAATGCTGCCTTTTGAAGCAAATAAAAACCTTAGGACCTTATTATTTATAACTTTTAACTTAACAAATCAGTTGTGAGCTTGACTAGTAACAATCCAGATATGCAAACAATATTATTTCCACTTGAGAATGATCTCTAATGACCTAATCTGTTGGGTTTTTTTTATTTATGTGCCTAGTGGCATTACATTTTCTAAATTTACAATTAATATAATGATAAGATTAAAAAAATGATAGATTCAACTCTGAGAACAAATAATAGTTTTATAGAAATCTGTTGAATAGGTCTGGGAAACTGCCTTCAGAATCCATGCCATAACAAAATTCCTAGCATTTTTTGCATGCTTATCACAGATATCAAGGTGCCCTAAATATAGGCAGCCTTATTGTCTAGTTTGCAGGTATTGCTTCCTCCTTTTAGGTCCATACTTTACTGAAGCTACTGAGAAACTGTCATTAGTAATGCAGGATTAGGTTAAGTTTTAGCTTTTCTATTTAAATCTCTTCTTTAGCAGTTCTCAGATTTTGGAAAGCTATCTTGAATTCTTTAAAAATGAGGAGAATTTGGGAGACTAAATTCAATATTTTACAGTGTCAAGCCCAGTCATCATTACTGTAAAATAACGATGCATAGGCAGATTATGTGGTATTTATTGATCCTACATTTATAAAAAATAAAGCAGCCTTTAGTGTGGAAGTCCTTCAATGTCACTTGTTTTATATCAGTGAAACCAAGGGGCTAAGGACTTTATTTCTGCACAAAACACACAATGAACAGGAAACATGCAAATGTACTTATTTTGTTAAAAATTTTCATTTTCACACTGCCTTTCAACCTAAAAGACTCAAGAGCTCTAGATGTTTCACAGAGCATCTCTAAGTGCAACCTAGATCTGAATTGTGGTCAATTTGCCAAATCTTTATTTTTAACAGTAATTTAAGGTGCAGAGAGATAAGTTTAAAAAACTAAGTTGTTTAACTGAATTATACTCCTAAGGGAGTGATGGGGATATAGTCAAGAAAAATAAGAAGGTATAGAGGTGTGCTAAGATGCAAACCAGGAAGTCATAACTACTTGTATTTATGTCTTAATTTATTTACGTCATAAATACTTGTATTTATCTCACTGAGATGAAATTTGTAAACTCCAGGAAAATTCAATTTTTTCTGCTTATTTGTAAGGATAAGGGATGGACCTTACATAAATTGCTCTGTTATATTCTAGGAGGTGATCTCCTGATTTTTTTTCTCTGATTTAGTCTGACCTGTCAAGCCCTCAAAGAGCATCACCAAATCAGAATAGGCTGTGGCTCATTTTCTGAAGATATTTCTGGTTTATGCATCAACTGCAATGATCCTAGTTGTGCCTGTTTGCTGGTTTAAGCTGTAGCCCTGTTAAATATGAGCCAAAGGCTCCTGTAGAAGGCTGCTCTCTTCAGCTGCTACGTGACTTGGCTGTTTACAGAGAACTGACTGGCTGGTTCTGGCTGTTTACAAAGTGCCTCTGAAGGTTTACTTAGTAGTGGTCTGCTTTCAACAAAGTTGTGCATGCTGTTTCCAGCTGTGTTGTTTGGACTTTGGTTTTTTTGGTGGGTTTTTTTTTGGACTTTCATGTAAAGGAGTTTATTTAGGCCTATTTTTCACTTGTAAACTAGCTTTAAAACCAAGTTCAGAAGGAAGTGTGTGCCCTTCAATGGGAACTGTTTCTCTTCTGGGCAGCTATAAAGCTACCTCAGTTCTAGATCCCAAAGAAGAAACATGCAAGGACTTCAGGTTGTTTGGAATAAAAGAAAGAGAAGATTGCTTTGAATGGTGTTCCAATAAATATGGGGAAAAAATTGCTTTAAGAGAATGTTTTTCTCCTTGCACTTAGGAATTGGTAACACAGAAATCAGTTGGCTTCAAATTGTGCTAAGGAAAAATAATGCAAGCCAGAAAACTTTCAATGGTAAGGGCAGATGAATGGTTTGCTTAGAGGGTTACAGAATCACTAGTGCTGATTTTTAAAAGTGTTTCTTTATCTTTTTAAACTTTTTAGTTAGACAATTACACGAGTGTGTAATTACACGTGTGGGTGGTTCACTCCTTAACATATAGGAATGTACTAGAGACTTATCTTCAGGTCACTTACAGAATATTTCTAATATTCTTTCCTTATTCCTGGTTGTCCACATATAAATAGCCTATCATCTAACATATGAAGTTTTGTAAGTGCACATTGCCAGTTTAAATAGAGTGGGATAGAACTGGAGATATTTTGCTCTTTGTATATACAAAAAAGCCTCAAGATACTGAAACACACAACCCCAAAAAACAAACAGCAAAAACCTCCAAAACAAAAAAACAAAACCCAAAAACCATAAACACCAAGATAATTTATCACATGGAAATGAAGAAGAATATTGCTAGACATTATCAAGTACTGTGAATATTGTTCTGTCAACAGTTCATGGACTCAAACATTGCATTGGAAAAAGAAGTTATAAAGTATTGAAGTGCAACATGATGTCAGGGAGTATGACAGACTTCAAGCTAAAAAATCAGTGCTTGTATTAGCAACAAAACTTAAAGACATTTATAGATGCTCTGAATGACAACCCTGGCATGATTACTTTGCAGTATTGAAGTAGTCTGTGTTGTTGGGTTTTTTGTTTTGTTTTTTTAAATCCCTTAGATGGCTACAGCACTGCATATGAGAAAATATGTAGTTTGTTTCAAAAAGAATAAGGTAAATTGTGACAATGCAAAGAGAGATACCCTTAAGCTGTGGCTCAACCATTCTGTGTAGAATATAATGGTATACACAACTTCAGGCATACAAGCAGTTCCATGCAGAATTGCATTGTGGATGATGTTTGCAGAGTAATTCTATAATCAGATATTAAACTACTGTTTTCTAGGACAGAACAATAAAATAACTGGTTATTTAAAGAAGCAACATGCATCTCCTCTTAGGTTCCCAGATGACAATAGCTAAATTCAGGTTCATTCTCCATGATACAAAATAGTTGCTATAAACTAGCAGGTACATGTTGCTCTTAGTAGAAAGAGGAGGGTAGAGGCAAAGAGGAGAAAGACTCTGTTAGATCTGGAAAATGAAATGATATAGGAGTTTTGGCTGACATCAAATTCTCCTGACTGGTACATGTTGTGTATTTCATGCACTTCTTCAGTTCATAGTGATTAAGATAGTTTTGGTCCAAGTAACAGGAAAGCGTGGACATGTTGCTTGGGAGATTATTATTATTATATTAACAATTGGTGTTGTATTTAACTCCCCACTAAATCTCACATTGATTAAAGAGAAAGCACCCTTGATTCATTAAAACCAAGCTTGCAGTACCCCAGAGACCAAAAAAACCTACATACAGTTACTGATTTGTTTGTGTGACTCTGATTCTTTTCAATAACTTGATAAAATTTGTAATGCAAGCATGATCCTCCAGAACATGCACTGGAGCTGAAATAGATTTTCTTCATGAGAAAGCATGGGGAAGTAATACAAATTTGCAAAGGTGTTAGTCTAGAGCAATAAAAATACTGAAGGAAGTATCTGTTGTTATACATACATGTGCATGCAGCTGCACTGTAGAGTCAGGAAAATTGACCAGAACCTACTGAAACCTACACTAGGTTGCTGACCCTGAAAACCAAGTAATTTGTTCCTCAGCACAGGCTTATGCGTTGTAGCCACACACTCTATAAAAACACTTTCAAAGTCATACAAGAGCTGAAATCTCACTTTTGAAGACCATTTATTTGAGCATATTGAACCTAAATGTCATTGAAAATGGAAGGTAATACTCAAATTTGGGCACATTTAAAAATTATGCTGTCAGCCCAGTCCCTGAAGAACAATGGACAGTTGACACAGCTTTCAAAAGACAATAGAAGGAAATACCTATAAGAGGGCTGTTAAAGAAAAGCCTTTTAAAATAGCCACTTAGGTTTTTTTACTCTGCCTTCAATTCTGCCCCAAGACGACAGCATCTCAGGATGTGACTGTTATGTCGTAGTTGAGGGGGTTTATATGTGAATGTTCAGTAAGACTATGGTATAACACTAGATAAAGGCATAAACTAAGAGTAACAGTATTTTGCAAGGGAGCATGCAGAATTACTTCTTCATGAAGTCATAGAGGTGAAGATAGTGTGACCAGCAGGACTAGGGATGTGATCCTCCCCCTGTACTCTGCCCTGGTGAGGCCTCACCTTGAGTCCTGTGTCCAGTTCTGGGCCCCTCACTTCAAGAAGGATGTTGAGGTGCTGGA
>VWZO01003471.1:20320-37466 GCA_013396975.1 Bucco capensis
TGGTGATTCTGTGATAGCAGTTCTAGCCCATTTTCCCATGAGTTGCATTAAGAGTGAAATAAACTCAAGTATTTCCCTTGAGGCTTCGGTTCAATGGAAATCAGCTATGGGGTGAGAAATGTGCCTAGACAGAGCAAGAGTTGGAACAGGTATCTGGTCCTGCTAACCCCACTATGTTTTTGGCATGAGGCTATGTCACCTGCAGATAACTTCTCCACACTGCTGTTTAGTGACACTATCTTGATACAATGAGAGTTTCAGTCTGTAACTAAAAACAATTCATTTGGTATGTGAAACAGTAATTTATGTAAGTTTTGAAAAGTATCTGTGGTTAAATAAAAATGCAAAATTAATCAGCTTTTATGAGAATTGAACAGCATTTCTAATCAGTCCACATGAAATCAGTATTGTCACATACAACCTTTTGACAATGCTTTTTGTAACTCCTTCCTTTCCCAGTAGAGGAGCTCTACTGGGAAATAAAGAATCCCACAAACAAAACACTGCAAAAAACCCTTCAAGAAGCATTCTAAAACACATAAGAAAATGCTCCACTGTTCATCAGATAGAGTTTTTTTACCCTGAAGTCCACATTGGTTTCCATGATTTTCTTTTTCTAATGCAGACTGAAATATATGGAAGTCTTGTTTTATATGACTTTCAAGCAAAGCAGGAACGAGCAATGAAAGCTTTAAATAATTTCACTTACTGACTTAAACAATAAGGGCTGATGAAAGTCTCACCATTTTTACCCAGTAGAACATGCAAAGACTTGAGAGATTTTTCCTCTTTAATTTCTCCCCTCTGACCAGCTTTTGGAGATTGATTCTTTGCTCCTCAAAGAATTTGAAGGTAACTTGACTTGTGGAAAAAACAATAATTAATTGCCAATCAAATTCTTTAGATGCTTGCCTGTGAAACTCACTTTTAGATTTACTTCTAGGTAATAATTAAAAATGATCCTTTACCTGAAAGAAATGAATGTCAAACAGTGCATAGCTTTGCTTATGGTAGTAGTTTGGATGCTGAATTTCATTAACCACATTTTAGATCATGTTCCCTACTTGCTGCTTATTGTGAAAAGATGGTGGTTCCTCCAGAAGGATGCATTTCTTCTCAATTCCTCCTTTGAAATGCACTTCACAAGCCTTCTTGACTAAATGTACTGCTCCTTTTGTTGCAATGACAGCATCCTTTGAGGTAATTCTTCCTCCCTGCTCTCTCACTTCATTCACTTTTCAAAACTAAAAGGTCTACTGCTGAGATTTTTACATTCTTCCTGGGACTTTTCCAATATCTATCACACAGTATATATGAAGTGTATGGAAAAGCCAAGATGACACATATTTTGGAGAAGCAGCAGCATAAAACATAGCTCCTATTTCCCTTTAAAAATACATATATATTCACTTTTATACTCACTTTAAATACAAATTAAATTTTAAGGGTAAGAGATTGCCTCAGAGCGATTTGTTAACAAGTACTTACATTACTGATTTGATTCTGTAGTCGTCTTCAGAAGCTGTTTAATTAAACAAATTATCATTAGGTTATCCTTACAATTTAGCAGCTGTCAGAATATGTCATTTTAATGGTCAGTGCTTAGGTAGTTACCTTCTAAATTTTGATGGGAGGGGGAAAAGGAGGGACAAAGATCACTGCTTGGGTACTTTGCCTTGCTTTGAATTGAAAGAAAAATCCAAACAAACCATAAAGTTTCAACAATCACTTTGCTTTCATCATGTTTTAAAAGGCTCTGTCCCTTATGAAGCCAAGCAGGATTTGTCCCTTTATGATGATTGTCTCTAAAGCAGTTAAAATGCAGGAAAACGAGTTTAGCAGCTGTCAAAATTAGTGCAACTCCAGGGACTATAAAAACTATAATGTTGACATATCAGATAATATCCTTAGGATGTGGGACAACACCTAATGTCTGATACGTGTGGCAGCCTTTGAGTATAGTCATTAGCTCCAAGAGAGACATATTATGCCCAGGTTTCAAATTGTGTATATCATCATCATCATCATCATCATCATCATCATCATCATCATCATCATCATCATCATCTTCATCATCATCATGGCTAGGCTTCGTAAACGAAGATCCAGGGAGGGCTCTACCCATGTTTTTTACAAGCACGCTGATGGGTGAAAAGGCCAATATGAGATAGACAAGCCTGGTTGTAAAAGGCACAGCAGAAGGACTCCTTAGGTGGTATATTCTGCAAGACATGATTTTTTCTACGCTGTATTTTCTCCTCAAGAGTCATCCTATGTGCCTGCTCAAAAACATCCGCAGCATTAAAAATAGTGTGTCTCCAGACCTCCTGATTGGAGGCCAGAGTAGACCAGTTAAGGTGATCAATATGGCCAAGGCTGAGATGTTGCTTCAGGGAGTCCTTGTATCTCCTCTTCGGGGCTCCTCTCTTGCGATAGCCAGTGGCAAGTTCCCCATAGAGCATGATCTTAGGAAGGCAGTAGTTCTTCATCCTGGAGAGTGAGCTGCCCAGCGCAGCTGCGTTCTGAGCAGCATGGCCTCAATNATAGAGTTGGTGCAAGAACACAGCCTTGTTTCACACCATTAGTTATTAGAAAGGGCTCAGAAAGTGCATTGCCATATTTCACTTGGCCATGCTGATTCTCATGTAACGAGATAATCATTTTAAGAAACTTGGGGGGACATCCTAAACATTCCAAAATCTGCCATAGACCATTTCTGCTCATAGTATCAAAAGCCGTGTGAGATCAACAAAGGTTACATAGAGACCTTTGTTCTGTTTCCTACATTTCTCTTGCAGTTGTCTGAGAACAAATTATCATGTCTGTGGTACTTCTGTTGGCTTTAAAACCACATTGGCTTTCAGGTAAAATTCCTTCTGCTATAGCAGGTATTAGTCTGTTCAAGAATACTCTTGCCAGGATTTTACCAGCAATGGAAAGCAAAGTGATACCATGGTATGTATACCACTTAAAGGAGAATAAACATTTTACTCTAAGTCAACAGACTGGGGTTACATTTCTCTTTCTTAACCTGCGTGGTGGCAGGGCATGAAACCAAGGAAAGGAGCCTCCAAAAATGGGGGATGAGTACAGACCAAGCAATTAGGTGAGAACAGAGCACTTACATCTTTGCTGATGATAGACTTGAGTAGGAAGAAGTTTGTGTTAAACACCTAATTGTTGTTAAATTTTCAGCAGAGTGGTTTGGTTGCATTCAAGCAAAAAATTTGCACTGGCTTCAGTGATTTTGCACAGGGAAAGCCCCAAGGTTGCAGGAGTTACTGTTCAGTCTGTCCCAAAATTGTGGTAATCCAGATACTATCTGCCTGTCAATATGGAAGTACCACACAAGGAAGAGAAAGAGATCACCTCCTGTATGTGATCAGCAGTCAACTTCTTCCTTAGTATCACCCAAAATCTTATTTCTTGCCATATTTCTTACTTTGCCCCCTCAAGTAACTTGGACAGTAAATATCTTTTTCAGAGGATTAACCTTCCCCATTGCTGTTGATTCATATGCNCAAGGGATTTTCAGACTGTGCCTGGGTTGATTCATATATGTCCTAACCTTTAGAACTCCTGTGTGTCCTGCTGCACTCCCTGTCACAGCATTTCAGTACACTAAACCTCTCTGTGCTCTACTGGTTAAGCCAACTTTTTTTCCAAAATCTGCAAGAGTCACTTCAGGATGCTGCTCTGTGGATGGCAGTGGATGCAGGATGAATATGCCTGGTATGCCATTTCAGATATGACTCTCCAAAGCTCTCCACCTGAAGTGCCTACAGAGAGAAAAACTGGCTCTCATGACTTTAGTAGCTTGCTGTGGCATGCCTTTCCTAGTCCCTTTTATAGAGGAAGCTGATCTTAGATTAGAAGTAGTTAAGCACAGCTCTGGCTAGACAGAACAAGTAACACTGATGCACGAAGCAGGTGAAGCAATGGAATTGCTCATGGAACTCTTCTTCAAGGAGATTTGCAGATATGCAAAGCAGATTTACAATGTCTTGAATCCTAGTCTGTATCTATACACATGTAGTAGTTGCATATTGGGTAAAAAGAGTATTACCTTTTCTCTCTGAAGTGGCATGCTCAAAATTATCCTTGATTTTATTAAATGCACCTACAACATATGCTACATAACCTAAAGCTTGGCACACTCAAAAGGCAGAGCTAGGAGAAAGTGCTGCAGTTTGCCTGTTCAGGGATGCATGCAGTAAGCATGATGAACCTTTACCTTCACAAATAGTTTACTGTGTCCTTTCTTCATCACAGTTACTGTTCCACCAATTTATCTGGAGAACACAACTCAACAGATTTTTAACAGTGATGTTTACTAGCTGGGATATCTTTATTTATTTTTCAACACTTGAGGACTTCCATTCAAGATTGTCTTTTAGTTAGCAGAAGTAATGGCTTAAATGGAAGTTCTGACTGACTTAGAGGCAAAGCCTGCTGGGTGGGTGGTTTCTGTCTTTATTGTGCTAACATGTGGATTAGATTTTTTTCATAGTCTGCTTGTAAATTTGAATTAACTTTTTTTTTGTGTGACTACCTTTTTGCCATTGACAGATTCTTGATGGTGGTTATCGATTATTTTTGCTTTAAGGATGTTTTAGTTTGGGTTATGTCTTCAGAAACAAAAAGAAAGAGAAAATTACATTGTGTTGGGTATTTTAATTCCAACTGTAATTTTCATTTAGCAAGAGAAAATCTGGAACTTTTGCAAAATAAAATAATTACTGATTTATGAAACATTTTCTGTGTTTGTACTCTCCTTACAGGCTTAAGAAATGAAATGTCACTCATGTTTGGCATATCACAGGCATAATCCCATAGAGTTCAAAGTCTTGTTTTACACTTCAGCACTGGGAATAGGGGTTTCCCAACACAATGTGGTCACGAAAAATGAATTAGCACTGACGCAGAGCTCATGACCTCCTTGGCGCCAAGGGGCTACATTTAGCCAATTTCCTGCAAGGATATAGTTCAAGGAAAGTTTCTCACCGATGTCTAATGTAATATATATGATCACATTTACGTTTTGTTTTAACTTTCATAGGAGTGACTTTAAAAAAAAATCCATTTGTAATAGCTGAATACCATTCCCTTGTTGAAAGTAAGACTTAATTCCATTGCCTTTGTATATGTCCTGTTTTACTGTTAAGTCCAGAGTTTTGTTATTTCAGCAGACTTCAAACGTGTAATAAATAAATTTCCACTGGGTTGGCACTTCCTTTTTGCTTCCTGATGTAGGGATTGATTGTTCTTTGTGAGTCTCTTGGGATTTTATGAGCTTTCTCAGAATGACTGACTTGACCACAAATTCAACTATCATAATTTTCAGAAACTGTTCACACAGAAAAGCCAATAGAGGCAATTTTTAGAACAATGGTGACTGCTGCATATTGTATGAGATCAAATGCCTTCTCAGGTGTAACAAGAGACAGAAACAATGATGGAATTGACTCAAAATATTGTTAATCGTGAGGTTAGAGAATATTCTTAGAATAAGGAATGTGTAAGAATATGCTTAGAACAAGGATTTCTCACAAGGAGTGTCTTTATATATGCATAAAATCACCAACATGGTCACTTAGAGTAATCAGCAATTTGGAAGCTTAGCAAATACTATGGAGAGGAAGCAATTTTAAAACTAGTTACTGAACCCAGCTTAGGCTAAGAACATAGTAAAATTTAAATTAGCTAAGAATAATGAATAATGAAATAACTCAAATAGAAAAAAAACAACCTAGAGAAACTAATGAAAATGGTTAATTGAGAAAGCAGAAGTTCAAGGTACAATCCAGATGATGAGAAAGAGAGATTATGTCCAGTCACATTTTAGATATTCAAGTGTATCCTGGTCTCCTGTAGGCCTTGCATATTATACCTAACAGCTTTCAAGTGCCAGATATGCTTGGTATTTAAAATGGCAAGAAATAGCTATATTTAGTCTCAAAAATTACCTTCTAATATTCTACTTCTTAGTTAACAAAAAAGGATTAATAAAATCTTCTGGTTAGTTCAAAAGAATTGCTAAATATCTGAAATTTAATATATTCTTCTGTCTTAAGCACCTCTGGCCACAGCTGGGTATAGTTTGTCTTTTGTGACAAACCATGTGAAATATTTGGGAAGGTATCTGTGTCCAATGAATCATAGAATCATTTAGGTCGAAAAAGACCTCTAAGATCATCAAGTCCAACTGCAAATCTTACATTGCCAAGCCCATCACTTAACCATGTCACTAAGTGCCACATTCACCAGGGATAGTGACTCCACCACTTTCCTGGGCAGCCTGTTGCAATGCTTCAGAAGCCTTTTGGTGAAGGAAGTTTTCCTAACGCCCAATCTAAATCTCTCCTGGTGCAACCTGAAGACATTTTCTCTTGTTCACAGAATCACAGAATGGTTTTGGGTTGGAAGGAACCTCTGGAGGTCATTTAGTCCAACCCCCCTGCAGTGGGCAGGGACATCCCCAACTAAACCCTAATGCAAGCCAGTATTCCCAGGTGGTCTCCCATCCAAGTACTAACCGGGCCCAACCCTGCTTGACTTCTGAGATCAGATGAGATCAGGCCTGCTCAGGGTGGTATGGCCCTTTTATTGCTTCTTACCTGGGAGAACAGACTGACCCACCTCCTGTTACAACCTCCTTTCAGTTAGTTGCAGAGAGAGAGAAGGTCTNACCATTCAGCTTCGTGTCATCTGCAAATAATAGGTATATAAGGTATTTTACTGCTTCAGTAACAGGTTATTTGCTTTATTTTAAGATAAGTATCTCTTAAATGGTTTATTAAAAACTGACTAGAGCAATTGAAACAGTAAGAGTATCTACCTAGGAAGGATCCTGTAACCACACTTAATCTGTCTTAACATTGGTGTAAAGCATAGAGGTGAGTATGGCTCTGACCTCAGGGGTTTTTGTGGTATCTTTGTAAAGCTTCCTTACCTGCTGTCCAGTGCTGGATTTTTTCCACACAGTGTGAACTAGATATGAACATTAACCTCAATTACAAGGCTGAATTTAGTTCCAAAGTGCTGCACTGGGTATCACTGAGGACTGCAGGAGTACAACGTTAGACTGCATCCAGCAGAATTAAAGCTTCTGTTTTTTCACAGGGAGAAAGATATCATAAATTGTCTTTTATGTTTCAAGTGTAATCTGCTAGGATGAATTCTGCATTTTATTTGCAAGTCTGCTTCCAGAGGCTCTCAACTGTAATAATTCTTCTTATTATTATTATTATTTGCTTGGCCAGATTGGATCTGCACACTTGGAATCTAAAGTTTCAGCATTCTTTTTAACAACTTAAAGCAGAGAGAGGAAAGAGGTCTTAATGTCAATAGAGAGGAAAGTAATGCTATTTTTAGTAAGAGATTAGATATAAAAGGGATATGGAAGGGTTAGAGTTAACAGTGATATGTGAGAAAGGTTGAAAGGGAAATACAGATATTCTTCTGGGGAGACAGAGATATGGTCCAGAAATCTAGGAGAAGTAATTTGAGAAAGGGGCAAAGGGGGAAGAGTTCAATGACCACGTAAGACTAAATGGAGAAAATGGATAAAGAGTTTGCTGAAACTGAGTTGAAAGGTCAGTGTCTGTCAGGAATGGATACAGTACACTTACCCAGGAAAAAAATCTGAATTTACAAGATGTTATTTTCATGGCAATGTTTTGCTGAGAAAATAAATGCCACAAGGAGCAATGCTTATACAAAAGAGCAAAGCATTGTGGTTTAAGATTTTTTTTCTGGAATCTGCTATGTTTTTTTAATTCAATAAAATCTTCTGATTCATACCTTCAGACTATAGGTAAAATATACACTTTTGTAATGATAAATTACTGAAATTTTAGAAACTGTGCTATTGTATAATGGGTGATATTATATATATAATAATAATATATATTGTATAATGCTTGCTACTGTTGAGATTCCATTACAACATTAGGACATGAAAATACAGATAAAGTGAGTCCAGAAAGGTTATTCTGTAATTTTGATCTATCCAGAGCATATAAGAACTCTAGTGTAATCTAGAGTCTTAAACCTGCACTAAACTGACCTAATTTTATTAGTCTTTATCAGTCCTTCATATTTATTATATTTTAAAAAATTAAATACCTGGTCCATTTGATCTTAGTACTTCATCACTCAGTCAGAATGTTGTCCTGTTTTCTTTCCCAGAAATATTACCTGAAAATAGAAAAGAGTACAAAAGGAAGCTATTAAATTATCTACTATTATTTTCACTTTTTTCAATAAATATAATATTAAAAATTCTTACTATATTGACTAAACTAGAAAAGTTCTGAAAATTCAGTTGAACACCTTTAAACTTTTCTACTTGAAAGTAACCTTTTGCACCTCCAAATAATGCAAAATTAAATAATATTTAATACATTAAATAATTTTAAAAGAATACATTCTTAAATAGAAATGAAACAATATTTTAAAGAATACAGTCTATTCCTTTTTATAAGGTACCAATGTTTTAAGACAAATAACAATGTAAGCTTTTTACTGAGAGCTAGTGCAGAATAACTTGTACATAGAATTATCACCCCTATATTTTTTAAGCTGTATAATCTTTTTTATATATTCTAAGAAAACGAAATGAGATTGAAATGAAGATGAAAACTCCAAAGAGATGATAATCAAATAATGCATAAATCTATCATTTATGTAATATAATAGATGCAAGGAAGACTTGCAATGCAAATTATGCCACCACTCCATACTTCTCCACAGATAAACACTTGCTTGAATACAGATGTTATTGTGACAGTACTGAGATAAACAATCACATTTTGTTACATAGGCTGGGAACTCTGTAGCCTATACTACTGATAATGTTTGTGATATTTATTGTGTTAGGGTGTATAATGCATTTTAAAAAAATCTGCTGTTTTGATTTAAAGCAGAATTGGAGAGCCTGCTCACCAGAAAATGCTATCAACTGCTTGTATATACTATTATATTCATCTGCATACCTTTGAGAACAGTTGGCCAGTCACTTTGATCAGACATAAACCTGATTTGTTGTAACTTTTAGGAAGTCAGCTCTTTGCTTTCTTTAAATCTTAGTTTTAGTTAGTGATTTATATAACTGATGTCCAAAAGTAGCAATATTTGGGAAGTTAAGCAATTGACAAAAATGAATTCAAGAAAGCCCCTCTTATTGAATGCTGATATTTACAACAAATGTTCGGTGCTCTCATTTTCAAATACCTTCCCTACTCTGATGGGTTTTATCATTTTGGAGTGTAGCATGCTCAGCAACAATGTGAATATCTGCTTAGCCACGATGGGTTTATCAGCTGTGTTTTCATGAATTCCTTTCAAATAGTTTAGACATGTAAAGTGCCCATAGTTCAGTTCAATACTATTTTTTTTGTCACTTGCACAGCACTGCAATGTGTACTTTTTATAATCTGCACAGGATTACTTGTTGGAATGCAGTTCTGCTCTATCTTCACTCATGCCCTGCTCCTTTTAACCACAGGTATGTATTTTATCTGTTAAATATTGGCTTACTTGCCTCTATTCCTGGGTTCAGATTTGATCTGTCCTTCCTCCACTGTCTCTATTCTGTATTGGGCTTGGATGGAACTTGAAAAGATTTTTTTCAGCTCTTCACCTACAGTTTTTTTTCTCAAGTCTTCATTAAAATTTGCTCTTTAACTGATTTGTTAAGGTATTTTGGTCTTTCTTCAAGCAACTGACATATAGAAGTATATGCCTGGATCTTTGGTAATAATGCAGTTTTGACTATTAACCTCTTGTTACTAGATTAACATTGCCAGTTTAGACACTGAAGATTTGCATGATTACTAATCCAACTTATGGCAATTGTTGTGTTGTCATACTAGCTCAAGTTGTATATCAATGTTAAATTGTCATCCAGAGCTCTGCCTAGATTTGATTGCTGAGGGAATATAATAATGACACAGCTCAGTACTTGCATGCCTAAACTTCATCCTATTTGGACAATATATAGCTGGCTTTTTAGGAAGAACATTGAGGACAGTAGACATACAGTGGCAAGCATGAACTCTCAAACTGCTTCACATCCTGACAGACTCTCTCAACCCACAATAGCAATTGAGTAATTAAAAGTAGATTTCACTCAGTTTTAGGAACACCAATACCTCAATACGCAAGAATCTACAAAAGCAACCCCACCACCAACAAATTTTTAGGAAAGAATCAGAAATAACAATATTTCATTAATTACTCTTTTAGAAACAGCTCCTTAGAACCAGTACTGACACACAAAAATATTTTTACAGATCTGCCCACTCTTGTGGGCATCTTGCTTTGCTTGTTCCACTTCTGCACCCAATAAAGTTTCTATCATTTAACAAATTCCTTCTAACTTCTGAAATATATTTTTAATAGATTGATGCACCTTGCTCTTGCCTTACAAGTTAAAAATCTTACCTTGTTTTAGAGTTTTAGATGTCTGATTTTGCATTGTCTTTAATAAAGAGAAGTCCTGACAGGTTTTTATGTAGACATTATGTCAATCCATACCAGACTTGTAGAAGTCCTTCCATGTCCCCATCAGAATATATTTTTTCCATTCAAAATATTTTTGCACACACATATATTGTTGATCAAAATATCTGACTGACTATATGAAAGGGTAGAGTGAATCAAAGCATTCTGAATTATTTAGTTGTAAATTTTATGATATAGCCTGTAATAATAAAAACCATAGTTGGTATTTCCACTTTCATACTAATAACCTTCAACAGACATTATTTTATATTATTCTTTAGGAAAGCCAACAAGAAATAAAATAGAAAGTGAATATAGTGGAATTGGAATAGTTGCTGCTGTCCATTAAAGGCAGTCCTTTTCTTGGGCAATGTACAGAATCTCCAGTGTTTTCATAAATTATTAATTATACTAGTTTCACTCTAGAGACAGAAATATCACTGGGTCATGACACGTTTAGTGTAACTCTTTCTATTTCAAATAACAAATATGAGAAGAATGTTTGTAATCTTCCTTTCATGAAAGTTCTTTCTCTTAATCATCCTTTTTGCTTTTAAGAACCCTAATGAACCATTAATTCCTCTCTTTAGGCAGATGATTAAACATTCTCACCATAATATAATACAATATCCATTTTATTTTAAACATACTTTGCATGATATAAAAATATTGATCACAGTGAGCTTTAACAATTGTTACTGCTATAAACAGAAATGCTGCAAAATGGTTTTAGTGGAAATAAATTATATAGTCATTATCTCTTTAAAAAACAAAAAAACAACAAAAAATCACAAGAGGGAGAACCTAGGCTGTTTGGTCATTGGCAGAAAATAAGTCCTTATTGAGTTCTTTACAAAACATGAACTCCCAGTTATTTTCTATGTTTGCTTTCCACATCTTGAGAAAGCATAATGAGTCTGTCTGCGATAGCCCCACAGGGTCTCTGGTGAACATTTCATTCCAAATATTAGCACAGTTTCTGTCGTTCTTTTGTTCTAATGGAAAAATGCACACCAAAATAGCAAGTAGTGCTCTCTTCACTAATTCATGAGTGGTCTTTTCCAGTATGTGGGTACACAGCGGCACACTTCTTCACTAAAATAAAATCCAGCCTCACAGCGTTTTGTCCGAACTGTACACGGTGGTCGGTAACAACTGAAGGAAGGAAAAAAAAAGGCATTAATGGAACATGATCATTTATATTAACTTGGAGTAGAAACCTGTGTGCATTTAGATTGCCATTTCTCAATGGAATATTTAATTCCTGCCTAGGCACAGTCTGAAAATCACTTGTGGTGGTCNTTCCTGCAAATATGTACCTTTCAACTTCTGATTATGTTCTTGCACATTCTTTTAATTGGACTATTCTTCATAAAAGACAATGAAAGAATAACAAATGTTATTGAGGAGAAATTACTCCATTGCAACAGATACTCATGAGCATTTTTTACATATTGCTTGGCTGTAGTCACATTCTAACGTTAAGTAGTATTTTTTAATTTAATTTTGGAAATACAATAGTATCTTTCTGTACTCAAATTGGCTTGTTATGACCTACTGCCAGTTTGAGATGGCAATCTAGAATCAGATGATAAATCTACCATCTTCTTACTCAATTAGACTGTTTCTCACCTTACTCACAAATGCAACAAGCCTGAGAGAGATCTGTCTACATATGTTACCCTGTGACTCTGACCTTGAAAATGAGAACATACTTCCTTTCACAGTGCAAACTCCTTTAGGCAGCTTCTGAGGCCAGTGGAAATATATCTACACTTCATACTGTATCTATGTGCATTCTGAAGTAGGATCAGAACTTTCATGTTTATGATAAATCAGAAGAATAAGAACAGAAACAGTTCCTATTTGGACTACAGTAAGTTTAACAGAAACAGAACATTAAACCACAGGTTACATTTACCTAAGAAGCAGCAGAATTTTTCCTCACAGATTGTTGACTGAAAAATAGAACTTACACGATGATAGTATCTGTGGTTGTCCCTGAACTCTTCCTTTTCCTTTTTTATTTTTCTATTAAAACAAGAACTTGACCTAAAATAACCTTGCAATAACAATGCTAAATACTTTCTGGTGTAGAATGGAGACAAAGTACAAGTCTGGGTTTTTTTTTTCAGATGCTGGCAATGAGTCAAAAGACAAAAGTATATGTTTTGAATTTCAACACAGCTATACTTAAAACTTATATTTAAATAATGTGTGTCTGCTTGTGAAACACTGATATTATGATCTGTTACTGTAATTCATACTTAGTTCAAAGACAGTGCAGTACACTGTATTAAGATAGTGTCACTATCCTCTTCCCTAGGTAATTCTTGTTTCAAGCTTGTGGTTACTCTTTCCGTTGCAGACAAGTAAATAGATTGTGTGCTTATTTTGGATATTGAGTTACTACTCTGCAATAACTTGTTTATGCTACGAGGTTTGGATTACAGTTACATTCATTCACATCAGTTAGTTCAACCAGGGAACACAGCTGTGAAGAAAACAATATGGACTGAGGAAGACTGCAAACATGATGTTAACTAGTCACATCTTGTTCAGTGTTTTCAGTGTCATTAATCACAGTTTAACAGTGTGGTCTCTGTAAATAAGGGAATAACATTATTTTGTGCCACTTAATACAGGTATTTGAAATAAGTGTAACAGCTCATGGGAACTTCTCAAAGCCCTCTGATCTTTTGCTCAATAGAGTTGGGAAGGGTGGTAAAGGGCAACAAAAATATTTGGCAAAGGATCTAATACTCTGAACAAACAGGTACTCCATAGATGAAACACTGAATTTTCCTTTTCCTCTGTCACAGAAGTTAAACTATTTTATGTACTGAATGACAGCAAAATGAAGTAGAGAAAGGTAAGATAAAGACAAAGCCAAACTCTTCCACCCACCTATGACGTTGTACAAACTGAAAAGCAGTCACAGAATCATTAAATAAGAGGAGCTCGCTTTGTTCAGTATTCGTGCCTCCTAGTGAACTGTGAACTTAACTTACAGTTGACAGTACTATTATAAAGCATCTCTCCCATGTGTATTTGTGTCTAGCAGCAGTCAAGGTCATGTTACTGCAATCTTATCCTTATTTGGGACATTTCAACAGAGCAAGATAGCCTCTTTCTGCTCTTCGAAAATGCTTTACAGCTGAGGTGGCTAAGTTATCTGGCCCTGCCAAAACTGACTAAAATACATTTTTGAGGTGATAGCTCAGGGTGAATAGCAGCAGAGTCATTGTAAGTACATAAATGTGGTTTCCTTAGGAAACTCTGCTGAACAATAGACCACGCCTTGCAAAAGATTTGGGTGGACCGTTGTTTACGGAGTGCTTTTACGTGACAGATAGCTGTTTGGATGAGGCCAATCTGAGCATCCAGAGCTAAGATAGATGCTCAGTCAATATGTATAGTGGTGGATGAGTGAGTGGCAACTTCCTCTTTACAGTCAGTAATCGTGGTTTTTTTGCCACTGAATGCCTAGGCTTGTCATTTTGGGCAGTTTAACAAATTCACAGATGAAACTGAAATAGAAATGTTACTTTTAGTGGTGGTAACAGCATGATCACCTTAAAAGCCAGTATGCTTCATGGTGGTGTTCTTTTACTTTGTTGTTGTTGTTTGTTTTCTTTTTTCTTCCTTATCTGTGCTTTGTAAATGACTCTGTATTCCTTTCCTGACTCTGGAGTAGGGTTTAATATTAGAGCAGGGTGTAACATCAGGTACAGGGCATAAAAATGGTGATGCTTCAAAGCCAGGACCTCTAAGGCATATCTCTCTATACAGCAGCTGTCCAGGACATGGCTACAAGATTCTGTTCACACTTAAGCCTCAGGCACCTTGCACTAAGTTATAGATTGGTATGTCCATTTACACGGTCTTGTAACAGCACAGGATCTTTCTTTCAAAAATAAACAGGGTGCTGCGGGCTTTACTCCTTTGGAATAAAAGCTTGCAGTGGACAGAGCCAAAATGTAAGAAACCTATGCTAAGCCCTTTTTAAGGAGGAAGAGAGACTGCATCATCTATTTTCCTTGACAGTGCTATCATCTACAGGGCTACAGATTGTAGAGCTATAGACTGGTGGACAAGAAGCTGGCCATGAGTAAACAGTGCACGCTGGCAGCCCAGAAGGCTAATCGCATCCTAGGCTGCAGCAAGAGAAGCGTGGCCAGCAGAGCCAGAGAGGTGATTCTGCCACTGCNATTGCCCTTGGAAGTGAGAAAGTGTTTGTGTCTCTATTGTATTTAACCACAATGACAAAGAGGAAAGCTGGGCTCAATTCTCTCCTTCAGATACTGTCTTTAAATCAATAAAAATTACATCAGATATTTATTATGGCATTTCTTTGCTTTTTAAACACCTGACTTTAAAATACATATGGTTTATATGCATAGCACTGCTGGACATGCACACTAGAGTAGTGCTAAGGCTTTGTAACATGTAATCAGGTTGGTTTCTTTTCCTCTGCACACATGAAATTGAAATAACCTAATTAGAGAGAAATTCTTATGCTTGTAACAACTATTCTATTCCACTGAGAAGGCCAAACACAGGAAAATGGGTAATGGCAGCTACTATTAATCTTTTCCCCTATTTTAGAGAATTCAGCACAGGTGTCATTAGGCACTTTTTCTTCATTCAGGATGAACTAATATATCTGGATCTGGCAATATATTTATGACAACTAATTACATGTTATATTAAAAAAATACATAACATCTGCTTTTGATAAGCAACAAATTACAACAGACATTTAAACAACTCAGTTTGCTATTTTCCATTTCCAGTGCCTTGAACATTTCTGGAATTGTTACTTGTCACTGATGTAATAGAAATAAGTCCCATATAAATAAGTGGTCTTTCTGCTCTAAGTGACATTGTTTCTGTTTTAACAAATTCACTTTACAGGAAAATGTTCCTCACAACATATAAAAAGCAGAAATAATATTTTTTTGTCTCAGAACCTAAAGTCATTCACATTTTTATACACAGACTGCTACTGTTATGGGTGTAGCAGTAGTAGAAGGAAAAGCTTCTGTGATATATAAAGTAATTGCAGAGTTTTCTTCCTGGCCAAATCCCATTTTGAAGGACAAATGCAGGCAGTCTGTTTTATAGCTATATATGCCTACTTTGCACAGAAATCATCTAGAGCTACTCAAATTTTTAGTATCAGATGAATGACATAAAGGATCTGCAAAAACTAAGGAACTGAAAATGAATGATGGCATCTCCAGAACTAACTCCTGAAATCTAATTAGGAACATTTGAGTTCTTTGAATGGCAATATTCAGTTTTGGGGAAAAACAGAGTGGGATTTTACGCAGCATAAAAAAAACATGAAGCTTGAACATATTTTCATCAAAAGGAAAAAAAATAAAAATCACATAAAGTAGTAGTAAGAGTACAGGAAACAAAACAGGCTTTAAAATACTCATTCTGCCTAGTAGTTTTCTGTTAGAAATCTTAAAAGTCATAGAAGCTAAAACTGAAGAGAGGCTTACTGTTTACTTAAGACTACAAAACAATGCAGTAAGACAGCTAATGACAAGGGCTAAGAGTAAGTTTTTACCTGCACGTCTGGTGATGGAATCTTTTTCCTTTTAAGAAGCATTTATTGGGAGATTCTATACATTCACAGATGCATTTTGCAGGATTTAGTGGCTGATGTTTAGGACAGGTCTTTTTACATACACATTGGCACTTATCTTCATCAAATTCCTTGTTGGATCCACAGGCAGCAGGGAGAAGTTTGTTTTTGCACATGCACTGACATGATGATCTGTCTAATTCTTTGTGAGGTGCACAGCTTGAGGGTCGCACACCCCCTTTGCAGACACACTGACAGGTTTCTTCATCCAGCTCTTTGTTTGCTCCACAGATATGGAATCCTTCAGATGTGTCTATTAATACAGCCAAAAAGTTGCACAATTATCATAATTTTGTTTCTACTCATTCTTCTATTTTCAAGTGAAGAAATGATAGCACATAACATACCTTCTAAGGGATTTTTAGAATAAGCACATGCCAAAAAAAGGCAACAAGGAGTAACAGTATTGATAAAGAAGACGATTCAACTATGTACTTTTCAGAGTTTTAATTTCTCCTTTAGATAAATCAAAATATGGATATACATTTAATCCTTTAAGCAAAACTGCTTACCAGAATCTCCAAGGTGAGAAGAGAAACCAAAATCATGTTGTGCTAAACATCTGCAAATTTGATTATTCCAAATATGATTTTTTGGACAGGTCTTGTTTGCCACATGACACCTGTGGAAGGAAATACACTGTTGGTTTACCACCATAAGAACTCAAGTTAAAAATAAATCAATTTTAGGTGCTGATAGCTTTTATTTTTCTCCATTATAAAAACCTAAGAGCTTCAGTTCATTAATAATCTTGTTTTTAACTCCTACCAAATCTGTTACTAATTAAGGTTTTCCCCACTACAGGAATCTTCAACCATTTGTTGAAGCTGAAGGTACCTTCTCACATTTTAAGTTTTAGCTCAAACTTCTAGAAGCTGATATTTATACTTTCCTAATGCTGTGAGACGAATTGGGAACTGGTTGAAGGACAGAGCCCAGAGAGTTGTGGTCAGTGGAGCAGAGTCTAACTGGAGACCTGTG
>VWZO01003471.1:45836-60610 GCA_013396975.1 Bucco capensis
CATATGCCATTCAGCCAGTCTAAGGCTGTTTTGTCACAGAAAGCTAGATCTTCCAAGCTTCCTTACCATTTCTAGCATTTCTCTTCAAACTAGTGTGCTCAGTCCTTCTCTCCTTATGTCTTCACCCAATATGATGATTCTCCATGCCAACCACCCCTCACTTCAGTCCAACCAAACTTTCCCTTTCAGCCAGCCCATGAAGCTTGGCTTCCTTTCCTTTTTTGGGGGCGGGGGGCTTCTCGCATCTTTAAGTGCCTAGATAGGGAATTGCACCAGATTTTTGTTCAGTTGCAAGTTCTAAAGTGTTCTAGTTACAAATAAATCCAAGTCTCTCAACAATGCCATCTGCTTCCTAGGTCTTTTTTGTAAGTATGCAGATTGTCTCAAAGATAGCAAACCACACATTCCTTATACAAACAAACAAGTAACATATCCTAAAATAATGGAACATGAAAAATTTTATCAGATAAAAAAACATGTTAATGATAAAGCCATATACACTTCTTTCTCACTATGGTCTAAGAAAAATCAGAACCATGACTTTTGCCGAAACCAAACAAAATAAAAAAAATAAATCCCCAAAACACACAAAAAACCAACACATCAGGCTGAGTCAGGCATCTGGCAGAGAAAATGTCAACCCCTATTGTTAAAGACTAGTTAAGTTAGGCTGAGAACAGCAACAGAGTATATAATAGAGTATTCTGAATAATCTTAATACTAGGCTGCTTAAACCAGAGTTGTTTACCATTTAACAAGATTATGCATGACTATAGACTTTCTCTTTCACAAAAACTTTCAAGGGCCTTGTAGAATAAATGGCTTACATAAAAATTGCATGCTAAAGCCATAACAGCCATTGGTACTATATAGATTTTAAAAAAAGTTTCAGTTGCAAGGCATTTTTTTTAAAATTTATTTTTAAAGGATATTTATTTTCCATAGAACCCACAGACCATTATCAGAGATGATTTTATATCTGTCTTTCAACCCAGCCAAAATTGAAATATTCATATTCAGAAATGAAGGAAGGTCATTTTCCCTCATACACAATCTGTAATAAGGTATATTTTAGGCTCAGTACTTAACCTCTGTTCCATTGCATTAGCCAAAATTAAAAGGCAGCCTATCATACAGAGCCTAACAGCAGCTTCTTTTGCAGGTATTTTCTGCCTCCCAGTACAGACAGGTATATAACTAAAGAATTTTTCAGATTAATACAAAGGTAAGTGAATAATCAGATTATTTTTGGTTATATGCAACAACAAACATTTCCCCCCCTGAATCTTCATTCTTTTACACAAGAGAGGTTTTTAAATCCTTGTAGATCAGTGCATATGCTCTGTCCTGTATGTCCCAGGTGAGCAGCACAGCAAGAGTACACCTTGCAAAGGTGGCTCTGAATTATTCTATCTAACAAGACTTGGCCTTTGGCACTCTACAACCTGCAGTTCCTGTGATGCCAAGTACACCAGCCCCCCTTATTCCCAAACTTGTTATTTCTTTAGCCATCCTTGCAAGAACTTCCACGTAAGAGCTGCGTGGTCCTGCAGACCACCCTGTAGTAGGCTCTTTTCAGTTCCCACACTGGCAGCACTCTTCCTTTAGCCATTTATAGAGCTGGAGTGGAGAGCAGAAACAAGGTGGGACTAGAGTCTGGTCTACAACTCATGAGTTCAGCATGATTTTACCCATATATTCCCCCTCATTGATCCTTAGAAAGACATGTATTTTTGATTCATTGTACTGATAGCTCCTTTTTTAGACTAGGGCATCATAGAATCCTAGAATGGTTTGGGTTGGAAGGGACCTCTGGAGGTTATCTAGTCCAACCCCCCTGCAGTGGCCAGGGACATCCCCAACCAGAGCAGCTTGCCCAGAGCCCTGGCAAGCCTCACCTGCAATGCCTCCAGGGATGGGAACTCAACCACCTCCCTGGGCAACCTGGGCCAGTGTTCCACCACCCTTGTGGTGAGGAACTTCTTCCTAATGTCCAGTTGAAATCTACTCCTCTCCAATTTAAAACCATTGCCCCTTGTCCTTTCACTGCAGGCCTTTGCAAACAGGCCCTCTGAGCCTGCTTGGAAGTTCCCTTTAAGTACTGGAAAGTCATGCCATACTTTCTTGAAAACAGTGGATATGTATACAAAGTATTTATTTGCTACAGTGCTTCATCATGTGTGCCAAGATCCACTGTATCAGTACATGTAAAATTATTATTATGATCACTGACTTCTGAAATACAAAATAATCAGGCCTGTTATTTTCATATCAGGATGAGGGAAGCTTAAAATTCTAGATACTTTTCAAACAGAGGATTTATTTTTTTTTTCCCCCAGCTTTACATTAACTACACTATGTTCTTCTGATGGATTGTAGTTTATTTTGGAAAGTTTCCCTTAAATTGATTGACTTTCAGTTTCCATCACTTGTGACCTCTGCACTTCCTTAAGTGTCAGGAAAGCCAGCCAAATATAACCATTGTAACAAGCACAATGTGTCTAGAGAGATTTTCAAACTAAGGATGCAAGACTGTTTGATTTCAAAAATCCAAATATCTTTATATGAGAAAGAATGAAAACAAGCTATTTGAAAAATGGTACATCACTGTAGCTTTTTTGAAAACCAGTATTCCAAGGTTTCTGTGTGATACAACAGCAGGTAATTTATCTGATGTAATACAGTTCATATGTGTTTAATATGTTTGGGTTCCTTATTTTATCTTTTTATATTTGAATATTTTTCCCCCAGAAATTTTAACAAAAAAACCTTTGGAAATTATATTGATATATGTCCCACTATAAATAGTAGCCCTGTTACATCATCAGAATCATCAGACTAACACTGAAAAATGCATGGAAAAAGACATAAATGGTAAATGAAAATTCTTGTGATAAATGTCTCTCTGAACCATGAGAAGGAACACCAAGTACATCTCAAACATGGCAAACAATTTCTAGCTGTTGTTTCCTGGGAGAAAAGCTCATCTAAATCTATTTTCAAACTGCTTGAAAAGATGATTTCCCTTGAGAAACTATTACTTTAACCATGCAACAAGAAGATTTACATCAAATGATCTGAAAGATACGAAAAGCTGTCCACCTGCNAAGGTAGGAGAAGGCTTTTTGACATCTTTTCACTGCTTCCTTCAACCTATAAGCAAGGGTTCTCTTCTAGGTCTTTTCTACTGCATTACCAGTGAGAGGACAAGAGGAACTGGCCTCAAGTTGCATCAGGGGAGGTTAAGATTGGATTTTAGGAAAAATGTCTCCAACTGAAAGGGTTGTTAAGCACCAGAACAGGCTGCCCAGGGAGGTGGTGGAGTCACTGTCCCTGGAGGTGTTTAAGAGATGTAGAGGTGCTTTACTTAGGGAAATGGTTTAGTGGTTTGGTAATGATAGACAGTTGGTTGGACTTGATGATCTTAAAAGTCTCTTCCAACCTTAATGATTCTGTTGATTCTGTTATACCCATAGGCAGGGCATAAAGAAGACTGCTGAGTGACAGGCTGTTGTTGCACTAGGTAGTTGCTATCTTTGTAACTGCTGCTAAATTACTTGTGTCAGGAAAACAGAACAACTGTTTAAATAATTAAAAAAAGAATCAGAGAAAAAAACGAACACAATCACACCACAAAACTGAAAAACAACCAACCATCTTCCCCAAAGACCATTATCAAACTTACAATGTTGGGCCACTACAGTGTCACAGATAAAGGAGTAGAAAAGGACCTACTGGCTTTTATGAGTTAGCCTAGGGAGGTGCTCAAATGTCTTCATAGACCTTGAACTATCTCTTCATCAAGAGACTGTCTCATATGCCAATCATGATTGTATAAACATCCCATAGCAATTTCAGAAACAGTTTTTGTGGAAAAATGGTATTAAAATATAAGTAGAATACTGTTCTATTTTTTCTCTTCATAAAGTTAAGTAGCTATAGAATGGACAAACACAGCTCAAACTAGAGAGTTATTGTCCTTTATCTGCACTACCACCATGTTCCACAAAACTACCTGGGAACATCTGATCCAGTCCATTCTCCTGGCAATCAATGATTTGCTCCCCATAAAATAATTTCCATGCTTAACTCTAATTAATTTTGATGAAAGGTGACATCAACTTTCTTTAGATTTTCATGTCTGAGAGCAATTCTAGAGCTTGCCCTCACAGTAAGACCTCCAGCTGAAAAGTTACTTTTCTGCAGAGTAAGCAGCAGAAAGTTATCTTACAGAGTTTATGTACCAAAAATAATGCTACAAAATGGTGACTTATGAAAAAAACAGAAGATGTCTGGTTACTAACTGTTTGCTCTCATTTCATTCAGGAAATAAAAGAAGAACAGTAGTGAAAATAGGTGTGTAGGGTACCTGAATTCCACAGAAGGGTCTTTAATCCAATACCTTTTTTCTTCCTAATTCTCATCTGATACAGAGTAAGCTGTGGTCACATAACTTTAAAAAGATTTGAGATGATGACAGATGAAGATATATATATATATATATATATATATACTCTCATCTTTTAGTAAGGATTGTTTAAAATTCTGTCAAGGACCAGATAAAACTGGAAAGCAGAAGCAAGACAGAAAACTCAGAGATTAAACTGCTTTACAGCAGTAGGTAAGAATAGGTAAGAAAACAAAACAATGCTATTGCCTCTTTCTTCGTTCTGGTAAGTCCTTTAACATTGTCCTTTTCAGGGTTTCTCAAATCTCTAACTACTCCTATATCATACCATCACCAATGACATCAAGAACTTGAAAAAGAAACTCATTTTCTACTAGGCAAGAAAAATTACTTTACTCAATAGAAATGGAACAGAAAGGGATTGTTTACCCCCAAATTGATATGGTGCTCAAAGACCAGGAAATCTGTCCCAAGTGAAACAACTCCCTGTAACTAGATTATCCTTTATTCCAGTAAGCTAAAACTCATAAATACATGCCACAAAAAAAATCATCTATAACATGAAAATTGTATTTTCATCTTTCCAGAAACTGGAATTAGGACAGTGTTAGTGGGAATAACTATGGGCTTGAACAAAACCAGTGCTGTAGTTTCCCTTGCTTAAGCTATTTGGGTTACATTATTCCTTTGCTGTATGGCTGTCTACACTAGCTGAAGTTTAGGACTGAAAATACTTGGTAGAATATATCACTTCAGACAGATTTGTTCAGAAATGGGGACAGAATATATACTAAAAAAAAAAAGAGTTGGATTTTTCCTGGTTGGTTTTTTTTTTTTACATCCCCTTTTCTTAATCCCCTCTCAAGAAGGCTCAGAGCACAATAAAGTTTAATGATAGAGGAATGACATTTCCATGGGCTACAATTTTCCTGTTGGCTGTATAGTTGTGTAGCTTCCTTATAAATATGTACTGCATCTGCAGCTAGATGAATTTAGTTGGAAAGGAAGCAAGACTTACACCAGTATGTTTTCTTCAAAGTATCAGAAAGATGAGGTAATAAGCAAAAAACCCACAACCAACAAAAAAAAAAATAATCTACCAAACACTGTAACAAAAGCAAAATACTCTAGCAAACATTCTGAAGTAGGACTATTGTCACATGGTTTTTGAGGGAAATGTGGTTGTGATAATTGTTATAGCTGCTTAAAACAGAATAATGCAAGTGTGCTTTTCCTCTACAGGCAGCTCATAGACTCAATATATAATCTCTGCACACTCCTACCTGATCTCTAGCCCTGAACTTGAATAAAAACTGCACACACACCTAAGGAAGATGCATAAAACACATAGATACATTATACTCATATCTCTTAACACAGTAAAGTTCAGGCTTTATTTGCAATATGTATCCTGTCTCCACATGTCCTAAAGCAGTCTTCACCAACAAAATTACAAGCAATTTTTTACCAGTGTTTGCCTCATGCAGCAGGCAAAACAGCAGATGCAAACAAAAGGACAGAATTAAGATTCATGGATAATCTCCAACTGAAAACCAGACATCATAATTTCTTTTTTATTTTATATTTTCTCCTAAAATATAGATTTATATTTTTCTGGGGGGAAAAAGAGTGTTAAACACTTTCTTCCAGGCAGAAGTCTCTTCAGTTTTTTATATATATTCTGGATTTTATTTTTTTCCTTCCTCATGGTAGCAATAAGAAGGTTTAAAACATACATGATCATAAATGGATTTGCAAGGAGCACTTGGACTATAATGAGTAGAACTTACTGTCTTGCTGATGTAATTTGTGCTGACATTCATACACTGGAGTCCTTCACTATTGCAGCAACCTCCACATCTGTAGATGGATACACATGGGGGTTTAAAGAAGGTGTTTGTAGTTGCTCCAAACTCTTTTCCCACATCCACACACACTTCACGTGGCATGCACTGAGTTTTCCTCCATTCAGTATCAATACCTGCCAAGTTACAGGGAATTTCATGTGTTATCAAGTGACTGTTTACAAACAATACTCTCCTGCAGTAAATTAGTAGGTTGGGTTTATTTAAGTTTAGAATGAGAATATGCATTGCAAGAGTCACATCCTTTATTCAGTGAAATACACAATACACTTGCTTAATCTAACTTCTAGATAATTTTTCTTCTTTATAGGGATGTGACATATTGTCATGGAGCAGAAGAAAAGTCACAGCAGAGCTAAGAGGGAACCTAACAAGTTGAGTAGATATTATGAACTACATAATTGTAGAATGATTTCAGTTGGAAGGGACTTCTAAAGGTCATCTAGCCCAATACCCCTGCAATAAGCAGAGATATCTTCAAGTAGATCAGGCTGCTCAGAGCCCCATCCACCCTTATCTTGAATGTTTCTTGAATGTCTTCTACCACCTCTTGGGCAACCTGTTCCAGTGCTTCACCACCCTCATTGTAAAACATTTTTTCCTTAGATCTAGCCTAAATTACCTTCTTTTAGTTTAAAAATATTACCCCTTGTCCTGTTGGAACAGTCCCTACACAAAAAGGTTACACCTGTCTTTCCTATAAGCCCCCTTTAAGTATCCAAAGGCTGCAGTAAGGCTCTCCCTAGAGCCTTCTCTTCTCCAGGCTGAACAAACCCAACTCTCCCAGCCTGTCTTCACTGGGAAGGGAGATGCTCTAGCCCTGTGATCATGTTTGTGGCTCTCCTCTGGACCTGCTCGAGCAGGTCTTTCCTGTTGTAAGGATTCCAGAACTGGACACTACTCCATGGGGGGTCTCACCAGAGCAGAGAAGAGAGAATCACCTCTCTTGACCTGCTGGCCAGCAGCTAAAGTTGTACATGTCCTTTCTGCTATAACTGAGGTAAGCCTCACGTTGGGTAAAGTCTAAAGAAGTACTGCACATTTCTGCAAAGTCATTGTAACGAGTCACACACAATACTCCACTTGGATACTATATATCAGAAACATTTTATTTGATGCTTACACACTTACCGTGAACATAATTTGAGTATATGTCTACTTTGTTAACAAGAGTATAATTTCAAGCAAAATGTTATTATTAGTAATTATATACACCACAGTAGTTAGTTTGAAAGGTGATATTTGTACACAGACTATCCACACAAACATTTTACATCATGTTACATAGCCTTTTACCAAATACAATCTTACACTAAACAGCCATAAGATTTTCAGCTTTACAGGCTCCTTTATTCTTTCACAGCACCAGTTTTTGGTAAGCTAACCAGCAAAAATGGAAACTTCACCTTATGTGTACTTTAAAGTCTCCACTAAGGTACATATCAATACCATGTCAAAACATACACCTCCTGCTATCAATCCTGTGTTTCTCTGCCTGCAAACGCTTAAATTAAGCTAACATACTTTTATCCAGACCATCTGAAACACTAAGGGCTACTGATGTATTTGTTTGACAGCTGGTTTTTTCTGCTTTGAGCATAACATCATGACAATTACCCTTCTGTAACAGGAAAAAGCTACTAAAAGATTTTTTTAAGCTATTTGGTGTACGAAAGCAATAAAATACTAAGAGAAGAAAGCATTACCAGCTGTAAGGTAACTGCAGAAAGTGAGTAGAAACAGTTCAATGAATCCAACTATCAGTGTCCTTTTTGCTGTCTGTAAAATCATTACAGCCTCTATAAAGCAGGATTCCTTATACCTGAAGACAAACCACTTCCCATAGCTACTGAGCTGAGAAAGCAGTCTATACCTTTCTTAACAATGGATGTACCAAAAATACGTCTAGAGAGTAACTTATGGAAGACAACTATCAAAGATTTTATATTATAACCAGCACATCAAACTGCTGAGGTTGGATTACTGACAATGCTTAGTTTTTAAAATATTTTTGACACAACTGAGAAGCCTTCAGATTTTAATTTATTGTGTGTTAGAAGGTATTCTGTGTCCTGTACTTACTTTTCAGGATCTCTGCATTATAGTGTGCTGCAGCAAATTTCAGGGAATCATCTGATCTTGTGTCAAAGCTGGAGTGTTCCCTGTTGTGTTGCCAACCTCCTTTCCTCAACTGACATTTGAACATTTTCCAGTATTCTGGGTACAGTACTGTCATGAGTTCATCCACGCTGGACACAGACCGCAACTGCTCTTCCAGGTCTCTGCTTGCATGAGCCTGTCAAAGTAATAAGCAAGATAAATTACTTTCTCTATTACACAGGGTTTGCTGGAAACAAGCTTGAAAAGTAATTAATATGTTGTAAAAAAAATGGTGCTCAAAGGTGTCTTGTCAGTCAATGGCAACAGTATTGTATTGACAAACACCAAAATATTGTTGCTTCTAACACTAGTGTCTCTCTTGAGGTTCAAAACATCTGTGTGAGAAAGGAGCTACAGAATTATGTCTATACAGACCTATATGCTTAGCAGATTAAGAAGAAAAAAACAATGCATTTTTATACTGGAAAGAAAAATGTTCATGATAAAATTTTGAATCCTTAAACCCCAATACATTTAAATGATGTTCATATTAGTGTTTATGTTTATGTTTATGAAGTAACACTGATTTGCCCTTAGTCCAGAAAAAAATCAAAACACCCAGAAATGCAAAATCAGTTAAATTAGAAAAAATAAGAAGAAAATAATTCATGCTATTTTGTACCTTTTAAAGGAAAAGATTAATAAACAAATTCTATTATAGAGCACTAATTCTTAAATCAGTACGAGTCAAGGACTTAGGTACCTTTAAGATTCTGAACTGCACACTCCCTTACTGCTAAGAGTTTCAACTGAAACTCAAGATTCTAAGCACTCTATTCCTTGTTTCAAGAGTAACCTCAAATCCTGTAATTTCACTTTCTTATTTGCTGACTTTTACACGAGCTAATTGCGATAGCATTTCCCTAAAAGACTATGACTCAGATCTACATTCTAATTTCCCATTTACTGGAATATTCCTCTATCCTCATAGATAAAACAATGTATCGCATAAAAGGACTGCTGGTTTTGCCCTGTCCGCCTTTCTCAATCATGAACTGCTGACTAACCAAAGGGAAGAGCAGTAAGGAGAAAGAAAAGTACTGAAGAGCATTTAGCCACCTTCTCAGCCTACATGGCCCTTAGAGGGCAGTATGAGACACAAAATATAGAGATAGACCCTAAAAAATGTCTAGCAACTGTCTGCACACTCCGTATGGTTTACTACGAAACTGTTACTTTAAGTCCAAGAAACACCCGCAGCAGTTTTCATGTGTCTAAAACATGAAACTATAGAAACTGAAATTTAGGATTCTTTATCAAACTCCTCTACTAACAAAAATGAAATTGTTTCAATTCAGTGATAATAAACATTACAGGAGTAAAACAACTGGTTCTGAACTAGCTCACCTGAGTGAAAAAAAAAATATCCTTGTCTCCAAAACCAGCTAGAAGAGTACAACATAAAATAGCATTTGCTGTCATATATCCACTTCCTTATCAGGTGTCAAAGGAGAAACACCCTGGGTTAAGGCAGATCCACAGAACTAATTCCCAGAAATACAGTCAAGCAATTTTATCTGTCAAAATATGTTATGAAGGTACAGAAAATGTTTTCACTAAAGCCTTGCTTTGAAATCTGTATTAGCTTTGGTTTCTCTGTTTGACTGTATTTCTGGGAATTAGTTCTGTGGATCTACCTTCATAGAAAGGATCATAGAATCATAGAATGGTCTGGGTGGGAAGGGACCTCTGGAGCTCATCTAGTCCAACCCCCCTGCAGTGGGCAGGGACATCCCCAACTAGAGCAGCTTGCCCAGAGCCCTGGCAAGCCTCACCTGGAATGCCTTCAGGGATGGGAACTCAACCCCCTCTCTGACACAAGCCACCGAGCAAGCAGTAACTTGGAGCCCTGCCTTCAAATTCACTGGCAACACAGAGCATCGTGCTCCCCCTGTCACCTCTGCTTTCCTTGTAAGACACCACACAGGTTCTTAATCAGTAGGTCACAAATAAAAATCCAAGCTGAACAAACAAAACATCAGTCACAGACACGACTGCCACATGATGGGAATGTGTGTGGCATGGGTGGTCACGGCATGGAGGTGGCACCTACATCCTGTCACAAGACTGGATACCAGTCCGTTATGTAAAAGGCAAAGGAATGGAAATTGTTTAGTTGTCTAGCGGCTGACCCTAGGAGGTCCTAGCAGATCATTAGGGTGAGGTGGAAAAAGAATCCAAGCAAAGGATCCCAGCCTTTGATAAATCCCTTAAAAGCTTGAGCACTGTAGACAAAATGTTAATGCTATTGCTGTTTCAGACCTATATTGCCAGAAAAATAAGTACTGAAACTTAAAATTACTTAGCTGATAAGAAACCAGGGTATAGAGCAGGAAAGAGGCTTTATTTGTTAAAAATAATGTGTGTTGATGAAATCCTCTTTGGTAAGGAAATCAAGTCATGTCTTTCCAACTGGACAGAAAATTTGGTATAAAAGTATAAAAATATCATAGAATCCTAGAATGGTTTGGGTTGGAAGGGACCNACCATATTAATTAACAAGACTAAGCAGTTCACATATGGGTGACCAAAGACCTTAGGAGCTCTCACAAAAAAGCCATGCATAGCAGTTGCTGGTATAAGGGAGACTGAGATGTGCTTCTTCATCTCCTCCTCCAGGGATGTATGAATTAAAATTAAAGTGTGAGGAAATGAATGGCCTTTAATAGAGTATTGTATCAAATTTAATAAAGTATTGTTTTCAACTGCATTTCATCCTGGATATTCTATGGGCCAGACTGCCACATGCCTACAACATGAAGTACTGGAGCTGTTTAGCCTGGAGAAGAGGAGGCTAAGGGGAGACCTTATTGCTCTCATCCACTACCTGAAAGGAGGTTGTAGAGGGGTAGGTGTTGGCCTCTTCTGCCTTGTGACTAGCACTAGGACTAGATGCAATGGGTTCAAGTTGTGCCAGGGCAGGTTTAGGTTAGGTTTAGGAAAGAGTGGTGTGGTGTTGGAACAGGCTGCCCAGGGAGGTGGTGGAATCACCATTCCTGGAAGTTTTCAAGAAACAGGTAGATGTGGCACTTTGAGGGATGGTTTAGGGATAGCAGTAGTGATTTTTCAAAACATTTTCAGTATTTGACAAACAGAACAATGATCTAGCTCTTCCTGGTATATTCACTGTAAGTCCATGTATTTAATTGCAGCAAAGTACTCTCATCTATGTCAAACTGTTCAGAGAAATGTGCGAGGAGCTTGTAGAGTGATCTAATTTTGTACCATCATTTGAACATCAAATGAAATCTGAAGTTCTGGTTCATTAGGAGAATGTGTTCTGCATACAGTAAAAGCATCAGATCATTAAGGATTGCTAAAATGAGTTTCTTATTTTTTAAGAGAGGAATGCAACTGCTACTGTAAATATAATAGTTGTCTGGCAAAATTTTTAGTTTTGTCCAAATTTTGGTTATTTTCACAAAAAGACAGTTTCAGTCCCTCCCTTTTATTCCAAATGATTTGTTCTTTATTAATTGTGCATTGGCTTTTACTGTAGTACACTGGAAAGAAAATTAAAACCTCAAAATGATTTTGCAATGGAAATCTAGACTTCAAAATCTATTTAGAATTTATCACAAGATACAAAAAAAAGTAATACCAACAAAAATATTCTACAAATCAGAGGAGCTCCAATTTTTCACTAATCTTATATAAAGCCAGATTAGGAAAGTTTAGAAAGAAATACTCTTTGTAGATGCAGTTACTGTCACCAAGCTGGTTATTCCCAAATGCAATTTACGTATTAAAAAATAAAAAAATAATTGTTCTATTGTCTGACAGTATTAACAAATGTTTTGATAGGAGAAATTCCACAACTTTTGGGACCAAAGTAAGATTTCTAATAAATGTAAACAGTCTGTTGATTTTCATATAATGTGTTGCAGTGGATTCCACATGAAATCCTTGATCAACTGCTTAATGTTTTATTAGCAAGACTTTCTGGAATCTATATTCTACATGGAAAAGAAAGCAGGAAATACTGCCATCCATGTCTGCAGAGGAAGTTGTTTTCTCTGCCCCACATTTTCTATTTTCTTTACTCTTTTGAGTCAGTTAAAGAGTTGAGGTTTGTGCTTTTTTCTTTTTTTAAACACCACCACCAATCCTTTCGTGTTTATTTCTGTCCTTTGGGTTCACTGTTCTACTGCTGGTTTTGTCATTTATACATAATATCAATGTTCTTCTGCATGATCACCTAAAAATTCTAGAAGCTGGAGAACGACCTTTGACTAGTCAAGCTCTATAAGATAATAGATGATACTGAGCAAATTAACAACTTAAAAATACAAGAATTAATGGAAAATACAGTAAAGACAAGCTCACTTCATTTCACTACTTCCACATTATTTTCTAAGGAACAGGAGAAACATCAAATACAAATATAAATAAATAAAGCAGTAAAGGTTGATGAGAAGCACCCTCTTGTTATTATTTATTTAACTTCAGAACATTTTACTCTATCAAAATATGTTTTCCACAGTGTGACTTTCCATTACAAGGTATGTCCAGTTTTTCATAAAATTATAGCTTGCAAGGAGAGGGGCAGGATACCATATAGACTATATATCTATTAATAAAATCAAATCTAGAATAGATTTTCTAGGCATCACACTATTTGTCTTTCACATGTCTCCAGTGTCTGCCTCTGTTATTAATAACAAAGGTCAGAACACTTAATATTTGGCAGAATGCTTGACATATAATTGATGGCACGATATGCTATAACAGTACTTTACGTGCCTGCTCTGACGATAGCCATCAGCTCATTTTACTTCCAAGGATTTTGCTGACAATTCTTTACTGACTCACTGCAATGCATTAAAAATCAAGTAGTTAAACCTGAATGCTCAAAGAGTGTGCAAGTAAATGGAAATACTGCAAAAGATAAGTATGTATGAATGCTTCACTTGCTTGGTGTTTTATTTTAACCAGTGCTAGCTTTTTGATGCTAGCAAAAAAGGATCCTAATTAAATACCTTAGCCACAGTTAAGAATTAAATTCAACTTTTTTGTCCACCTCTACAATCATGCTGGAATAGCCCTGAATTTGATCTCTCATGTGCTAATCTGTCACTAGTAAAAATAGTTGCAAACTTTTAAAATACCATTAATATAGTAACAAAAAAGTGCCTTATGGAAGCAAAAAGGGAACAGAAAGGATAATTTTTTATTTCAGGTTACTTTAAATATATAGTAAAACCTCTGCAGTTGATTTGAAATAAATTAAAAACATCATGAGAACAGCAAAGAGATCAAAATTGGTCTCATTTCCAAAGAACTTACACAGCACATTAGACAAAAGAATGTAAGTATAAAATACTCTGAACTATATTATGCTTTAAGTGTCCTCTATTCGTTCTGGCATTTTAAACACCAAGATTAACACCAGGCCAAGAAAATAAATAAATGGGGGGGACAAGAAGAGTGAGAAAGTACACAGCAGATAGGCAAGGAAAAAACAACAAGTTTAAGGAGAAACTTGAAAGAGAATTTGTTAAAAAGGAAGAAAAAGTCATTGACTATAAAAATAAGCTAAGACTACAGAACTTTCACGTTAGATTATACATCACTTTTTAAACATTTTTTTATTTGGTCTGAAACATTTTTGGAGAAGATGCATAAACTACTAGAAAATCATCTTGGACTTATTTAATACTGCTTTCCTGTTTATGAGTACAAGTATTTAAGCTGAGGTAGGTAGTGTAAAATTTCCATTTTAAGGGAAATCAAACTTTTATGCAAGTCAGCATTTTCCAGGTAATATTTCATTTAGATATTTTTAAAAAATGCTGAAAAACATTTCTAAGATTATAGATTTGAACAAAGGCATTTACATTAGGTCCCTCAGTCAATCATTTAGCTGCTGCCGAGGTTCTGAAATACGTTTCTTAGCTGGTGCTTATTCCTCAAGTACCTGCATACCTGAATGGCTCTCAACTTTTCCTAATAAAATGCCAGTACTTTCCTGCATTTAATGGGAATTATTTATGATAATACCCTTTTTTTGATCTGAGGCTGATTTCCCTAGGAAGTAGAGGAGGTGGGAAAAAGTAATTCTAGTTGCTTTGTAGAGCAACTCTCGGCGCTGTGGCTTGGTTTCTTTGGAAGCTTGTCGTAGGTGGCCAGTTCTCCCAAGTTTCTATGAGCTTAGGCAATTAAGATGTTGCTGTAGGTAACATGATACAACCAAAGATGGCAATGTCACAGTGCCACGTGAGAAATCCACACCATCTAGCCACGCATCACAGTATCCCAGTATGTCAGGGGTTGGAAGGGACCTAGAAAGATCATCTAGTGCAACCCCCCTGCCAGAGCAGGATCACCTAGACCAGCTCACA
>VWZO01003471.1:60957-82622 GCA_013396975.1 Bucco capensis
CTCACTTCACAGTCTCCCAATCCATACTTCTCAAGTTTGGCAATGAGGATACCCTGGGAGACAGTATCGAAAGCTTTACTAAAGTCAAGAAAAACCACATCCACTGCCTTCCCCTCGTCTATCCATGTAGTTATGCCATCAGAAAAGGCTATCAGATTAGTCAAGCATGACTTCCCCTTACGGAATCCATGTTGACTACTCATGATAAGCCTCCTTTCCTCCAAATGCTTGGAGATGGTGGCAAGTACAAACTGTTCCATCACCATGCAAGTATGCACAGAAATAGGAAAAGGTGTCAAATACCATTCCTGGCTACAATGGAAAGCAGTTTTGAGAAAGAGGGTTGGTAACACTTTAGCTAGACCCTGATTATCTATGACCTTTTTGAAGCAATTTCACAGCTATATTACAGTAAAGGTATTGTTCCCATGCATCTCTGAAATTTGCATTCTTCTACATTTGTAGTTTTCAACTTGTGTTCCTAAATCACTACAGACTACTTCTAAGAATACAGGAAGTCATAATTGCAAAATAAAATGAAAAATCAAGCCTGTTATCAATAGACTCAATTCACTATTCAGGAGCTTGCACTAGACAAATCTACAAAGTAAAGGTCAAAGGCTGCACTACAGTCATAGAAATCTGTGGCATAACCATTTGCTAAGAGCAGCTGCATTTGGATTAATTGATTCAAAAGGCTCACACTGAAGCTTCCAGCTAGGATTACAAATAGATTGGGAATCAATAAGGATTTAGATTATTGCTGTCGAAAGGCTTATATCTGATTAAATCTTGGAGACATCAGACAGTGCAATCTGCACAAGATGAGATTTGTGTATTATTTTCTTGATTATCCACAGCTACATTGATCAATGGTGACAAATGCAAGGATGACTGTACACGACCAGATGCATAACCAGAAGAAAGGGAAATCCATCTTTAAGTAAAAAACATTTGTAAAGCGAAAATAAAGGACAACATTGCGATGACTGCTGGGTTATTAAGGTGGCTAACAGACACAGCAATCTGCCAGAAAGGAAATAGCTAGCAGCATGAAAATGCCAGTGCCATCTGCAACACAACCACTGCAGCCGACAAGGTTCTGGTGCCAATTGCCTGTGCCCTGATAATGAGGCATATGGGTTGATGCCACACAGCAGTTCTGTACAATTTGACACATTATAAAAACAATATGTTCATTTTCAATGCTTTTAAGCAAGTTAAATTAACAGTGAGGAAAGCAAATGACAAAATTCTGAAAGCTTAAGCGCTTCAATTGAACTCCAACTAAAACTTTTGGTTGTAAGATCTTACTCTCAGAAAAGAAGATAAAAAGCTAGTTAAGCAATTCTTAAAAAAGGTTAGAATATTACTTTATTTTTTAAAATACCCTACAACTTTTTGTTCTCTTTCTAACAGTCAGATGCATCTCATTAAAATCAGTACACAAAAATAAACTACTAGGCCTTTATCTTTTTTTCAGTTTTTACTGAGATTTCACTGGCATTATCATCACTTTTATTAGCAACTGCCATTAACTTCATCAGTAAAAGCAAACAAATATGGAGTCAGTTAATGAAGAAAACCATTAACACTGCAATTATATGTCATTACTTCAGCAGATGTAATACAGATAGTGAGAATTAAAAATCATCTCACTACAAACTAGAGATTTACTAAGTGGAAAGGTATGGGTCAGCCTCTTAATTTTTATTTGAATGCCAGCCCATTCTGAGATACTGCTTGAGCACAGTACATGTGCATAAGTGTGTACACAAAGATATCCTAGAACCCTAATAAGTTAGTGAGAAGTAAAAATTCCGGCTATGTATCAAGTTCTGGGCTTCAAAAACCTACTAAGTACAGTTTTAATGTAATGTTTTCTATTCAGTGGGTCAAGGTACATAGAAAAGGTTTCACTAAGCACTGGAATAAGAAATTGCACACTCTTAAGAACATTCCTGAGTTATGGTGAACACAGGCTACAGCACAATGTGTTCTCACCGTGATGACAGTATTCAGTTCTCAATTTAATGCTCTTATTTATTCTTGAATTTGTAACAATGTGGCTACTTCCAGGACTGAGTATGTCACCTCTTATCATTGTTGGGTAATTTCTCTCACTACTAAGTAACCTTCCTTTTCACCAAGTTTTCAAAATCACTATGTGAAGCCCTGAGGAAATGTAATTAATCTGTGGTCAAAATATTTAGCAACAGGTCATAAAATTTCTTGAATGAACTATACCTTTAAAATAAAGTTCTTAAAATAAATAATTTTACAGGCCATGAAACAAGACCAATTGAATTTCAAAGCAGAAGTTGAACTTTATTCCTAAACAAATGTCTTAATCTAACAGCACATGATTTCTGTATTGTTAAACAAGCCTTGCACAGTTTACAGATCTGTACAGGAATATTAATTAGACCACCTACCTTGTCAGATTGCCTATTTTAACAAATATTCCAGCTATAAACACAATACACTACTTAATACTCAACAAAACCCTAAAGAATAATGAGCAAGTTATAACACAGAAATACCAGTTGCAAAAATCTTTGTTTTAAATTACCACAAATAAATTTTGTATATATGGAAAAGGAAACTCATAAAGGCTCTTAGAAACCTGTGCATTTTTTAAAATTTTAAAGTTTCTAAGTGTGTGCCATTAAAATCTGATTATTTTATTTAGCATCATGTTTCTAAAGTTCATTTTACACAAATCATTAAAAACCCCTCTATTTGGTAACTCAAAGTAACATGCCCGACTAACCAGCCTTTGGTAACTAAGGTATTAAGTTGTGAGATTTAATCAACAAAGAAAACACCAGCAGAAGCTTTTAGTTTTGTTGTCAAAGCACTGTCCAAATATTTTATGTTAAGATTCGTTGCTAATATAGGTAAAAGAAATACATCATTTGAATTTTGTTAGCTTGATGTAGGTACACTATCAAAGGTCCTGCTACCTACTGCCCACTTGTGCCCATCCTCATAATCTGGGTTTGAAATTTGTTCCATCTGAAATTCTGTGTGGAACATCCTTTGTGTCACCACTTCACATCTGTTACACACAAGTTACACAGAAACAAAAACATTTGTTTAGACATTGAGCCTATAATGGGTTTTTTACTTGCCTTTTGATGCCACAGGCAAAAAGACCAGCCAGACAGCAGAGGAAAGTACTATTCATTCTTAATCCCAAAATTCCAAATGGATTAAAACAGTACAAAGAGAAGAAGATTTATTTTCAAGCTTTTAAGTACAAAATTACACTGAAAGCATTGTAAAAACAGAAGACAATAACAAAATCCTTCACCCATACACAAAGCCATAATGTTCCACCAAGAGCAATCAATTTAAATCCAGGAAAATAAAGTATTTTAACACATCACTATTTGAGAACTATGGAATAGTGTGGCATAGAAGAATGCCATATTATTCTTCCTATGTTTGAATAGCCTGTATGAGCTGCAGACTTTCAGGTACTACAATCAGCAGGTGAGTTATTACCTCTCCATAGAAAGGGTAAGATGATGTAAGGCACACCTTTGCTTTCTCTAGTCAGCTAACTTCATTGCAAACAGCACTTCTGGGGAGCTGTCATATCCCTTCGGAACTACAGGGAGGGGAAAAAAAACAACCAAGGGGTTCTGATCAGAAGAAGAGAAGTCATGCTTGTGTATCACTGAAGTAGAAAGCTTATTGCATGCGCCATGTTAAACTTGACAAGTATTAATATATTTGTCAGGGAAGTATGAGAAATGAGGAAAGGCAAAAGAATCCTTGAGAAAGGCAAATCCAAGAAGTAGATTGAAACTTGGTCACAATTCCCTTTCATGCAACCAAATCAAGAGAAATCTATGTTGCCCATTATTTTTGGCTTAAATTACTCTGAATAGTGTATTGTACTGTAATGTTACTTAAAAGGGGTCAGGGAACATCAGCAGTATTAAAATAAATCCTAATTTATACTGAGAGGACACAGAGTAATCCAATGCTGAACACAGTATGTTATCAGAAGACTTTCTGAAGAAGGCCTGACTGAAGAATGAAGTTTTTGCATTAATACATTTACAAAATATGTCCTGAGCTATCAACTTCTACTGGATTGCAAGAATATATATAATCTCTGATGGAAAGTATAATATATATATANATATTAACTATATATTATATATGATTATATGTTATTATATATTAATTAATTATATGTTATTATATATTAATAATTAATATAATTATTAATTATATAATTTATGCTATATTAATATTATATATTAATTAATTAATATAATTAATTATATAATACATAGTTGGCATTAGTCAAAACTCAAGCAACACCTTGCTGAGTTTTCTGCATTCTTGTCCAGGTCCAGAAACCAATGAAAAAGAAAATGGATTTATAGGGATTATATATATTAAAAGGAGGCACACAGAGAGCAGAAGAAAGGTGAACAGAGGCTCTAGTTATTAAAAGTCTGTGGAAAGATGCAAGGAAGATGTTTAAAATAAAGCTAAGCATACACAAAAACTTTACTGAAATATTTTCTCATGCTAAGTTTTTTATCTGCTCTTAGAAGTAAACAGTTACTTTGTGAAAAAAAATGGGTTTGTGATGACTGAAGGAAAGGCAGCATTCTGTATCTCAGCCTTTTGCACAACCACTGTAGCAAATGTCTCTGTTCCATTAAGTAGTGGACATACATTTTTCCAGCTACTCCTTTTGCCACTGATGTATGTGAAGAAGCTCTTGTTATCCTTGACATCCTAAGCCAGATTTAATTCCAACTTGCCTTGGCCTTTCTTGTTGCATTTTTTCATACCCTGACAACCTCCTTACCGAATTCCTCCTTATAGGACGTCTGTCCTATAATATTAAGTCACTTTTCTCAAAGGTTCCACAGTTCTTTTGAGATTTTAGCAGAAGAAAGCATCAAAGCAGAACTCATGCACAAGAGAAATTTCCTATTCTCTAGCACTACCAGCAACTCTTCAAGAATTGCTTTTTCAAGCGTATGAAACCACTTTCCAAAGTCAATCTGCAGAGATTATTTATGACTATTTGCATATAAAGCTAAGAAGGAGTTACATGCACACAAAATTAATGTAGTAGAAAGATTCCTTTGACTTTTTTTCCCCAGCAGCTTATTTTGTATACCATGAAGTACACATATGTCTTTGCAGGACTGCAGTCCTGGAAACTGGAATTTTGGACACACACTTGTTAAAACCAAGAGCCCATTGTGGTCACTGAGGTAACCATTTACAGGACCAGACAATGAAACAATTTGTCTGTTCTTTGCTAGCACATTTCCAGCATTTATTTTACTGAGAACTGCAATTTCCTTAATGCTTTGAGACAGCAGTTCTTTTCAAACCAAGTAGACTCAGACACGGGGAACACACGTCCCATTACAGTAACTGGCAGTGAGAATGACATTTCTGGTATGCTGAATTCAATTTTGTTTCAAAAGAAAGTGTTTGGTTTATTTTCAATTTTATTTGAACTAGCATAGCAAAAGAGGCAAAAAAGTAAATGAATGATCTTTAAAAACATTTTGTTTCATATTGAAAGAGTTTTAAAACAATTTGGAGAGCAATTATTAATGTAGCTTTATAAACATGTATGGCAGATGCTGTTATATATTTTTATTCATTGACTTGGAGGTTATTTCTTACATCCCACACAATAATCTCCCTCACTATCTTACATTTCTGAAAAGTCACTATACTGTTACCCTGTATTATTAAGAACAAATCTAGAACAGTATCTATTAAATTCCTGCCTTCCCTGAAAAGGAAAGGAACAAAGAATGCAGAATTTTCCCTGAAGACACAGATTTTTAAAATGTAGCCTTAATATGTCTCTCTACAATTATGTGCATTTTTCATTTGGATCAAACAGAACTTTCACTGTGTCTTAGTTGGTTGGGAGGTTTCCTTTGAGATGTCATTAAAATTGACTATGGCTTTAAAAAATGTGCCCAGATGGTATGGGTACAGCTAATCACAGGCACAAAGGCTCAGTCAAGGTCAAGCTGCAAGTTTGTCTCTAATTGCTCAGTTATACATTCTTTGTTCACCCAAATCTTCTACTGACTTCAATGGGATTTTTGTTTAGTGGGGATTACAGGATTTTGCCTCCTAGCTTAAATACTGCATCTATACATCACCATGTGCAGCATGTTTCACAGTATCTGTAGCTTTACTAGCCCTAAATATGTTGAGCTTTTTTTTAGTCTTTCACCCTCCCGAAGCCTTAAAAATGAGTTTCTTCTTGTTATATTGACTCTCATTTGCTCTTCCATGGTCAGCATTAACAGATTTTAAAAACAGTTACCTGGCAGCCAATGTTTGTTCCACTTCTGCTACATTTTTCATTTCAAACATGCTAATTTGCTTTCTAAACCTATTGACCTAACTACCGTATTAGTCATTCTCCCCAAACACAAAGACAGTATTTTTTCTACCCCAAAGTCTTTTCTCCCAAATTCTTGGTTATATTTCAGCTCTTTATTTAAGCAGTCTGTTGATTTTTAGATTATATTACCCATGCCCATAATAGCTTTTGTTGACTTCTCTAAATGTTTTTGCCTGTCACAGCATGTTCATATGATTAATTCTCAATTCCAGATTTTTTTTAGATGTTTACATAGGGTCGCCTGCAGTCGTTCCTTAGTTTACCCCACAACATATGCTCATAAAACATTTTTTCATCATTATGCAAACACTACAACCTAGACAAAGTGCATGCTATCATTTTTTATCAGACCAGCTGTAAGACTCAAAGGCAAGGGTGCTTCTATGTTGTCAGTTCAAGCCTGTTGGGTGTCCTCCTCATCCAAACTGAATGCATGACGAAACCCAGGCACAGCTGACAAGGCAGTTCACTCAAGGGCCTACTTCTAACAGCGCAAAACCAAAACGCCACGAGTTCATCTCCAGCATATCCCAGCTGCTCTGGCTCCTAGGAAGCATTTCTGCTACTTCCCAGGCATGCAACGAGCACCTGCCACATTACACCGTGCAAAGACTTTTCCAGGGTGCTGAAACACAACCTTTGACTATTTAAGAAACAAAACATACTCAAAAACCCAACAAAAAATCCTTCTGAAGGACCCTCCAAAACAACAAAAGAAGTAATTATGTCTCTGAGACATTATGTAGGAGCTGAGGGGACCCTTATGAATTGCTATGCTGAGTGCAAGTTGTTAGCCTGCTCTGGGCAGCACCAACACGGGTTGACCAAGTGGCCTGGGGGAAAGAGTTTGCTCTCTACTATAGTCCACAAAGACTAGGTATAGTCTTTGCTTCGTTAAGAAGTACCACATACATGAAATATGTATGACACAAAATCTTAAATACCTCCTAATGGCTCTCAAAGTAATGCCTGACACATGGACTCCCTGCAGAGGAGATCAATGAAATTAGAAGACAACACACGTAATTTACAACACAGTAATTCTCCATGAAGGTCATATTACAGGGAAGTTGAGCAGATTCAGGGTGCTACAGTTTAGTCTAATAACTTTACTGACCCCTACTAATTTTCTGTTGTGTTTCTCAAGGTATTTATTTACCACATAAATTTTTAGGAAATGGGCTTTTGCTCAATACTCTCTCAGGCATGGGCTTTGTGAAAACGTAGCTACCTCAAAGGTAGAACACCAAGCACTTCCCAGCCTTACCACAGGAAAACATTACTTGACTGCCTCACATCCTCCGACCTCCCTCATGTTTCTCATCCTTTCTCAGGTCTGTACTTGTCTATACTGAAGTAATGTTCTCAGTGATATGTTCTCCACTGTTCTAGTACAACACTTGACATAAATGCAGAAAAATAAGAATAAAATCTGTTAGAGAAATATAGGAGCTCCACAATGCACTGTCAGAAAGAAACTTAACAATCTGTTCTATCAGTGAGGAAGATGAACACTTTGATGTTAAATATCTAGATTTTATAATTTTTTTTCTCTATTTTTTCAATGCTTTAAAAAAACTGTGCCTGGCGACTCCTTCTCCAGACTTTTTTTCTACCAAGCTACAAGTGGTCTTCAGCTTACGCTGGTCTTTGGGCAACATTGTTTCCGTTGGCCTCAGTTTTGACTATTCATTTCAGATTTGTGATCAACATATTAACTGTGCACTACAGATTGAGAAGCTGTGAGTTAGCAGACTGATTTTTGTCTTATGAGAGATCACTAATGTGTTTTTATTAACAAAGCCTCTTTCCTGTACAACAGTGAATTATAACATTTTAAAAGACTAGGAAAAATATCGCATTACTTTATCTATATTTTTATGGTTAAACATGTAACTATAGATATTTTCCATCTTATGGTGTACATGCATTTCTGTATAATTTTATTGTCATTTGAACAAGATATTTTGAGCAGTAGATGAACGACGAAGACCTGGCTACATGAAAATCAAAAACATTAACTGAAGTGACACACTGGGTAAAGTATATTCATTTAGTTAAAAAGCCACCAGTTAGCTGCAAGCAACAGAAGATGAATAATCACTGCTCAAATTGTGCAGTTTCTCTGATATCACAATGTGACTGATCACAATACTATTTAATGCGGTCCACCTTCAAGGTTACATTAAGTTGCAATACAGTGTGAAACACTCACTGCCATTCCACTTATGCACCAATATTTTTCAGGCTTGAAAAGCACATGCTAGTGACTCCGGAAATTTTATCAGCTATTTACTTTAAAAACAAAAAAAAAAAAGCACCTAAGTCCTACTGATAAGTAAGGGACACAAACTCAATGCCAAGTCTGGGACACTGATACAAGGCTACAGTCAACAGCACTGTCAGGTCTGCAGGTAACTTTTTAGAGCTCAGTATCTGTCTGACCATCGTACTCTTGTCTTGGCATGCACAGTAGCAGTAGAGTGCACAGCCAATTGCCAGATGATGTACAGATCAGTAGATACTTGCCAGCTTTGCATGAGAACTAAGTTTCCTTTAGTCTTCAGTATCATGGTACTCAGTCACATCAAATAAAGGAGGCTGGATAACAAGAACTGGAAGATTGATTCAGTTCAAAGCCTAGACTGCTGTAAGTTAAATGACAGATGTGTTATCTTGCTATTCTATCTGTAAGCAACATGGGGCACACATACACAGAGGGTATGAATCACAACTGGACAATCCATTTTTTGGAATGTAACTAGCTGTCCTGGTTTAAGCTGGGATAGAGTTAATTTTCTTCCTAGTAGCTGGTACAGTGCTGTGTTTTGGGTTTAGTGTGAGAAGAATGCTGATAACACACTGATGTTTTAGTTGTTGTTAAGTAGCGCTTATCCTAAGTTAAGGCTTTTTCAGTTCCCATGCTCTGCCAGTGAGCAGATGGACAAACAGCTGGAAGGGAGCACAGCCAGGACAGCTGACCTGAACTAGCCAAAGGGATATTACATACCTTGGAACATGACACCCAGTATATGAACTGAGTTGGCCAGGAAGTGAGGATCATTGCTCGGGGACTGTCTGGGCATCAGTCAGTGGGTGGTGAGCAACAGCACTGTGATCACTTGTCTGTTCTCAGGTTTTATTTCTCTCTTTTTTTTGTTATATTCCTTGCCATTGCTATTATTATATTTTATTATTATCACTGTATTTTATTTTACTTAAGTTATTAAAGCATTCTTATCTCAACACACAAGTTTTACCACGTGTTTTTTGATTCTCCTCCCCATCCCACTGGGTGTGAGGGGAGAAGTGAGCAAGCAGCTGTGTGGTGCTGTGTGGTGTTGGCTGGGGCGAAATCACAACACTAGTCCTAAAATGAACTGACAATCTTTTCTGTGAATTGAGACTCTTGTGTGGATTATTTTGATCTTCTTTCAGTAAAGCCTGGACTAAGCCATGGTAGTTTGTAGCCTGCATACAGAACAGAAAACATTTTCCCTCTCAAGTGTCCAAAGAGCTCTGTTCTATTCTCAGTTTTTTTCAGATTTTTAACAAATACTTGTCATTTAAGGACAGATCCCTGTTCTCTGCTGCCATATGTGGTTGGCTTTCTGAGCTTAATTCTATCATTCCCTCAGAGCATTCATTACATGAGATGCCTGAAACTTCTCTCAACGGTCTTTATGACCAAATGACACGCACATTAAAATCTCTAAGTGCTGACTGCCTATATAACAACAGCATTTGTGCTCAGTGATTCTGCCTACAGAATTACTGCCAAGTTCAGCACCTTTCTTACAACCACAGAATCATAAAATCGTTAAAATTGGAGAAGACCTTTAAGATCACCAAGTCCAACCATTAACCTAACACTGCCAAGTCCACCACTAAACCATCTCCCTAAGCACCACATCTACACATTTTTTGAACAGTTTCAGGGACAGTGATCCCACCAATTTCCTGGATAGCCTGTTCCAACACTTAAAACTCTTTCAGTGAAAAAATTTTTCCTAATATACAACCTAACCTCTCATGGCACAGCTTGAGGCCATTTCCTCTCACCCTGCTTCTTGTTATCTGGGACCCACCTTGCTACAACCTCCTTTCAGGCAGTTGTAGAGAGCAAGATGGTCTCCCCTGAGCCTCCTCTTCTCCAGACTAAACTCCAACCCCAGTTCGTTCAGCCACTCCTCATAAGACTCGTGCTCTAGACCCTCCACCAGCTTCGTTCCCCTTCTCTGGATTATCCAGCAACTTGATGCCTTTCTTGTAGTGAGAGGCCAAAACCTGAACATAGTATTCGAGGTGGGGCCTCACCAATGCTGAGTACGGGAAGAAAATCACTTCCCTAGTCTGGCTGGTCACATTATTTCTGATACAAGTCAGGATGCTGTTGACCTTCTTAGCCACTCGGGCACACTGCTGGCTCATGTATGTTCAGTTGGCTGTCCACCAACACCCCCAGGTCCTCTTCTACTAGGCAGCATTCCAGTCCCTCTGCCCCATGCCTGTACCAGTGCATGAGGTTGTTGAGACCCAACTGCAGGCCTCAGCGTTTGGCCATGTTGAACCTCATCCCACTGCCCTCAGCCCATTTATCCAGCCTGCCCTCTCTGCACAGCCTCCCTACCCTCAAGCTGATCAACACCCTTGCCCAATTTTGTGATGTCTGCAAACTTACTGAGGGTGCACTCTATCCCTTCATCCAGACCATCGATAAAAGTATTAAACTGGACTGGCTTCAATATTGAACCCTGGACAACACCACTTGTAACTGGCCACCAACTAGATTTAACTTCATTCACCACCACTCTCTGGGCTTGGCCACCCAGCCAGTTTTTTACCCAGTGAAGAGTACATCTGTTGCTAAGCCATAAGCAGCCAGTTTCTCCAGGAGAATGCTGTGGAAAATGGTGTTTTAATATATATTTAACATCTCCTGATAGTGGGCAACAGTCTTAAAATGCAAACCTTAAAGGAACAGTAGTACACAGAAAAACAGAAAATTAATACAAATTTTTGCATCTTCTATTTTATATCTGACTCTAGTTCTATCAGTATAGCAATATTCAATATTCCAAATGGAAGTCAAAAGAACAGATGCCCCTTAACGAGTAGTTGAACTGAGTATTGCAAACTGCAATATCTATAAGGGGAATTTTTAAAATTATTATTATTATTTATTCTTTTAAAGAACAGGAGTTGGTAGAGTTTATTACGGGAATACATTCCTTCTCCTGTTATGCATGTTTATATGTATATAATATAAAAAAATAAACATATAGAATATAACGGAAGTTATTAATTATACTGAGTTAAGTTGCCTGCATTTGAAGGAAAAGTATTAAGAACAGATTGAGAAAGCTAATATCTGGGAAATTTCAACCCACACAGGAGTTAGTTTTTCTTGAAAGACAGGTGACCTTTAGCACAGACAGATTTTACACAGATAAATTATAATTTCTCAACAAATTAGAAAATAACACTGATCTACATTTCATTTCTAAAGAAATGACACAATCTGGAGAAACCTCCTGTTCTGTCTCTTGCATTGTTTTTTGAGTGTCCCATAGAACTTCTTCCAAGAAATCCCTTCTCCTACAGCTCTACATCCTTTCCCTGAATCCTCAATTTTAACATCTATTTCTTTGGGTTTTCATCTTCTTTCCTTCAATATTGACTCCCAGCCCCTACCACTGCAAGGAGTTCTTCCATCCCAGGATAGAGAGTTCATGTTTGTCTTTACTGAATTTCATCAGACTCCCATCAGCCTATTTTTCCAGTCCTGCTAGGCTCCTCTGAATGAAAACCCAGCCCTGAAGTCTAACAGCTACGTTGCCTCCACACCTCCTGTTTGATGGTATCCAAAATCCTTATGAGGCTGCTCTCTGTCTCACCACAATGTACACTCTCCTCCTTCTGTTATGGACAAAGATAAAAACCATGACAGAGAAGGTGCTTGTAACTGGCTTCTAAACAGAGCATGAACCATTAACTACATACACTCTGGGACACAAGCTTCCAACCAACCAGACCATAAGATCTTAACTTGAATACAGTACTGCAAAAGACAGCATCAAAATCTTGCTGACGTCAACATACTCAAAATCTACTTCTCTGCCCTCATTCACAGATCTAGTAATTTCAGCATTTCATGATTAGTCAAGTATGATTTACCCTTGGCATAATCACGCTGCCTCCAAAAGGATCCCATTTACTACTTCTCTGAATAAATTGAAGTTTGCTCTGTCGAAGGCCAGGATGTATACACTGCTACTTGCCTTCTTCCCTCCCACCAGGATTTTGAGGGGAGCTCCAGTAATTCATGGTTGCTGCAAGTCAAGCCTACCATTGACTATTACCTCCTTGGTCAGTTCTTTATTTGTGGAGACATTGTCACCCAGGTATATTGAATGCACACTGGGGTCCTGTAACAGTCTCCAGAAACCTCTGGAGCTGCTTTTATATTGCCCTTCCAGCAGGTGTCAGGGAGGCTAGCATCTCCCCTAAAAACAAAGGTCTCTGAGCTGCTTAAATATGACTTTGTCCTCTTCCTCATACTAACCAAATGATCTGTATAATGTCACCCATACCAGCCCCTCCTCCGATCCTAATCCACAAGCAATTTGTCCACTCAAACTGCTTCTTCATGTTTCCTGTCTTCCTATATCCATCCATTATAGCTGTTCCAATGATGCCTTAGCAACGTGTCTGCATGCAGAGCTTTGTCTCCTCCTGATTACCAGGTTGTGTGAATCTCTGTGCAGGCAATTCTTCCCTGACAGTCTATAAAACAGATTGGTCTTGCTTTGGAGTTCTTCCTCAGATATGACCATCTGCTGATAGTATTTCTCTTGTCATCCGAAGTTTGGATATTTTTTTCTCCCTAGAAATTTTTTGCTTCTCTCTAAAAATCTGTTTCTATCTCTCTCCACTGCAGTAAGAAAACATTAATTAAAAAGTTTGTACAGACAATCTAAGTAGCAGTTTTTCTGTCAACTATCACGCTTTCAAATTAGCATTGCTACTTTTGGTAAAGTTGTACCGTAGTAAATTGAATTTATGAAAAAGCTGTAGAAGTCTACATGTCAGCATGTTCAATCAGTAACATATTAGTCAAACTGGGCTCAAAATCTCTTCTAACACAGAGATTTGAAAGACTGGAACTGCCATCTCAGATTGCGTGCCATAGAGGCACTAGTATTCCAACTGCCTGATTTGAAAGTTACTCTGAGGATGTCTACAGATTGCAGTATTGAGATTGACTAACTTGATTGTTTTGCATGGGATACACTTCTGGACCAGGACACAGGCTCCCTAGCTGGGAGATGCTGCTGACTCTTTTGACAGTCAAGATGCCTTGCAGAGGAATCTAGATAGAAGTCATGCCCCAAGCCTGTCAGTGCTTAAGAGGCATTTGGACAATGTCCTTAACATGCTTTAATTTTCGGTCAGTCCTGAAGATGGTAATTGCAGGTCCCTGCCAACTGAAATAGTTTGTTTTATACTACTATCTGGAAGAGACTGATGTTATTCCTTTGAACTGGAACTGCATGCTGCAAAGCAAGTCAGAAAAATCAGCAGGGCCTCAGTTCTGCTAGGGATATTGCTCAACAAGACATGGAAACATGGAGCAACAGTGAGAATAAACAAAAAAAGCTTGCAGAAGAGCTTTAGAGAACGATGAGAAGCAGCCACTTTCATCCAGACATAATACTGAGCACATTTTTTTCCAGTTAAACCAAGGTGGTACTCCCCAAAGTGAAAGTAAAACACCATACACAGCTGTAGGGCTGGAGTACAGATTAGCCATTATTTTGAATTTGTTTTTGAAACAAAGCAGTAAGGAATCACAAACAAATATTGTTTGTTGACTATTCCCAAATTTACGGACTCTAAAGCAAGGCTATGGAACTTCCTAGATATCACTTGCTCAGAGAAACCTTTTTAGAAGCTAGATCACAGCACAGAAAAAGGCATAGAAAAACCAAAGATGTAGGACCAAAAGCCGCTATGTTCCTTATCACTCCATGAAGCCTTTTGTCAAATTTCAGACAAAAGCAGGTTGTATAACGTTGTAACAGCTCTAGACCAAAACGAGAATTATTTCTATACATAAATTTTGTTCGGTTTTAAACTCAGGGAAGAAAAGGCAGTCCTCTGCTAGAAGTATCCACAAAGCAAAAAATCCAGTAAAAAAAACAACAACACTTGAAGGAGCAATTCTGTCTTTGCAGCTGTTGTGACCACAGCTAAGCTGATTTTAGTGAAGTTCGAACTATTTACAGCAACTGAAGATCTGGTCTTCCAAATTAAATTCTGTCTTGACTTTGAGTTATTCTGTTGAGGTCACTAGAACAGGGTTACTCAGGACATAAATTTGCCCCAAGGGCTTTTGTTGCCTAAGCTATGTAATGTATAAACAGAAAATGCCTAACAAGTTCCAGTAAAGCAATTCATGTAATTAGTTTGTAACTTGTGCTAAGGTCTCTCAAGGGTTACTGAGAGTCAAATTAGGGAAACATTTCTGAAAAGCACAAGTCATAGAATCATAGAACAGTTCCAGCTGGAAGAGACCTTGAAGATCATCGAGTGCAGCCTTTTTCCTAGCCCTATCACCCCACTAAATGATGCTCCCCAACACAACATCCAGCCGTCTCTTAAACACCTCCAGGGATGGTGACTCAGCCTGTTCCAATGGCTCATAACCCTTTCAGGAAAAAAATTCCTCCTAATATCTAACCTGAACCTCCCCTGGCACAGTTTCCATCCTGAAAGCCTCAGCTTACATTTCTAAGTGGTAGCACCTCTGTCTTATGACTTCTAATAATCTTTTTCTGAAGTAAATGGATTAAAATGATAGAATAAAATACATCTGAAATGATGAAATATCATATTAAATGTCAAATGGTAGTTTGGTGTTTCCACGAATAAAAATGCTTTAGCTAATTTGTTTGAACTTCAGACCATCACAAAGCACTGCATTAACAGCACCACTTACAAAAGTAAGACATTTTTCATGTATTCTACAACAGAAAAAAACAATTCACATGTAAACAAAAGTACATGCTGTTTATTTTCTATTTTCTGTAACCTATCCTAGTTTGGAGGTGAAAATTCAAGTAAAACTTTCATCACAAAGCACATACATGTTAGCCAGATTGGGGCCCAGACATTAAACACCAGCGGAATGGAGAAAACTGTTTTAGAAGAACAGATGCCACTTGTCATACACATGAACAGAGTAGTTGTGTCTTATTTTACAATCAGCAGTGTGGTTTCATTTTAAAAATACAAAAATCATGTAACCTGAAGGTCGAGAAACAGCATAAGACATACATTATCTATGAGACTGCCAGCAAGCAGAATTTCCTTTTAGCTAAATCTGCCCAAGAATCCTAACGAGTCACTAAAGTATAATTAAAATAATTTATCAAAGGTCACCATGCACCAGTTGTTCATTTGGATAACTATAAAGGCAGATACCAGCCGTTGATAACTCTCACTTATTGAATTTATTAACAAGCTGCAGGAGTGTGCTTGTTGCATTACATGACTATGCATATTCAACAAGTGCTTTATTTCAACTTTAACTATAGTCCACAACCATTTACACTACAGAAACATTTTTTTTTTTATTTTTAGATCCTGTTACATTACACGTGACATTTATCCACACACATTTTACTTACAAAAAAACTGAAAAGTAAGTAAGGAAATGCAATCTCCTTATGGGCTAAAGGGGACAGATAAATCATTATTTTAAGACAACCACTAGCTGCATGTAGTTCATGAGATCTGTATGTTACTACATCAAACCTCTGGATTTTTTCATGCTAAATATGCAAATCCCTTACTTAACAGTTGCTGACAAAGCAGGGACTTTCATAGTGGAGATCAAAAGGAATAAAATAGTCAAATCTGTTTGAGTACTATTAACAATACAAACCCATGATGCTTCCGTATATAGCTAGAATATCAAATGAGGTGGGCAGCCGCAAACATCAACTTTAAGAGAGAAAGACAGAAATAATAGTTCTGAAATATGGGCAGAAAAGCAAAAATTCTTTTGACATAGCTCATGAAGAATAGTAAACCCTGATAACATACAGGTATTTGTATCCTGCTTTCAGGTTTAGTCTAATATCACAACATTTCTTATTTGTGTAGATATATAATTGGTAAATGTAAATAAAAAGTCCTTTGAATTCAAAAAGGAATTCAAGCAAGTTGGACAGCTCACACTGAAATAAAAGGAAATATTATTGTTTCTGATTTATGGGGAGGAACAGCTGGCACTTATTATGTCTATGTACTCCATCAATCACCAGCAACACACAAACTGATAAATCTACCTTACGTCCCTATAAATACAAAACTGTTTTTCCTTTCCTAGACCAGATTGTTAGCTTATGTAAAGTGATGCAGCTCTAAATCCAGCCCTCTGTCTTCTGATCAGTTCAAACAATTTACCAGGCACAAATTTATCTCGATTGGCTTTTACACTTACATGATAAGCAGCACCAGCACAACAGAGTATGAGCAATTACTGCTGGGTTTGGTCAAAGCTGTAATTACAATAGATGCCAATTTGTGCATGATTATATCTACTACAGCACATGCTGTTTATAAACAGACAATCTCCTGCAATTAGATTGTGTCAAGAATGGAAGGAATAAAGGTGGTGGTAAGGAAATTAAGCACAGAAAGATGAGCAGGACACGGCCTCTCATGATCTGACCACCCAATGTATGGGACATTAGCACTGGGAAATAAACATGCTTTAACTTTCCAATCTGCTGAGGAAAGAATGAAGCAGAACACATTGTCCAGCACGATTCTGTTATGTGCTTATAACAATTTTCAGTACAGAAGATAGAGAAAATCACTAGAGAGTAAACACTTCCAAATTTGACTCACACTACATGTGAAGAAGAAAACCAGAGTTTTTGATTGAATAGTCCATTAACCTTCAAAAGAAAGATGACCTTCTACCTAATGGAGACAAGCAGCTTATTGACAGATTGTTCTGAGAAGACAGATTTATATTTTTTAGTCTTTTTTTTAAAGGTGATTTGCACTCAGGCATCTGACATGATTAACATTGCAACAAAGAGCTTCAGCTACAATGGGGACAGTATTGTACTGCATGCTAATCTGGACTTTAAAAATCTAATTACTTCATCTAGTTTTCCCTTTCAATTTTGACAGAAGAAACAACAGAGCTATTAGTTGCTATTTTTGAGAAGTCTAACCAATCTGGAGGACTGGTGGTTTCAGGAGGCTGGAAAAGAAAACTAGAGTTCCTCTCCCTGGTTCAACTCCATTGCACAAACACTAAAGCAAACAATAAAGCAAACAAGTTGTCTGCAAGTTCTTGGGGAGTGGGAAAAGAATCCTTACCCACTATCTCTGAAGAGACAGTAAATATCTGATGCCACAATGTATAAAGCACAAATCATGTCAAATGAGTGTTATCTTTTCCTGTAATGACAGGGAAATGGTTCATTCTGATAAGGAAGCAGCAACAAGGATGAGTTAGGATAAACCCTCTGCATGGTAATAAGCAGCATTCTCATGCTTTCACATGGGGAAGAGCCACACTTTCTCCCTGTAAGACCTCAGCCCATTCTCTGTGCTCCCAGCATCCTTCTCCAAACTTTGTACCATCCCTGCATGCAAATGCACTCTTATCAGATCCAGATAGCCTCTGCTGCTAGGCATATACATATTTTTAAACTCACTACTTCTGCAGTATAATAAAAGTTTGCACATCAAATATTTGTCTAATGTTTTCATTCTCCCCTCTCCTCCTCCCATGATGCTACTTCATGCATGAGTTTGTGAGGTCCTGTAGTCAAAGGGACCCAGTAAAAGATACTGTGATAAGCAAACCTTGCCCTTTCTTAAATGTGTTGCACTGATTAAAGACTACAAGAAATAGAAACAGTTGTCATGGAGCTGCACTTCCTCTTAGAATTATTCTTGAGAAAAAAAAAATATGCCATCATTTTCTGCCAACTCAGATGCCTGACAAGTTTTCTTGGAAAGCTTGTGACCTCTCTGTGAATTAAAAGCCTTATCTTGGCCACTTTGTCATTTATTTTGACTTTAGTAGGACTTTTTCTTTGATATTCTAAGATACAGAAAATACAGTCTAGAGGAAGTTACTACAAAGAGGGAAGCAAAACCATTGGAAAACTATATCCTACATTGTTTATCAATAGTTCACTGTCAAAGTCAGGCACAGTCTGAAAATCACTTTAAATCACTTTTAAGTGACACATTAAGTCACAGGAAGTAATCAAGAAATATTCCAAAGTATATGTAACAAAATAAGGATATGTTGATGTAAAATGCATTTTATTCTGAGGCTTCAGCTAGATTCAGTGGATCAAATACTGCTTCAAAATTCATGTTGACAGCTCTATATGGGAGTTTGATTCCATGAAATCAAACCTCTTAATACATGTATTTCCTTGCATCAAATTATTAGAAGGAAAGTACAGTTACTTTACGAATGTATAAGAAATAATCCAACTGACTGATATTTCATTAAATGTGTTGTATATAGCCAGACAATAAAACCCATTTCTGAAAATATATGTAGTACTTCTAAAACTACTGTTTTATGCTGTGGTTACAAAATAGCCTAACAGATGTTTGAACAGCTGTTCCAAAATCAGGACTCTGTTTACCATATTGCCACCTGGTACTTTAAGAGGACATGTGAGAGAAAAAGGGGAAACAGATCTTCTTGAGACTAATGAATTAATTCCAAATGCCCACTTAAGGTGCAGCATCACTCTCACAAGGAATATAAATCAGATTTAAAATATAGAAGATTCCCCCCCCCAGTAATTGTGTAATATTTATGATTACTTTTGGACTACAAAATCCACTCTAACCATGTAATGCCACATATATAAAACTGAGTATGGAAACAGACATAAGTGTATTTAGACTTCAAGAAGATAAAATCCAAGGGGAGCCAGAGCAGTGAAATGTAATCTTTCAGGCAGCAGAACACACTTGCATTGCTGTTTGGCTACTTTTACATTAATGAGTTTACTCATCCCTGCACTAGGACTACATAAAAATGGATCTGTGATTTAGGCCCCAAACTACCCTCCATTCTACTTGCATCATGCAGCCATCCAGAGAAGCCAGTTCTTTTGTGTAAGAAACATTGGTATAGTTCCTTGATTTACTGATCTACTACAAAAATCTTAAGAATCTTTAGAAGAAGAAAATATAGCCTTGAAACAATACATTCCTATTACATGCACCTCAACACCAACACGTCAGCCTAAGTCTCCTACACATAACACTGGGGATCATTCTTAAGTTAAAACTTTGCATTTAGAATGATGACAGCTTACTGCACAGCTAATAAGAAATTATGGCATGATCTTGAAAATTATTTTGCTTAATAAAGTATTCTCTGATAAAGAGGTACCCTTATACTGAAGTAATAAATGGATTTCCTTAGTCTGGTGAAATACAAAGTAAATTGTTATACAAATTAATACAAAATAGTATTTGACATTAAGGAAGGCTGTTTAGGACACAGAAAATCTGAAATCTGAAAACAAAACCCCCAAAACCACGGTATATCACTCTAAGCAACGCAGAAGTCCACAAACCATGCTTGGATAAGAAAAACTTCTAATTAAAAAGAGACCAACTTTCAAGGAAAAAGAATTTCAAAGACTGCTATGCAAATGCAGAACCTTGGTCCAACTCCCACTAAAATCAATAAAAAATATCTACCAGTTTGGTGGACAATGGACCAAACATATACACAATGCCTGAATCTATAAAACTGGATTTGAGATACAATAAGAACGAGTACTGCCTTTATGACTTAACCATCCTCCAAAATTCTTCAGCCTGTTGATTATACAGAAAGTGACCTGAAGTGGAAGATAAAAGAAGAGGAAATAACATGAGAGGTATTAACCAAACTCATTCAGCTTTGCTGTAGAATGCAATAATTCATACAGCAGAGTCCACAGTTAGTCACCTCCTCAGGGGAGTTTACACACACACTTAAAGGAGCCTTTGCTATAGACCTTTGTTTAAATAAGCCTGCAATGTAGTGATAATTGGTATTTACCGTTACCATATGTGTGTGGCTACAATATCTTTCCTACATATCACAATAAGGAATAAAACATAAGCAAAATCAAATTAACCATCGTGAGTAAAAGCAATATAAATTCTTAAAAATGAAAGAATTAGTAATTTGGGAACAGCCAGACTGCTAATTTTAGATTGCTAATAATCAGGAAGACATCAGTGGAACTCTAAAGCTTTCTTTCACTTTCAAAATAATGCTTTAAAATGATTTACCTAAGTTAGTGGCTTAAACCATAACATCAGAAACAGTCCAGTAGCATTTCAAGAGTTAAAAGTGTATCAGAGAACTAAATGTTGCATTTCAGTAAGTAAGATTTCTAAAACGATGATTTTCTTATCAGCAGAAGAGTTCTAAAGTTCTAAACATGATATGGGTATGACCTAATCTCACCAAAACATACATTATATCACATTATGTCTTTGATCTGAAAGATAATTACTAAAATCATCAGTCTATTTGAGTTGCACCACAATTTAAAGGTAGAATAAACACTTTTCATAAAATTGTTATTAAAAAAAGTAGTATTTGGCTTTTCAGAAAGAATTCTCTCCTATAATAAAGGCACTAGCAGTACAGCTCTGGATGAAGTTACATTTATATAACTGATCTCAAATGCTTTGCTGTTTTAAACTACTTAATTTTAGGGAGAATAAAAAAGAAAATTACTGTTGAACACACTTTTAATAAGATTAAAGATTAGTTTAAAGCACTTGCTAAAAATTAAAACAGAAAAATCACAATAAAACTCTTCAGCACAAAATTTTAAACGCTCTCTGAAACATCTCCATATTGAATATTAACTTTAGGTAATTTCTAAATAAATTAAAAGATAAAGCTCTAAAGACTAACCTCATTTTCTGCTTGTGAGCAATTCCACTGCAAAAGGTATCACCTTATGGCTTTGGTCTAGCCAACAAATAAAATCAATTTTAAACATTTATATCAATGGCCATATTTTGTTCTTGATGACACACCACAAATTGGTTGGGTGAACAAGGTTATAGTGAAATGTTAAGCAGACATAAGAGCAACATTGCTTTTCTGTCTCTCTAGACCAAGTGCAGGGTCCTACACCTGGGTCAGAACAATCCCCACTATCAA
>VWZO01003471.1:82636-109623 GCA_013396975.1 Bucco capensis
CAGGTGAGGCTTGCCAGGGCTCTGGGCAAGCTGCTCTAGTTGGGGATGTCCCTGCCCACTGCAGGGGGGTTGGACTAGATGAGCTCCAGAGGTCCCTTCCAACCCAAACCATTCTATGATTCTATGAAAAGTCCTTCAAGACAACAAAAGCTAAAGGCAGTATAACACAGCTGCAGTAATGCAGCAGTTAATTAAGGCATACAACAAAATTACACTCATCACATTTTTTAAAAAGTCACTAATTTGCTTAATTTTTCAACCATGCCAAACATGATATGGTAAGAACAAAAATACATAAGCATAAACCTTCAACAGTAAAAAGCTTTAAGATCTGCCAGGACACAGTGTTTACATATTCAAACTCTTTTCCTTTCAAGATGCATACTCCAATAGCTGAGCAACAGTTATTTTCCTTTCTATTCACTGCACTCAAAAACCTAACTCAGTAAGTTTTGACCAAGCAGAAAAGAAAACTGTGTTCATAAGAAAACAGATTTGACTCAACTAAAATGTGTGATGTATATTACCTGCTTGTGGACATTTGCTTGGTATACATACCGATTTTTAAACGACTTCCTATTTTAGAATAGCTAGGAAATTGTTACATAACTCATCACACACTATTAACAAAACTGTGGCAGTGATCAGCTATCAGAGTACTTAAGCTTTTACAGACAATTCTTTTAAAGTATGTGTAAAGTTTTCAAATTTTTTTAAGAACATAAAATGCAGTTGGATCAGTCAGCTACCTATAAACAAACCTATATTAAAAAAAATAGTGATCAAATGCACAAAAACAAATACATGGTGAAAAATTTGATAACATGTACTAACTGAAAGTGGATTCATGAAACACTAAAGCTAAACAAAAGCTTACATTCGACACAGTGCAAGTCAATACAGCTCTGTTGTAGTGTAGTGTACTGAGTTCTCAGCATGTCATGTAGATTATTCTGTTTGGATTACTGTTTGAAGATGCAATAGAACAAATCACAAAACTAATTTTCAGTGAGAGGTGGAAAAGAGCTTAGACTGCCTGTATTTATAGAGTAGAGAGGAAAACAAAGGCACATCGTAAGAGGTTCCAGGAGACAATAAAATCTGGAACAGTAAAGCAACATGGTTTCATAGCAAAATAGTATTTTGGACTACTACAACTTCAGCTGAGGATTAATGAATTTCCATCTCAGTAGCCATTTGGAAGCACAGAGAACTTGGTTGTCCTCCAAAGCTCTCTAAACAGCAGTAAAGAACTAAAGCAGACAAGAGCATGGAGAGGCTCTGTAGCTACAACTCCTTATCTTTTTTGGAACCCAAACATCTTAGAAACCTTCATAAACCCCCAAGGTGTTTATTGACTCAACCATCTCCAATAGTTGAAGTGAAAAAGCCATACAGTTGGAGTTTGTGAAAAGAAATGTTTAAGCTACTGGATGCCTGGGGTGTCTGAAAATTCTGTTCTCAGAGATGAGAGGTACACCAATGCAAGCACAGCAGGCCGAAAGAAGCACATCCAAGTCATGAACCAAGCCAATATTTTCAAAATTGCCTTCAGTAGAAACAATAGAGGAAATAAACTTGACCTTTATTAATGTAAAAGGGAAGATTTTGTAACAAGTTTAAAATACGCATACGCATGCATTCTACTTAAATTTAGGCAGTAAGTAAGCTCATGTTTCCCAATTCCTTAGTCACTGAAGAAAGATGAGAACTTTCAGGGTCTGATTAAGAATTTACATGGGCTAAATTATCCTTTGAAGCTGTTCCCTCTCCCTGATCCCTCCTCAAGACAGCTTTGGGTGACTAAGTTTCTAACACAGCACTCAGTTAAATGCCTATAATGTTGGATTGTGTTCAAAATGCAACTCTGTTAACAAGCACATTGAAGACCTCAGATAGTAACTATTTATTTGCTTGTAATCTTGCATATTCCTCATTTTCCAAAGATTCCTGCATTTCTTTAGGCTGTGGAAAAAAGTCATCATCACTTGAAGCTATTCAATACTGCCTTTTAAAATTAACGTATTACAAAGAAAACAAATACCTTATTATATTTTAACACATCCCTATATAATAGTCTAATATTATTAATGTACTTCAATCTTTAGTTGAGTCTTAAAAGTCATAGTGAAAGAATTTCTTGGTAGTATTTTTTAATTTTTATATGATCTTGAATTGCATGCTTCAGTCTAAAGAAAACACTATACACACTTAACTTCAGAAACTCTGAATCAGCTCTTGATTAACTACCAAAGGAGAGCTCATGGTCTTCATGTATAGGGCTTATCAGCTCAAGAAAATACACCTACATAAATGCAGGTAGTAAACTCAAAGTGGTGATGTTATCTCAAAAGTACAACTGCTAGCATAAAAGGGTTGAAATTACCAGTTGTGTGGGTCTACACATAAGTCTGCAAAAGGGTATAAAACTATGAATCATGTCGGTGTTTTCACATTAGTGCAAGCCCAGAGTAACTATTGACTTACTACATTTATTTGGTATATACAACTGAGTACCAGGCACAGTCTGAAAATCCCTTGTGGTCTCCTGTGGCCCCTGNCACAATAGTAATGTATGTTTGTTTAATGCTCTCCCCCTACCTTTATGTGTTGTCATTTTATAGAACATAAGAAACTCTTCCAATTTAGGCCATTCAAACTAGCATGGTATGACAGTTGAACTATTCTTTAAGTTAAAGTTTCCAGGCTTTCAGGAAGACATTTTCTCTAATGCTTTGTTTCTGCCACTCACTGACAATCATAAATATAAGGCCTGACAAGGTCAGGATTACCATTCTGAAAAATCAAGGCACTCCACTGGATTTGAAGTAAGGGTTTTAACGGATTCATTTCCACTTTCCTTTGTAACAAAGTTAACCAGGCCTTTTGCCATAAATACATGAATGGGGAACACAGGGAGTTGCATTCAGTGTTCCTCATTTGTCATATTTTATAGGAAACTGTCACTTGGAGCACTGGGGCAGAGAACTGCACTTCCAAGTGGAGGAGGTTTTTGGTTGTTTTTTTTAATCATGGTCTACTAAAAACATCTTTTCTCTATTTAAAGCAGAGAGATGGACACTTTGGGGCAACTATGACATACGAGTAAGTCTAACACTCAGAATAAAATATTTATTAAAGATGAAGGAAGATAAATCAACTGGGTAGGAACCAGAGTGAAAGAGACCCCAAATTTGGCATCTGAGTTAGCAGAGCACAGGCAATTGATTCACTAGCACTCCTACAAAGATCTCTGAGTGTATCTAAAGTTACACTTGTGAACAATCACATTTAGTTACGGAACAAACTATCACAGTATCCCAGTATGTCAGGGGTTGGAAGGGACCTAGAAAGATCATCTAGTCCAACCCCCCTGCCAGAGCAGGATCACCTAGACCAGCTCACACAGCAATGTGTCCAGGTGGCTCTTGAAAAAGTTATAATGATGCATATATTTCAGTCTGCACAGATCAGGGAATAAAGACCTAGAAAACTGCTTAAAGGTATCAGATTAATAAAAGGAAGTTTAAGTTGATGACTTTTCTCTCATATATATCTTTATCAACTTTTATACTATGAAGTGATATATGATGCAATAAAATATTTTGAGGGGATGCAAAGTTAGCTCAACTCAGTCTGCTATTCATCTACATCAGATAGAGTGTACTCTGTGATTCAACCATAGAATGAGTCAGGCAGCTAACAATTAAAAAACTTCTATAAAGGAAGACACAATTTTGACTTGAAAATGTTTCTTCTAAACACAAACAGCTTTCCTCTTGACAATATGCATTTGCTGGTCTCTACTGTACTAGATTTTAATAGTATACTTAAATATGAGTATACAGACTTAAAACCTTGACATCTATAAAATATTAATAAACACTGGAAATATACCTAGGTATGATATTCTCATAAGACTGTGATAAGTAGAAATAGCAGCTCCTGAAAAACAGCTTATCAGTCTGCAGTTAAGAGTCCCTCCTTCACATTTAGCAGAGTTGGTAAGATAGTTCCAGGCATTGTTTAAAAATAGGCAGTTACCAAAATAAAATAAAAATTAAAAAATTGGAAACATTTTTAAGACTCTAGTTCCATTTTTAATTTGTTTTCCCCATGATTCTCTATTTTCTAAATTATAGCTGATCTATTGGAAATCAAACCATAAAATTATAAGATATTACTTCATGAAAAAGTCTGAGCAATTTTACTTAAGCTATAGCAGAATGGGAGTTGAACTTGATAATCCTTATGGGTCCCTTCCAACTTGGGTTATTGTGTGATTCTGTATCTATACATATAAATGTGGGAACAGCTTCATTATATTCTATAGCTAGACCTAAAAGCAACAGCATCCAGATAAATAATAATACATTAAAATAAAACTATATGACCTCAGGAAATTCCATACTAAAATTATCTTGCCTTTAATTCCACTGTATTACCACAGAATGAGAATCAAGATGCATTGATCTAAAAATATTGTTTCTTTTAAAAGATACCAAAATAAACTTTAGACTCTTTCAGCATAGAACATGTTATATATTGTTCCTATTAACCTTAGTTTCTGTCTACAAATTACTGCAGCTGTAGGAGTAACTGGACAGCAGTTCCCATCTTTTCCCTGCTGCTTTTCTATATCCCTTTCACCTTCTCCTTCAGCCATTTGCTATTTATAACTCAGCATCAACCACAGGATTTAAATATTAAGCAAAGCTTCAGTAAGTACTTCAGTAACCTTTTAAGCTTGGCCTGAGGACAAAAGCTTCATATACTTGTGAAAAAACCCTCAGCCATTTCAGCAAAGAGGATATGCAAGACACTGAATGCAACTGAAGAAAAGTTGCTGTAGCTATGTAAGATAAAAGCACACACTTACTTAATGCCTTCCCCAATCATTATGCTCACAAAAGCATTTTTGATGCAATTTTGAAACCTGAAATTTCTGAAATCTTGAAACTGTGACTGATGGGGTGGTGTCATATATTCCTTATAGGTGCCTGTATCTGTCTTTTATTTACAACAGGACTCCAGATAGCATGACTCAGTTGCTTAACCTTTAAGTAGATGAAGTGAGATAAAGCCAACCAATAATCACAGATGTTTTCCAAAGAATTACGGCCTCCTTCAAGGCATTTTCTGCTCTACAGGCTATTTCTCTATAGGACATTGCCAAGTGAAAATAAAATAGGTCCTCACAGCTGAGTTGACAGTACCACTGCGTCTGAAGTTACTAAACAAATATCCTAGACTACCACCAAAAACAATGCCTACCTCTACTCTTTATACTCTCAGCTGCTTATTCCTGCCCTCCCAACAGGTCCTTCCTTACCTCCTATGCAGGCACAAGCTCAGGTGCAGCCACGAGGTAAACTCAATTGAAAAGGTAGTCCAACCAAGTACTCCTTAACCTTCACACTTTCCTCTCATGCAAGCTGTCATTCAGTTACCCATGCAGATCCTCACATACTCCTGATGGCACCCAGGAAAGGACAGCACGGGCGATAAATAAGCAAGCGGGCAATCAAAATGCTGTTTGGGCTAGCAGCACCAAAGTATGCTGGTTTAAGCAACTAACTTCAGCTGGAACTGGTCCAATTTTTCCACTTACAAGACCTTGTTTCTAGCTGTTTATTCAAAGGTTTTGACAGACTTTTACCTAAAGCTTGATTTTTCTGCTGGGGAACTGTCCTAATGCCTGTTTCTTGCCCATATTAAAACAGTGCAGCCTCCTCAATGATGATTTGTAGCATTTTTAATTAACAGGGCCATGTGATCCGGAGTGAGAGAAGAGAAAGAAAAAAAGAAGGTGCCTCAGGGTATACCTTTATCATCTTCAGCAAAATTTGCCTAATAAATAAACATTCCAGCTTATGTATTTCCAGCAGACACTTCGGCAGATTGCTCTGCTAACACAGAAAAGTTTTAAGGAACTATCAACACACGTTCCCTGAAGCTGCTGAATAAGACATGCTGTGCAGCTCTAGCTCTGGCCTGCAGCAGGTCATGAAGTGACACCAGTGAGGCTTTTCTTTTGTGTACTCTCAGTGATTTCAGAGCAGACAGCTGAAAAGGAGAAACTTGAGTGTAAAGGAAGAGAAAGCAGAAAAAGACTCAGTCTGCCCTGAGAAGAAAATGAGAAAAAAAGGAAGGACACAGAAAGGGAACAGAATCTGGAGCTGAAACTTAAGAAAAGTGGGAGAAGAAAGAAAAGAAATCTGTGATCTGAAGCTAATGATGGAGATGGGAAAGAGAGACACAGACATATAGGGACGCGAAGAGGGACTTGGCTTGGAACTAAATTTGCTATGCAGATACAAAGAGCCACAGGAATCAAAGAGCTACGTGACAGCCTGGTGCAACTTCACTGCCATTTCTTCAGATGAGAAAGGGAAATTAAAGGTTAGGATGATGGGTACAGAAAAGGAATGGGAAAGATCAAATCATTTCAGTTTGATGAAGAGAAGCGAGTAGTAGAGAAAGCAATGAAGAACTAGAGGCTCATGCCCACTGCAGGCTGTCCTCTGGACTCAGATGATACAACTGTGGACTTTTTTATTGATCTTTTCAGTGTCCTTGAACATCAGGCAACTCCAAAGAGTATTAGAACATCATACAGAAAAAAAACAAAAAGGGCAGTTTTTAACTGGTGTAACTTCTGAATACTCAATTTACACTGAAGTAACAAACTGTAGTGTATATATTCATACATGACATGCATGTACGATTGCAACGCCTGTCCATACTACTAGACTTATCTTGGCTCTGGACTAGCATATTATTTATGTGGAATTTTCCATCAACACTAGAGGGAAGAGTAACGACTATGGGAACTGAGACAGGCTTCTGCTGAAACACTGATTCTGTCAAATTTATGCTGCAAGTACAGCCTTATTTAACATAGCCCAGAAGCAATGCAGTAACCTGTTATTCATATACATTAACCTTCTTCAGCTACTATGCCTGGACTCCAAAAAGTATGATGAATTACACCTTTATACTGGTGTAATTTTTCCGTATGAGGAAAGGCTGAGGGAACTGGGACTGTTTAGCCTGAAGAAGAGGAGACTCAGGGGGGACCTTATCGCCCTCTACAACTACCTGAAGGGAAGTTGTAGTCAGGTAGGGGTTGGGCTCTTCTCCATGGCAGCTAGTGACAGGACAAGAGGCCATGGCTCGAAGCTGCAGCAGGGGAGGTTAGACTGGACATTAGGAAGCACTTCCTCACACAGAGGGTGATTGGGCTCTGGAATAGGCTGCCCAGGGAGGTGGTGGAGTCACCGTCCCTGGAGGTGTTTAAGATTGGATGTGGCACTGAGTGGCATGNGTTCCTCTCAGAAGGGAGTCACCTATGACCATAACCTTTCTTTTTTTCTTTGTGGCTGATGTTGTGATAGGAGCAGTGAGCTTTGTTGAGTGTGGATGTTTCTCTGCTATAGGCTGTTCATCATCCATGTCTTCCTTAGACAGATCTATCTCAATCAGGGCCTCAAATCTGTTCTTTAGTGGCACCGGGGGGATGAGGTGGGCAAAGAGGAGGAGGGTTGTCTGATGCCTCGACCTTGAACTGTTTTCCATTGCTGCCTCTGGTCTGACAGGGGCGGGATACAGGGGTCCTCTGATCCTGAGTATTATCAGATGGGTGCCTCCATTTCTTCTCAAACAAAACAGCATGTGCTGCTGAGACTGACCCAGGCCAAACACTTGTCTAGGCAGACTACTAGTCTGCTCTAGTGTGGTATTTCTTACATTCTGTGTGCTAGGCTATGCTTGATATGTATCTAGAAACTTGCAAGTATAGGTAAATTCCTGATAAAATTTCTTTGGTCATATGCACCTAGTTAGTGCACATAACCAAGCTCTCACAAATCTTGCCTGACAGTAACATCTTAATGTTAACAGGTACAAACAACCCTTGCAAGACTGCGGGTGCATTGCACAGATTATTTTGGGAGTACATTTTATTTCTTAAAAAAAAAATAAATAAATCACTAAGGACACTAAATATACAACTCAAAAGATAGCTAGTCCCATTAAATCTCTCACTGTGCACATGTGGCAGGCAGAAAAACATATAAAAAACAATGAACACATAGGTTAAACAGTCATACATCACCTTTAAATAGGCCCCCTACGAACAGCTTTTACATGAATTTGGAGGAAGTAATAATAACTATGAAATGACTTCCCCCCCTGGTTCTTCAGTTAAAATACAGGTAGTTCTTTAAAAGAGGCACTTTAATCATACCTGTGTCCGACACATTACAAAATACTTTCCAATTAAGAAAATTTACAAATATAGAAGTGGAATTAAATTATTAGGAAAAAGGAAAAAAAACATTATGTCACTACGCCAGGCTATGATGACCCACATCTGTAATCCTGTGTGCACTGGCTCTCACCTCTCCTCATTCTCTGGTCAAAGAGAATTAAGAAAGGTATGAACTCAGATGATCAAAGGTAAGGAACAGCTTTATTACAGGAAGTAGGTTATATAAGTGAAAGACGTTTGAGCAATAGAAAAGGGACTGAAAAAAACTGCAAGTTTCACAGACAGAATTGTTCCCTCTCCTGTCCACAATACATACTGGGGGAGTTTCATATATAATTAACAGGCGTCAGGCTCAAGACAAGCAAAGTGAATGGTTCTTTCAGCCTTGAGGCTTGTTTGTTTTTTGGTTTTGTGTTGCTTTTGGTTTTTTATTTTTTTTTTAAATTACTGTTTTATATATGTATGTATAAAACAGAATATCTACCCAAAGCCATGCTTCTTGATGCAGAAAGGTGTTAATGTCAAAAGCTTCTGTGGGCTCAGTAAGCACAGAGATAACACACATAAGAAAAGACAACTGAAACTATTAAATAAAAGAAAAAATAATTCCCCTGCACATCTCATCATTTAAAGCAAGGAAGTCAACAAGCAGCCCTGCTGCCAACAGTCTGTAAGCACGTAGTGACACTTTTAATTTCTTTGCTCAGAAGGAGGTTGTCTAGTAGGTCCAGTAATTTGGCGGGACCTTGGATGGCAAGGGCATAAATCAAAAGAGAAAGAAGTCCAACTGGAAAATAACTAAAAGCCACCTCAAGAGCCAAAAGAGCAGCTGTAGTCAGGTGCGTGTTGCCATAGTTGCCCTTTCACTACAAAAGTCATGGTGAGCCTGGGGACCCTGTGAACATCCAATGCCTGCTCTTGGGTTTTCCAGCTGAAGTCCCTAGTTGGCCATGAACAAGCAGCAGGTACATGCTTGCACACTAGGGTTTCAGGGCTTCTCCTGATGGGCTGTAGGATGCAAAGCAAGCAGAGTACAAATCTTCCAAGCTGTTTCTGTGAGATGGTCTGGGGACAAATCAGCAGAATGTTGCACAGAAAGCCCACCACAGGGGGTATTAATTAGGGTAGCTCACAGGACAGAGGATAAAAAGAAAATTTTGGGCCAGGACTCAGTGGGCATTGTTTTCTTGCAGGAAAACACATGCCCATGGAAGAATCATAGAATCATCAAATGTCCAGGTTAGAAGGGACGTTAAAGATCATCCAGTTCTAACCCCCATGCCATGGGCAGGGATACCAATCACTAGACCAGGTTGCCCAGGGCCACAGCCAGCCTGGCCTTGAACACTGCCAGGGATGGGGCAGCCACAACCTCTCTAGGCAGCCTGTTCCAGTGCCTAACTACCCTCCGGGTAAAGAACTTCCTCCTCTTCTCCTCGTCTACTAAGTAGTACAGCCTTCACCTGGAAGAAACTGGGGAGAAGAGGGTGTGACAAGGAAGGTATGACAGATTGCTTCTCATCATGTGCTGTGCATGAGGTTTCCAGTGTCACTCTCCAAGTCAGTCAACCTCTGCCATATTAGTGGGGCACACTCTGCATATTTAGCAGCTATGCAGCAGAACCTGTACATCAAGACTGCTCATGTCAGATACTACTGAAAATGGCATACAGGACTAACTAGTAATTTTGTCTGACCAGGTACAGCCATTCTTCTGCTCTTATGGGACTCAATACTCAAAATAAATACCATAAGCCAACTAATCATGAAGTAAAGTAGCAACTTACAAGATCAAGGGAAAAATACAAATCACTCTTCTGTCACAAGGTATGAGGATTTGAAAATTTCATTAATTTTTCTGAAACGGTTACCTAAGATATTCTAAACCTTTAATTACAAAGAGCCTTTTTATACTATTAATCCAGATCAGTAATGACTGTTCAGTTTAGAATTTGCCTAATTCTTTAGTTCTACCTAATGCAATAGAAAAGCCTAATTCTTCCTGCCATTAATGCATGGTCCTGCCCTCTGAAAATCCTTTGCTGCACCTTCCCCAACTTCCTGCTCCATGACCATGGTTTTCATGTGCCTTTACTGCCTTATCAGCCTGTCCACAGACATTTTAGGAAGTACTCAGAACTCTCTACATCTCTTTATTCCATTTACTTTTAGTGATTTGATCATGTGCTGGCCATGATTAAGGAGCAGTGTTTGAAGACCCTCACTATTTTCACAATTGATGATCAAAAAGAAATAGGCAGCTCTTCTCAGGTAAGAAAAACAAAAGCATTTTTTCATGCATTACTTTCCACACCTTTTAGTTGTACAGGTATGCTTACCCCTACTTGAGCACCATGGCCTTAGAGGAAACTGTGACTGCAGAGATAACCCTTTATCAACCAATTCAGAATTCTAAGGCAGTTTGATCTCAGTTTGAGTACAGACTGTTCATTGAACACCCCCCCTTCAGCACAGGCACAGTGAATCCCCTCCTAAGTGCACCATCAGCAAGTCTGCAGATGACACCAAGCTATGGGTGCTGTTGATAAGTTGGAAGGGCAGGGTGTCATCCAGAAGGACCTGGACAAGCTGGAGAGGTGGGCCCAGGGGAACCTCATGAGCTTCAACCAGACCAAGTGCAGGGTCCTACACCAGGGTCGGAACAATCCCCACTATCAATACAGGCTAGGGGATGAGATGATAAAGAGCAGCCCTGCAGAAAAGGACTTGGGGTGCTGGTGGATGAGAAGCTGGCCATGAGCAAACAGTGCATGCTGGCAGCCCAGAAGGCCAATCACATCCTGGCTGCAGCAAAAGAAGCGTGGCCAGCAGATCAAGAGAGGTGATTCTGCCACTTTACTCTGCTCTGGTGAGACCTCATCTGGAATACTGTGTCCAGTTCTGGAGCCCTCAGCACAGAAAGGACATGGACCTGACGGAGCAGCTCCAGAGGAGGGCTGGAAAAATGGTCAGGGTACTGGAACACCTCTCCTATGAAGACAGACTGAGGGAGCTGGGATTGTTCAGCCTGGAGAAGAGGGACTTCGGAGGGACCTAATAATGACCTTCCAATACCTAAAGGGAACTTACAAAAGCCTGTAGTGAAAGGACAAGAGGCAATGGTTTTAAGTTAGAGAAAAGTAGATTTAGACTGGATATTAGGCAAAGTTCCTCACCACAAGGGTGGTGGAATAATGGAACAGGTTGCCCAGGGAGGTGGTTGAGGCCCCATCCCTGGAGGCATTCAAGGTGAGGCTTGACAGGGCTCTGAGCAACCTGGTCTAATTGAGGATGTCCCTGCCCACTGCAGGGGGGTTGGACTAGATGTCCTCCAGAGGTCCCTTACAACCTAAATGATTCTACGATTCTAAGAGGGGTCTGAAAAACCTCATGTGCATGTTACTATTAACATGACATTCCTGGCAGGTGAAAGAAATTGCACTGAGGAAGACACGAGCTGCCCACCTGCTGAGCCCTTGCAGGCTTTCCCAACAAAGCTCCCTTCCAAACTGTGTGTTCAAAAATAGTCTCGATGTCCCAGGGTGCACCTGCGAACACATGGCAGAAGGCACAAACTCAGTATCACTAACACTCTAGCAAACAAGCAAGGAGACCCTCAGAGAACTTGATTTTGAGCCTAACCTCTTGGCTTCTGCCTGGCAGTTAAGATGAAACCTCCACGAAACTTCACAAAGGAGACAGGCAAACACCCACCATATTCAGTCATGTCAGCAAGATATTTAGCAGTTGTTAATGTTCTCCTGAAAGCAGTGCTCTGTGACCTGAACAGCAGGGTTCTTGGTATTTTTCAATGAACCAAGATTTTACTCTTCTCTAGCTAGTCAGAAACACACCCAACTGGAAAGACAAAATAATTGTCCATCACTGTCTTCCTTCCTGGAAAAAAAACACTTCTCCATGTTTACTGAATCTACTGTGATTCAACACCGCAAGTTTGCTGATTATTAACAAGATTGTCTTGTTTCCTTCACATCACAGAATATTTCAATAATAATGATATAAAGGAAAGGGAAAAAAAATCCTTACAGCAAAGAGGTACTGAAATCTTAACATGAGTTGCTTGACAGACATGAATAGAATGAAACAAAGTACATCATCATATTTCCACCACAGTAGCACTCTGCCTGCTATGCAAGTTTGCTGGGGAACGGGTGGGGTGAAGAGGAAGTTGTAGGCTCTGTTTTAATTTGGAAACATCTGTCCCTAGGCTAGGGACAAACATCAGTAAGGCTCTCTCTCAAGTTTGTTTCTTAGTTTCCTTATGCAGTTAATTACACTGCTCATCTAACCATAAGTAGCACTTCTATAAAAAGTATACATACAGCCTCCATCAAGAGTCTTGATAGTACTATGTTAATAGGCAAAGTATGTTTCTGTCAAGTGTATCTGCAGCCAGTTATAACTGGAATGAAGTTATATCATATTCCTTTTCTGCATTACTCCTAAGAAAATATAGTAGGCGTAATGTTCTCAGAGTGTGCAAATAAGCAGAGATTTTTATCCTCAGCAGTACACCAAACAATGAACAATCTTTGTAAGGGTACAAAATCAAACACTTTCTTTGACTTCCAGTGAAACCTACTTTGATGGTATTCTCACAGCCTCCAACTCACACAAGTCACAAAGCTGTCACATAGTTTGCAGTACTTAGCAACTATTAGTCAAGGTCAAGACTGTGGTGAATTCTCAGAGCTCCAAAGGCAGAATTTTCAAAGAAAACAGATTTCACAAAATCAAACCAACAAACAAACAGACAAACACTACCTCTCAAAATTACTTCCAACACTTGTAGCAAGATATCATCTCTCTCTTTTTTTTTCCCCATAAGGAACAAAGCCATTCAAGCAAGTTTTTCATACAGTTTTCTCTATTTCTTAGGAGGTTTTTATGTGTTTTAAATGCCTCAGAGTTTCTTCTTTCTCCACATAAAGTTTCTTTAATATGCACATAGGACATAGGTGAGACCACCTACACAGACAGACCCTGGAGTTCAACTTTCTTTGAGCACTTTCAAGTGCAGGTAAGCGTGAATCTGAATCCACAGGTACCAGTCTTGTTACTTATAAGCTCCATGAACAGGTTCACCACAACATCCATTTGGGCTCGTTCTGGGCCACAGGAGGCCCAGAAAAGAATCCCTTAAGATCAGGAATCCAGTTGGCAGAGCAGAAACACAGACCACACCATCTGCAGACAGCACACCTCAGACAACACCTACCAGCTGATTCATATACACTGATTGCATTAATGGATCCCATACATGCAAGGTAATGAGCACTAACCATCTATTTGAAAGGGGTGAATGGCTGTTATTTGAATCATGATTATAGCATGGCCCTGCTGAAATTGACCTGGAAGTAATAAATATACCTCTAAAATAGCTGCTGTTCCTCAAGCAGACTGCAGAGGTTACTTACCAGCTGTAACTCTCTTGGCTGATTTGGAACAAAACCACCCATGAAACAAATAAACAGAACCCCCAAATGTTTCATTGTCCTACATGAACATGGGTAAGTACACAATAGTTAAGGTGTGAAGCTTCAATTAGCCATTTTTTCTTGTGGCTTTAAATATTGTGACTGATGCAGCATGTAACACTCTGAACAGCTGGAACAGTTTATCACAAACGCATTGGTTCACTGAATTCTGCTGTTGAAGAAAGCTGAAGGACAGCTAGAGTAGTTTTGCTTCATCTGATTGATCTAGAATAGAATATTTCAATTGGAAGGGACCTACAATTACCATCTTGTCCAACTGCCTGACCACTTCAGGGCTGATGGTAAGTCAAAGCATGATATTAAGGGCATTGTCCAAATGCCTCTTAAATACTGACAGGCTTGGGGCATCAACCATGTCTCTAGGATGCCTTTTCCAGTGTCTGACCACCCTCTTGGTAATGAAATGCTTCTTAATGTCCAGTCTAAATCTCTCCTGATACAGCTTTGTACCATTCCCACTGGATCCCAGGGAGAAGGAATCAGCGATTCCCTCTCCACTTCCCCCTCTCAGGAGGCTGTAGAGAGCAGAAAGGTCATGCCTTGGTTTCCTTCTCGCCAAACTAGACAAACGCACAGTCCTTAGCTGTTCCTCATGGGATATTCCTTCCAGCCCTTTCACCAACTTTATCATCCTCCTCTGGATGCATTCTAGGACCTTCACAACCTTCTTAAATTGCAGTGCCCAGAACCACACACAGTACTCACAGTGAGGCTACACCAATGCTGAGTACAGTGGGATAATAGGATATCTATTGTTTCTGACAATCTTTACAAGTCCTGGAAATTTTCACATGAGGATATGGAAGGCAGGTTAGGGAGTTGTTACAGATCTCCTTTGGGAAAAATATGGGGAAATAGCCAAATGCTGTATCTGTCCTCAGAAGCTATCCATTCCACTGAATTCTCCTCTTCTCTTGTAACAGAGCACAATTCTTGGATAAGGAAAGTCAAATAATTAAACCATTTAATAGTGTAAAGGATTTTGCTCTAGAAGATAGCCAATTCCTGAGTTTATGTACTTGACAACACTGTCACAAGCAGGAGTAACACAGGGGATGCCACACCTGTGACACACGAGAAATGCCCATGTCCCCTGCTCCCCACCAACCTTCTGGTGTCTTCCAAGACCTATCCCAATTGTTTGCCAGTACTTTACCTTTTCCAGGACAAAAGGTTCTGGTCTATTTGACGAGGAACAGGATGTGAAACACCTTCAACAGTTTATAAGCTGCATCCTCAAGGTAAAGCTATTTGGAAATCGCCACTACGTGAACACTATGGAGTACTACAGGGTGTAGTACTGCCAAGGTGTTGGCAGTATCAGATAATAAACATCATTATCTTCCCCAAGTAACCATTTTTCACTTAAGTTAACCATAATCAGGATCCCAAAAATTTCCTGCAGAAGATATACTGCCTTAGTAATGACAGCTAGGAAGATAACATATTCACCCATACTCAGCAAAGACTACAATATAGCCAAAATATACCAAATACTGCTTTTTTATTTCCTTCAGTTATCAGGTGTTTTTCCTGTTTTTTTTCTCCTCCTCCCACCAAAGAACATAATTCCCCTTGGTCACTTTGCTAAATAGGAGCATCTCACCACAGCATTCATTTACTCCACTAGCAATTTTAGTCTCCAAACATTTGTAATGAGTTATAGCCATATTAGACAATATCAAAAGAAAAAACAAATTACTACAGAGCTGGACAGACTGATTTACAATGATTACATTGGAAGAGTAGAAGAATAAATGACTTACAGTATAGCTATTTCCTAAATAAAGTCTGAAACACAACAGAGGGGAATAATACAGTAACACAAAAATATTAAGTCAGCAGAAAAACTTCTAGAGACAGAAAAAAATACAAAAAACCCCCAAATTGACAAATTCATATATAATAGGAATTCAACAATTTTCTACTGTCCTCCTAAGCTATCAATGTTTTAAATTAAAATTCTATTGCAATTTATGCAGTCATTAGTGCCTTTGAATTAGATAAATATATATATTGGCAGTAATTTGGTATTACATATACTCAGATTAGAAGCAAAGTGAAATGAGAAAATAATAAAAGAGGTACTGAGCATTTATAACAGATAATTAAAACAATCAAATCTATCCTACTCACTAAACAAAATTCAATACCTTACCAAACAAAACTCTTAAGAAGCAACTTTGACTTCAAAAAAAGCTCCCATCTTTCACATAACAACCTTGCTCAGAATTTCTTATAATTCACTCTACAAACAGATGTAGAACATTTTTTACATTAAACAAGGATATTAAACTTGATAGGATACCAGTCTGACTTCATCTGGATTCCCTTTGTTCCAAGCATTCTGTTTTAATGAATCACTGACCACATTCAAAAAAGCAACAGCTGAACATGAGGTTCTAGACAGACTTCCTACACTGTATGCAGGGTATCAATGGGAGAGGTTATTACCACCATTCTCCTCAACAACAGCCTGAAGAACAAGTCCTACTCTGTTTTTACTTAAGCAAGAAGACACACATTTGTGAAGAACATGCAAGAGTTCAAACACACATTGAACCTAAGTGAGCATTAAAATACCTTGGTGGGATGTTTCCATACATGTCCAAACACTGCAGTTAGTGATCCCTAAAACTGTTTTAGAATTTTCAGAAGTGAAGTTAGTTGCCAGCAGCAATGCCACAAAGTCCCTCTACACAAGATACTCAGGAAGGAACATATCTACATTGAGAACCAGAAAGTGCCATGAACTCTTAGATGCTAATACTGCACTTTACTCACACAAATGGCTAGGCCAGAGTTTAATTGTTTGCAGAAACACTCCTTAGTCTTCATAATAAGTCCTATTATATTACTTATTTTCATCCCTTTGTGTCTGAAACAAATCATTCTTCTAAAAAAAGACAGCATCTTTTCTGTTTTTCAGAGGCCATGAACACAAAGAGTGGCTACATATACATGAGAAGGAAAGTTGCAGCAGACAAAACAGCAACAGCAGAAAAAAATAATATTTTCCTCAACCCGTCAATTTAACACTGCTGGAGTACTGAGAGTGAGGTTTATGCTTGTTTTCAGAGCAGAAAACCCAGCCTCATCTCTCACTAGTGCATGTAACATCACAATGCAGAGTAAGGCACACTTGATAAACTCAGAGGTGGTCATAAAAGTGATGAGTTTGAGATTACAGCATCAAGTGACAGGAGGAACCTCTAGAAATTAACACATTGCTTTTTCTCTCACTCCCATACTAACAGTACTTAGACTCCACTAGCCATGAACTAGCAGCATTTTTTGACTTGGTCAGATGTAAAATAGTAATAATAAAAGGGTATCTGTCATCTGAGATAGCATCCAAGACAAATGGAGCTCAAGTAAGTACATGCTACTGTCACACATTCATTTAAATAGCTTAAGTAGTTTAATTCATGCCCAGAATGCCTGTATATTTCTTCCAGTTCACTTTGAAACTTTCAGTAGACAATAATTATTTTATTTGTTTGTATTATAGGATCATTAAGGCTGGAAAAGACCTCTAAGATCATCGAGTCTAACCATTAACCTAGTACTGCCATGTCCAACATTAAAGCATGTCACTAAGCAAGGCATCTTTTAAACACGTCCAGGAATGGTGACTCCCACCACTTCCCTGGGTACTCTGTTCTAGCGCTTGACAACCATCTCTATGAAGAAATTTTTCCTAATATCCAATGTAAACCTCCCCTAGCACAACTTCAGGGCATTTCCTCTCATCCTGCCACTTGTTACCTGAGAGAAGAGACTGACACTCACCTCACTACAATCTCCTTTCAGGTAAAGCGTCATGAGGTCTTCCTCAGCCTCCTCTTCTTCAGGCTGAACAACTCCACTTCCTTCTGTCGCTCCTCATAAGACTTGTGCTGTAGCCCCGTCACCAGCTTTGCTGCCCTTCTTTGGACACATACCAGAACCCCATGTTTTTCTTAAAGTGAAGGGCCCAAAACTGAGCAGAGTATCTGAGGTGTGACTTCACCAGTACCAGGCATAGGGACACAATCACTTTCCTGGTGCTGCTGGCCGCACTATTTCTGATACAAACCATGATGCTGTTAGCCTTCTTGGCCACCTCGGCACACTACTGGCTCATACTCAGCTAGCTATCAACCAACACCCCCAAGTCCTTTTCCACCAGGCAGCTTTCTAGCCACTCTGCCCCAAGCCTGTAGCATTCCATGGGGTTGTTGTGACCCAAGTGCAAGATCCAGCACTTGGCCTTATTGAATCTCATCATATTAGCCTCGGCCCATCAGTCCAGCCCGTCCAGAAAAACAGCCAGAGACCAAACATATTAGTTATTAAAATATTCATAGACAGTACAAGGAGCTTAAGTTTCAAGTCATCAGTGTCGCACAACTGCTCACCTTAGCCTTGCTGCAGCTGCTCTGCACACCCTTGCTGAGCAACAGGTCCCTGACAAACTGCAGGAACTCCAGTGGCAGGACAGCCAGGTCCCACCTCAAACAGAGAGACAACTGAAATACCAGGTTGTCTTCCACAACCGGCCACCAAGATAAAGAGAGGGAGCCAGGGCATGCTACATCCTGCTCTGATGAGGAGATGCAAGGTGCAGCTGTGGAGGGGTCACCTCACTGGCCAACCCCCCCTGCGCTGCAGTAAATCTGAAGGAGGTCATTTATGGGGTAGGATTCATTCTCAGGTGAAAAGTATTAATCCAGGCTCCATAAGCTTATCAAACAATGAACTTTTCCCTTAGGCTGATAAAAAAAAAAAGACAGAGGGAGGCAGTGCTGCTCACTTGCTGCATAACGTGCCCTTGCAAGAGCTGTGTATGAAAAAGTATTACTGTTTGTATCTGTAATGCTTCCCAGTTGCTGCAAATCTCTAGGACAAGATCAACACATAACACCTGTATAAAAACCACAACATCCTGATCTTCTGCTGAGCTTTTCCTCCTATGTTGGAGGACCGTCAACTTCATCCATGCTTTTAAAAATGTTTCCAAAGCTGAAGTTCTTAAAATAGGAGTAAAGAGTTGACCCAAAAGACTGTATGACTTGCACTTCGACATTAGTTTAATATGCAGCAGTACGGCACTAGATGCATTGTAAAAACAGAGGAAGCATAACATCTATGAACATAAGCTCAAATGATCACACATTTTTCATTAAGAAAGTTCAAGTATTTTCCTTGTAATATTTACTTACAGTTTACTTATTTAATCCTTTCATAATTACTTCAGACATTTGTCTCAACATTCTCTCATCACAGGAACAAATACGCGCAGTACTCACTTACTCAAACAGTTCCAACAAAAGCAACAAACTCACAACTAAAGTCTTCCAACATGACTAAGTCTGCTTGGATCCAGAGTCATTCTCTCTCCCTACTCACCAGTAGTCAGGCACAAAACATTTCTCTGGTAACATAATCACTTAACACATGCTATCCCACTCACTTCCCGGTCTTTGACCGTTCTTACTCTGGTTTGCTGACAGTTCCCCTTTTCCCAGGGAGCACTTGCACTTCCACACAATGCACTACAGCAGCAGCTCCCAAAGACTTTGAAGTTACTTCACAAAACACAGTGACTGTCCACAACATGTGCATGGGAACATACATTGCTCAGGAGAATGTCTTTGCTATCAGCTGTTCAGTTTAAGCTACAAAACATGCACCATGCTCTAGTTTGGATTCTTTCAACCTCTTCAGACTAAGCTCTTCTGATGCTTTACAACTCAAACACCAGTTTCACCCAGGACTTAGTCATGGGGTAGAAAGAGTTGAGGTGTTTTCACCCTTCACTGACTTCTGCCTTTTTGTTACAGTGTGATGAGTGACCAGCTGAATTGACTGTGTTCATATTTTTAATTAAAGTTTGAAAAATACCTGATAAACATTTAAGCAATATAATTACTGACAGCATACTAGCATTCAGAACACTGCAATGTTAAGCATTTGGCTGTCATGAAAATATTTTAAAAGACACTATAGTACACTCAGTAATCTTCTCCATGGAGAAAATTATTTGAAAAGCATGAATTCTGTGAACAACGTATCATCTAGAACAGTTTGAATACCTGAAATAAGTACAGCTAGTGTATACAATCAAAATTCATCTTCCCAGTAAAATCTCCTAAACTTCTCTTCAGTAAAACAAACAGCATAAGAAAACAAAAAAATACCACTACCACCAGCCTAACTTTTAATCCAGACACTTTCCTCCCTGCCTTATACTAAAATAAACAATGATGATTTGGGCTGTGATTGCTTTCAGTAAGTATGTCAGAAATCTTCAAAACGAGACAAAAGTAAGATCTGTTATGAACTTCCACATCAAAGATCTTCCTAATAATGCCACATGCTTATACAACCACATACTACGCATCATTTTCATGCATCAGCATAACAGGAACTGCAAAACCACAAGTGCCAAAGGTACTTGAATTCTACGTTACGAAACCTCTACGCAAACAAAAATTAACACAGAATTATAAGTATTTGTGGCTGGAATCCGAGAATTTAAGCCCAACCTTCCCCGTGCACCTGGTCAGAAAATTTGCAAACTCAAGCTGTCACCTTACATCTCCAGTCAACTCTGTCACGCAGCAGCAACTCTTCCAAGGTGTCAATAACTCCAAGAGACTTTTCAACAAACGGAAAGTTTGGGGTTTGGTTGTCACCGTCCCCCCACGCCTCCCTCGCCGCTTCATTCCATTCCTGCGCGCAGCTGTTCCTCCGAGCGTTTCTCAGCCCTCTCTCCACGGCTCTGCCCGCCCCAGCCCGCGGCAGTACTCCGCAGGCTCGCCCGTCCCGAGGCAGCCCTGGGGACACCGCGACCCGCCACCAGGGCGAGCCGAAGCCCGCGGGTCGCTGCCCGGTCCGAGCACCACTGCAAACAGCGGGGCCTCGCCCAGGACCCCTCCCCACCAGGCAGCCCCAGCACCGGGGCAGGAGCAAAGCCCTAGGACTGCCTCGGCCGATCAGGTGTTTTGCGTTTCTTTGTAAATGCAGTGGTTCCCCGTGCAGCCCTCCTTCTAGCAACACTGAAAAAACCTTGACTTTTTTTTTTTCTCTCCTTAAACAAATCCTTCCCCCACTTTGGAAGAACCCCTCACTTAAAATAGCTTCTCCCAAATATTTTTCTTGGTGGGATTTCCAAGCGCTCCGTTCAAACGGACGCAGAGCCACATGCCCAGAGAAGCGAGCTGGCATCTGCAGCGGGAGCACGGGCTTACCTTTGCCTCCTCCGCGTCGGGCTCCTCCTCGTAGTACCCCTGGCCCGACTCGTAGGCGGCGGCGGCGGCCGGCTGACGGGGTCCCAGAAGCACGGCGCCGGCAGCAAGGCAACAACCCAGGGAAAGCACCTCCAGCAAGTGCATGGTGCAAAGATGGCAGGACGGGCGCGGAGTGGGGCCGCGAGGCCGTTAGAAAACTGCAGGCGAAATTATAAGGCTCCTCTTCCTCTCCCCTACTTCTTTTTGCTGTCCTCTCCCCCCTCCCTCCCCTCGCAATATCCAAGGCAGTAAAATCCGTGGGACAGAGAAGATGCGGTAGCAGCAGCTCCTAGACGCCTGCAGGGGAGTTCCCAACTTTCCCAGCCGCTTTGCAAATTCTCACCAAAGTCATCCGGAGTTTGCCAGGTAAAGAGCCCACCAGGAAACCGGACATCCGAGGCTGCGCTGGAGGAGGAGGGAAGGGAAGAAGGGAGAGAGAAAGCGGCAGAGTCGGACCGAGCAGCCGGCTGGTCGTACCCGGGGAAGTTTCCTTCGCCCTCCCGCGCGGGCCGAGCCAGGCCGAGGGGCTCCGTTCCGCCCGCCGCGGAGACCTCTGCGGACGCCTGTCAGCGGCAGCGCGGCCAAGCGGTGCGCGCCGGCGGCGAGGGCCGCGCATGGCGAAAGCGCCCTCTGCCTGCGCCTCTGCGCGGCGAGAGGGGGCCGGCGGTGGCCTTCCTCCTCCTCCTCCTCCTCTTGCCGCTGTGGCGCCGCCTGCCGCTGGCGCTGCGCTGGCGCCCCGGAGAGCAGATCGACCCGAGGCGCGGCACAGCTGTGCCGGGAAGGAGAGGTGAGCAGGCCCGAGCCCCCCCGCCCTGCGCAGCCCAGAGGGGCACAGGCGGTTCCCCAGCTCTGGGATTGTCCCGCCCCGAGTCTGGGCTGTGCGGAGGTGCAGCCCGCTGTAGGTACCAGCCCCGAAGGGAGGGCAAAGTACCCAGCTTCTTTCATTCGGCTCTGAAACCAATGGATAATGTTGGGTAAAACGCACACAGAGAAATCATGCAAGAAAATGTCAGTTAATCCTCACCAATTACTTGTTGAGCAGTGTTGGCCGCTGCACTTCGGAGAGCTCACAGCTTTCTTTCGGCCAGCGAGGAAAAGCTTTTGCCCTGTTACAAACCAAGTAACCCAAGGAGTACCGTATTTATTTGTACTCTTCCAATCAATGACATCTCAGAGCCATCAATGAACAGAAGTTACACCCCATTCAGAGCCCTAAATGAAACGGAGCACAGATATTGTGATCCAGTTACACTGTGGTTAAAATAAAAAAAGTCAAAGAGTAAAACCAAAACAGACTGCACATTGCTTGAGAGCAACACATTACAGCCTGCTCAAATCTCAGCTATGCAAGAAGGAAGAAGTTAGATTCCCTTTACTAGTTTTATTGCTCAGTGTGAACAGCATTACTGAACGTTGTGCAAGTATTTAGAAAGCTTTTCAAATTGTTCTACATCACTTTTACACGTCTTTTGGTAACAAGATTTTGTGTGAATGAACTGTGGGGCCAGATCCCTGACTGCCTTGGCTGGATTCTGGCAGTCTGCTCGTATTACACTGCTCTTACTCTTCGGGAATCCCATTATTCAAAGAACAACATTCTGAGGGCTATGCATAAAGGTGTCTCTAGCCAGCCTTTAGGTAGCTCCTGTTGTTTTTGGTTTATTATTATTTTCATGATGGTATTTCAGCTTGCTGCTACACAAATAAAGGATTTTGATAGTAGAAGTAATAATTTCATTCACAAGCAGAATGAAATCTAAAGTTTAAATAGAGCTGCATTTTAAAAGCTTTTATACTTACTAGAAAGTTATGAAAGCACTGATAATTTTTTAGCATCTTCATAACACAGTAAAGCAATGAAACAAAGACAATTGTAGACGTTAAGCAGAACAGCTATGGAGATATAAAATGGTGTACATAAATTAAGAAGGCTATTGATCTTCAGTGGACCCTTACAGCATTGCAGATCAAAGCACCATTGGATTAAAGCCTAGATCCTTTGCCCAGAATGCAAACCCCATCTAAACAGAAAAATAGCATTAGTGGTTTGAGTTTAGACATGTTAAAATCTCTCAGAAACATCACAGACTGGTGAAGAAAGCAAGTTCTTTTGCAGCACATTAACAAAATCTGCCTGACAACTCAGACGCAGATAATACCATTTACATAACTGAGTGCCACTCAAAGAGGGCCTCCCTGTAACTAAATCACAAAAACAGGGTGGAACATATTGCTTCCAATGTGCCATCATAACATCAGTTGGCTTCATTATTTCTTTCCCCAGTGCACCAACACTTTCATTCTATCCCTTTCCACATGTCCCCCCTCCTCCCTCCCAATTCTTGGAAAATCCATCATGGGATCAAAGGCTTTCATGCAAGACAACATTTCCACCAAATATAGCAAGTTTATAGTGTCATAACTGAAAGCTACTAGTCGTAGTGCCTCAAGTCACAGTCTATTCATAATGTTTGTAAATTAAAGTAGTTGAAATCTATGATACTTTGTGCCATAGATTTTACAAACAAATAAATACTCCATTGGCTCTGGGACACTAAGATTTTCCTCAAGTCAGGCTGTATTTCTTTTCATCCAATAAATGATGGCTAATTTAAAGGTTTACTGATTTAAAAATCTTTTTTCTCCACCACCTAATGATTAATATTACTGCTTGACTTCAAATTAAACAGAAATGAGCCTACAAAACAATTAAAGTTCTAAGTGGCATTCAGTACACTGACCTTATAAACACAAATGACTAAAGAGATATCCCTAAAGCACAGAGACACAGGTCTAGGTCTTGCCCTGTTAGGTTTCAACAGCAACAATAGCTACTACTGACAAACAAAGGGCATTATTTTTTGTCAAATATAAGATTCCTTCAAATGAGTTCTCTTGATATTGTTTTAAAACTGCATTAAAAATATCCAGACGTCATCCTTTTCAAGTTGGAGTAACATACATCTCTCAACCACATTCCTCTCCTGTTTCTAGACATACTTCGTATGGTCCTGATATATTCTGCTTCTGACGTGTGTCTGTGTTTGCATAACTGTTTCCTACATCCATTCATTAGCAGTACAAAAAGTCAGAGAGGAACTACTATAAGAAATGTGAGCTGAGACTGGGGAATAGAAAAGTGTCAATAGCAGCAAGAAAAGTCAGTAGCATGCTATTGTCATTTGGTCTGTTTGCTTATTGTAAAGTGCTGAAGTTAGAAGTTTTCTTTTCATAATGTCATTTGCATTCTTCTTATGTTTAAATTTCTGTGTTTCATTCAAACCAACCTACTTTGCATTCTCCTCTTAAATAGACATATAGGCATGTCCAAGAGTTAAAATTACAGACAGGATGGTTTGCTTTTTCCAACACATAAAGTCTTTCTGGTGAATTTCAGTGGAATTTATATTTAATGTAAATCTTAAAGGTAGAAACATGGTTCCCTGAGTGAAGCAACTCAAAAGACTGTGAAAATGCCATTCTGGAGTCATTCCAAAAGATGAAAGCACTGTAGTAAGCTTCAGTCCTTAGTTCCTCTAGAGATAGGACTCCCCCATATTTTGTCTGATGCTTAAAAGCATGGGGGGAAACAACTGGATATCAAAGTCCTATGTACATACTGTAAATGAGCCCAATATTTATAGGGGAAAAGGAAAAAGAAAAGGCATTTCAAGTCCAGTGCCAAACTGGCAGAACAGCTGCTCAATATTGAACTATCTACCAATTGAATCTTTCAATCCCAAATTTTATTACACATTTCTTATCATATTGCTTATCCACTTGGAGTAACCAGTTCTACAAAGAAAAGCCTTGGCTACTGAAAAACAATCATGCAGTAGATTTCAGGCTGTAGTCCACTTAAACCCTCTTCTTTATATAAACCATATATAATGTAGTGGAAACATTTAGGATTACTGCAGTCTTACTGAATATGTGCATACCAGCCTTCCTGGCAAGCAGATCTATTTATTTATTAAATGAGCCCTATTTAGTATTTCCTTATATGATCCCAGAAAAAGAATCTAAGCATAGTGGTTTGTACATCATCAAAAACAACTAAAATCCTTCCCTTGACTTTAATCAGGCATCCTTACTGCAAATCTTAAGCCACGGGAAACTATTCTACACCAAACTTCCAGCTAGGGGTCCTGAAGTTTAGCTTTATCCATTAATTTTCTCCAAAATATTGCCAGGATGAACTTTAAATCAATGAGAAAGACACCACTGCTGCAAAAGCATTTTCTTCAATGCTTGACCCAGCAACCTGCACTTTATTATCTAGAAATTTCTCTTTCTAGAGAAAAAAAAGTAAAAAAGTTCATCCATCTTGAAAATTAATTTACAAGACAAGCATCACACAGAATCACAGAATGTTAGGGGTTGGAAGGGACCTAGAAAGATCATCTAGTCCAACCCCCTGCCAGAGCAGGATCACCTAGAGCAGCTCACACAGGAACATGTCCAGGCAGCTCTGGAATGTCTTCAGAGAAGGAGACTCCACAGCCTCCTGGGCAGCCTGGGCCAGTGCTCTGGCACCCTCACTGTATAAAAGTTTTTCCTCATGTCAGTACTAAACCTCCTGTGGTCCAGCTTGCTCCCATTCCCTCTTGCCCTAACATTGGATGCCATTGAGCAGAGCCTGGCTCTCTCCTCCTGACATTCACCCCTAACATATTTATAAACATTAATGAGGTCTTCTCTCAGTCTCCTCTTCCCCAGGCTGAAGAGACCCAGATGCACTTTCCACTAAAATTGTGTTCCTACATATCTCTTCTCCACTCAGATATATACTGCTGCATTCCCCTCCTTTTTTCTTCAGTGCTTCAACCCTTCTGTAAAATATTTTGGCTGTTCTCGACATTAAGAACATGCTGAACCCTTAAAAATGCGAATTGCTAAAGTATTATAACCTCAAAAATATTGTCAAACAGTATTGAGACAAATTCTTTTCCAAGCCCAGAATAGTGTAATATGTTATTGAACATGAACCTCATTTTTTCTTTATTATTTAATAGGTTTTCCTTACCAAAGTCAATTCTTTTCTGCTATGTAAAATAGGCTTTTACCCATTTGAACACTTAAACTTCCTTATTGAGCTTCAAACAAGATGACTATGATCAGTTTTCCCCAACATTTCTGCATAGATTTTTCTTTTCTGAAGTTCTGTGTATCATTAGAACTGTCATTTGAATAATCTTTAGTTGATTCTGGTGGTCTTTGCAAGACAATGTCCAACACTAGAAGAAGGTACTTCAAAACTAACCTGTGTTATGCAGAACAAATGAAAGCAGAACGAAACACTCCAGCCCTTTCTTCTCCATGTACATTTGCACACGGTAGCTGCCTAATAGGCAGGTTTATGTTCAGCTTGCAATCTGTTGTAACTCCTGGATTTTTTTTGAGGATTTTCTATCCAGCCAGATGTTTGCTTTCCCACAGTTGTAGATCTAACTCTTCCAAGCTAAGCGAGGCCCTCACATTTCCGCCCAGAAGTCCTCTTACCTCATGCTTTTTTTTACTAGTCATTTATTGACTTGATCAAAAATATATCCAATTTTAAGTCTACCTGTTTGTGCTGTGCTCACTAGCTAGATGTCATTTGTAAGTATAACAAAGTAAAGGTGTATTCCACCTATGCTGCCCTTGATTCCTTGTGGTCAGCAAAAGCATTGTTAGTGACCTATTGCAAGGTTTGGCTAAAAGTCAAAATTTCCCTCCTGAAGTGTTGCTTTAGTTCATCTTAGTGATTCAGAAACCAAAACCACAAACATGTGGGGACATCCACACAGAATCACAGAATCACCAAGACTGGAAAAGACCCCCAGGATCATCAAGTCCAGCCTGTGACCCAATACACCACAACATCTAAACTATGCCACTCAGTGCCACATCCAATCTTCTCTTAAACACCTCCAGGGACGG
>VWZO01003471.1:109828-161225 GCA_013396975.1 Bucco capensis
CTGGGCCCAGGACTGAACCCTGGGGGACACCGCTGGTCACTGGACACCAGCTGGAAGTGGCCCCATTCACAACCACTCTCTGTGCTCCATCATCCAGCCAGTTTTTAATCCAGCGAAGAGTGAACCTGTCCAAGCCATGAGCTACTAACTTTTCAGACCTGAGATTCCTGTTTAGGCTCATCTTCATTTTTCACATAGTTGAAAATAGTTGGAGATTAATTTAAAAATAATGAAAATAACAGGTTTGTGGTTTGGGTTTGTTGTTTTGGGGAGATTTTTTTGTTTATGCGTGAGGCAATGAATTTGTTATGAGAAGTGAGAGGCAGAAAACTCTGGGTTTTAAAAATGAATCAGAAAAACTAATTGAGATCAGGAACAGATATAAAAAGGGGGGGGAGGTAGGAGTAGAGGCATACAACACTGCATACCTAATTCAATGAATGCAGATGCTGAAAAAGTGTGAAGGAAATGGACTGCAGAAGGAGACAGTCCCATGTGCTATCCCTAAATTGCATATTCAATTGCAGCTGTTGGAGACAGAAGACTAGATAGACAGTCTAGACAGATAGTTTGTCTGAGCCAATAGGACATTTCTTATATTTTAAGGCAAACTGAATCACTTCCTCATCAATTCAGGTCCAAAACACTAAGTAAATTTGTTCTTGTCTCTTAATCTCATGCTCAGACCATGTATACTTAGTGATAACAAAACCACCTACTTTTACATATTTTTGCACCAGCAGTCAATCCAACAGATAGGGCTGGAAGTACATACATGGGAAATCCAATCTGTAAAATATTCTTTATAATCTACAGTGAAATGAAAAAAAGAGTACTACTCTTTATTCATTACCATTGAAACTAGATTTAGTAATTCCATCTTGAAACAAAAAAAAACCTAAAAACAAAAGAAACCCCGTATAGCTCTTTTTTGGGGGGTATGTATCACAGAAAAACAATAAAAAGCAGATTTTAAAATTATTCTATTTTAAAAATATACAAAACAAAGCAAACCAAGAAAGCTACATACCAAATTTTGGTAAAGGAAATTACCATTAGTAATAGTTTGAATTGGCACCATGCTCAACTTGGTTACTAAGAAGGTTTTGTTCTCTGTTAAAAAATTGCCTCATAAAAAAAACATTAGATACTCCCCTCAAAAAGTTGTCTGTTTTGTGCTGAATCAAGAGTGTTATTGTTGCTATCTGACCTAAAGATACATCCTGGGCACAAAATCAGAAGGATGAGGAGCCACTATCTGTCAGAATCCCTAAACTTTTAATTTTCCAAAAGCCTCTACACAAAAAAAAAAAAAAAGGCAATGGCAAAGAATTAAAGAACAAAGGTGCATTGATATTCAGATTGCATGAGAGGCCACAAGGAAGTCCTCCCTTCACCATCTGTCCAGGAAATTTAATTTTCCTAAGCACTCAACTCTGGGTGACACAGAAACTAGTTCCCTGTGATATAGCAAAAGCCATGCTAATTTCCTCCCTTATTCTTAATGAATTTATGTAATAAGAGACATTCTTAGACCAGTTCTTGACTGTTTCTTCCTTTCATCACAACACTTAATATCTCTCCATTGGCCAGTCTCTTGATTTCCAGCACTTTAGGCTAGACTAGGCAGTTGATGCATGCAACATGGAACTAGATCAGCACTGTGCAGAGCTTCCAAAACAGCATGTCCCTCATTCTTCTGGTTGCTTATCTCTTTGTAACTTGAATTTCAGCAACTTGAGGTATGGCTAGGCTTCGCGAACAAAGCTCCAGGGAGGGCTCCACCCACGCTCCCCATCAGCGCCTTTTCCAAGCACTCTGATAAAAAGAGGATAGCAGATAGCACCCTCGAGCCTGCACTAGGGATTTTTTTAGGTGAGACACAGCACGCACAGAGCTGGACCCACCCTTTAGTCCTAAGGTTCATCTGCCAGGGCCTAGCAAGCTTGGACGCTGGCAGCCAAGTCCTTAGGACGCAGGTTTAACCTGTAAAATGGAAGGCCTTACAGGGCTAAATGAGCTCCATCAGCCTGGGTTTGGAATCAGAGTTGTCCTTCTCCTAGGATGACTGCCAGAAGGCTAATGAGCTCATGCTACCCATGCAAGGATTCTAGGAACATGGGTATCACTCCCCACACTTTCCCGTGGGCAATGAGTTTAATGCTCCCTCTGCTGTGGGCACAGTTATGGCACCAGGGGCCACAGGAGACCACAAGGGATTTTCAAACTGTGCCTGTCAGCAACTTGAATTTACCCACTAAAAGGAGGTAGCATGCATAATCTATTTTTTAAATTCCTATCCTATCACAAACACACAGCTCTACTCCACAGGGACACATCCACTAATCTGTCCTAGCATAAAACTCTTCAAGTGCAAAAGGTAAAGACACAGACCACTTTCAGGAGCAGGTTCCAGCTGCGGAATTCAACCTAACCTTCTCTATTGATAATGAATATAAGCCTGAGTGTATTGAACTCTAAAACCAAAGCCAGCTTCTTAGTAAGACTCCCTGAAGCAATGGCATCTTCCCAGGGTAACCAGCCCAAATCTGGATTCATAGATTCATAGAATGTTAGGGGTTGGAAGGGACCTAGAAAGATCATCTAGTGCAACCCCCCTGCCAGAGCAGGATCCCTAGACAAGGTCACACAGGAATGCATCCAGGTGGCTCTTGAATGCCTCCAGAGGAGACTCCACAGCCTCCTGGGCAGCCTGGTCCCAGGGTAACCAGCCCAAATCTGGATAGAGGAGATAGATAAGTAAAGAGAGTATTTTTTTTTTGTAATAAAAAAATGCTAAAGTATGCAGATTCTATCTTTTCAAAAAGATGTTGCAAAATATGGATTACTATATGAAAATAATTTTCACAGATGCACAGAGGTCACCTTTGTTTACATTTTCTGCTTGAAATTTTTAGTAGTCCAAAAGCCAACCTCGTCATCACTTCTTTTTGTTTGGTTTTTTTTGAGCTAGATTTTATTTTTCATCCTTACTAATCCCAGCAGTTAGCTGCAATTTTGTTCTAGCCCTTTGGTATAACTATAGGGCAAGTCACAGCTATCACATCTAAGCAGGATAGAGCAAAGTCGTGGTTATACTTTCATCTTATTTTTCTGTTCCCTTGAGATGGGACTAGTAAGGAGCAGCCCCTGTGCTGGGGAATGTGTGCAGGATGAGGGAATGCACTAATGCTGGGTGCTGAGCTGCCCCAGCTGCAGAGGTACAGAGGAGCTCAAACTGTCAGAGAAGAACCTGGGGAAGTTTAGTGAACACAAAACTACATGGTGCTGCTACTGCCTGCTATGCTACAAAGACAACCACAAGAAAGATGATACAAACTGTACTATAATTTTAAAAGCATTTTCAGTATTACAAAGGATTGCAGATAGCAGATGACTACACTGCACACTTTCTGCTCTTGTGTTACTCCTAGTAAGTCTCTAATCTCTTATAATGAAAACAGATAGGTAGGTCTTTGGAGTCTTAGTATTCTAGGTGGTAAAAATCCATAAAAAATTAAATAGTCTGAAGGGATATTTGTTTCAACACAGTTCACCTGATATGCTAATATTTATAGTCCACAGTTTTGCACTGAAATCTTCAAAGCAGCCAGAGGCAGTTAGGAACAATTAATAATATTAATTATATCCTTTTACATTAATAGGTTTCTTTCAAATCACATCTACTTTTTATAAGTGAATTCTCTTTTTTGTGCTCTTACCCAAGTATGTTAACAATCTATCCAAAGAGGATAAAATTCCTTTTCACGCATTTGGAATTGAGATGTGTTCATCTAGTGATATCAATAGCAAGGTTATTAACATGCCTAGAAGGTCTTGAAAAAACATTTGGGTTTTAAAACTACAGAGGAAAAGCATGTTCCCTTTTTTTACAAACAAACTTCAAAGTTCAGACATTATAGTACAGTAGTTTCAAAGGTTTTTCTACATATTTATTGCGTGACTTGTTTAGTTAAACTGTGTAGCAGATGCATTATCAGTAATAATGCTGAGTGTCAGTAGGAATAAAACCACTTTTTGAGTTCAATATACTTCCAGTCAAGGTCAAAAAGAGCTGGGACTAAACTCAGTCAGTTCACAAAAGCTTACCCTAAATGTGCAATATCGAAGTTTATAATTAAGAAGGCTCATTTCATCAGTTAGCTTCATGTTTGCACAGCAGTGAGAGTAATTATAACACTACTCATTCTTTCAGGTTGGCTTGAACACTTGACCTTACAAACAAATGCCTTTTCATTCCTGCTCCTAAGATGGAAAGCCAAACCATCTGATTTAACAAAACAGAGCTGTCACTTTGACAATTCGGAGCATATTTAACTGCCATCTTTCACTAAAAGACAGTTTAACTTAAAAATAGAAATTTGCTGACTATTTCTACTAATTTTTACCATGCAAAGATTAAAAAGAAAAAGTTTCTGCTTGTTTGACCTTTTTGCCAGTTCATCAGTTGAACTATATTTGTTCCAGCCTCCACAATACACAGAAATCCCCAAATTCATGCCACTGCCAGAATGCCTCAAGGGCACCATTGCCTTGCTATTTCTCTTACATCATGCCAGCATTTCCTGACTCGCATGGGGCCAAAGAATGTGAAATCCAAAATGAGAATGACAATTGTTCTCAACAGTAGCCATGTGTGGGCAGATATGCAGCAAAACTAACCACACCAGGAAAGAGCAAAACATATAAAAGAGGATCTCACTTCCCTTTTGTTGTCTCAGAATTTATGTTCTAATCTAAAACCAAGTGTCTGGTTGACCATTACAGGCAGTGAAGAGTGATAGACCCCTTCCACAGGGGAACTCATTCTCCATTTCTTCAACACTTACTTTAGAGCATGCATTAAAACAATGTTTTCTCTAACAGTGAGAGGCTCTCTGCTGACTCTGAGATCTCTAAAGTTACAGAAGAGACATCTCATGCTGAGAATCTACATTGGAAAATCTGTCCCCATGGAGCCTCAACACCGTAAGGGGACATCCAAGAAATATGGGAGCAAAGGGGACAAGAATTTACATGAGGCGAGTAATTAAATCCATGAAATCAGTCTCCAGCTTGGCAATTTGACTAGCAACATGGAGCAAAGGTATCAGTGGCATATTTGATAAAATGAGTGTTTGATTGCTGACTGACTTGTTGCTTTTATTTTAGATTTGTGTCTTGCTAATTCTTTTAGCTCTTTATTGAACAAAGGGTATGATATACCTCAATTTTTAGATGTGTCAGGAGGTTTTACTAAAGAATTATCAAATTAGTGAACAAAAAAAAGTAGCATTGCAAATGGCTGAAGTCAGTCAGTGAAACCTGTTCTTCAGAGGCACTATACTTTTCATCTCTATTTAGAATGCTGATTGTCTCTTATGCAGTTATAATCAGGTAATAATTCTATTGAAATATTTTCTCCTAAATTTTGCTGGTCTGCCACACAAATTTCACAGCTTTGGAAGTATTAATTTTTAAGTGATGCCATGTATGTGGCCTTCATAATTACATAATTAAGTAAAAAATAGCATATAACCTTCTTTTGGCATTAACTACAAAGGTTTATGCTTGATTTTTATTAAAACAAGAAAGAGATAGTTAGTGTTTACCTTTTTTGCCACCTACTTGAGTTAGTAATTCTAGGAAGTTGCAAAGACTATAATTAGATTATAACATTAATTATATATTCTTACTTCAAAGAAGAAAAAAATGTGTGAAGTAACGTATCCTATTAATCACAGATTGAAATCCATCTCATCATTCTCTATAATTTTGGCTGCAAGTCTATTATAATGTCAAATACTGTTAGTGAAGCCTTAGCTACTCAATATATGCAACACAAGTTCTTGCATGAGAACTGACTCAACAGAGTTATAAGACAATAAAAGGGCAGCAGGGCCTGTGGCCTCTGCTCTCCAATTCAGTTACATAAAGAAAAAGCGAATTCTCTAGGAGCTGTCAACTCTGAAACATCTCAGTTCAACAAGATTTCACCAAAGATCAAATAGAAAAGGCTAATCTCATTTTCTAGACACTTAAATCCCATTTTCCCAGGCAGATTTACCCCCTGGTTTGTCATAATGTGTCTTAAATAGAATATCTTATTCTCAAGTTTCTCAAGTGGTCGAGTTGGTGTCCCCCCCAATAGATCAGGCACAATAGCATTGAATACATCAGTGTCACAGTTGTTTCCAAAGATTAGGCAGAAGATCACAAGACATCTATGGAAAGTAGAAAGCATATTGCTAATACTCTTACAGTATGTTTATACTTTATGAAAATACTTACACATCAGAAATTTTCAACTTATCCTCGCATACTTGCAATCATCCTGCACTGGTAGAAAGCAACACAAATGCTTGTTGGATCTGCTGAGGCCTCTAAGCTCTTCTTGCTTTTGTTCAAAGAAGATTGACACCTGCTGCACACTCGTATACATGCTACCAAAATAGTTAAAAGGAATAAAATGTGTAGACAAAATGTTTTCTACAGAAAAACTGTAGTTATAAAGATACTACAAATATGGGATTTAAATAGGCATTTTCCACTTTGGGCTTCTGATATTTAACTCCAAAAGCACTACTTTGTTCTACCCTAAAGATGTGCTTTCTCCACTTCCAAGATTTTTGCTATTTCCCTTCAGCAAGATTTTATTTTCAATTTAAAGACCCAAGTGTTAAATTGAAGTAAGAATTTATGTTGTACTTAATTAGCAGAAAAGTTTACCAAGTTGTTATCTGTGAATGTGATTCAAGTCACAGTGTTATAAGAAGTTCTACTTTGGATACAAATTAGAGTCCTGAGTTTATTATTTGCTTAGAGGAAAAAAAATAAAGTTGAGATTCCAATATAAATAAAATCCAAAATTTACTAAAAATCAATAACAAAATTTTGCACTATCCTAAATGAAGAAGTTTCATCCATAGTGTTTTGCTTTTTAGGCCATGAAGAAGAAATATATAGACACTTTAGTTTTTAAATATCTTGGTTTTGACAGAAATGGTAGCAACAGAGCTCCAGAATCTTGTGTTGCAAAAGCAACCTCTGCTTCTCCATCAAGTTCAGTCCTGTACTGAAAGCAAGGGAAGTGCTCCTTTTCCAACTTGGCATACTCAGCAACATATCTTTCTATTTCTTCATTCTGTAGGAATGAAAATGTAATCTAAGGACAAGATGAGGCTTACAGTAAATTGATTCTGTCATTACCAAAATGCTTTCCTGTCCATTTAAAAATTACTACTTCTTTTGAATAGAAGAAAGTAAGCCAAGAATCTGGGCACGTAATACTATTCCAACAAACAGTTCCCATAAAAATACTCCTTTTTAAACTGTGGTAACTCACAGGTGTGTGCATTTAGAAATGGAGGACAAGGCTTAGCTGGTTGGTTTGCTCCAGTGGAAACAAGACTTTTCCACTCCCCACCTGCCCCCTCCTCTAATCACAACTGATGGATGGCACAGGAGAACAAACTCATATACAACTACATGCCTCTGGAAATACTTAGTTCTGTGAACAAAACTAAAATCCACCAAAATATTCCTCTTCCTTCAAATAAAATATGTTGCTTAATATTCTGTTTTATCTTGCAAAACTAAAGAAGAAATAATATGAGTAATAAGAAATGCAATATAAAGAAAATCAGCTATAAAGCCAGGATTTTTCTCTCCAGATATCTAGCATTTACCAGACTAAGATATTTTTTCTTTTAGAGAAATTTAATAATTCCTCTTTGAAGCCAACATGAACACACATTTGTAAAGATGACTGAGCATGGTTTGCAAACTTCCTCAGAAGCAGGGAACCCACAGCAGCCTCTGGGAAAGCTCAAACACTACAGCTAGACATGACTACCAGAAACTTACAGCAAACAACTACAGAGCACGAACCAAAACCTAAACCCACATATTACCAAGTTTCTTTTCCTTAGTACCACATAAAATATCATCTTTATCTGAAATGTCAGTTCATCTATAACTGAGTGCTGTCTTCCAGGCTCATGCAAAACCACCACTCATTTCTATCAATAGGTAAGTACTATTATGTAACAAATAATAATATATATGATGCACCTAAGTACAAATTGAGAAAGATAAGAATATTATTTTCAGGGGTAATGCACAGTGTACCACCTCAACCTAGAAACTTAAGGTCCAGGAGTTTGTAGGACTGTACATTTAGTTGGAAAATTGCGTATTAAGTCATTTTAATGCCATTGCTTTCACAATAGAGAGAAAAAAGTGAAGTGCATAATTTAGTGTTGTCAGGAAAATGTAGAACTAGTTGAAAATTGGTTTGTGTTCATTTTGAAACTGAATTCTCTGAAATAAATTTGGATTTATTAAGAAGATTTTCTGGCTGTTAAAAATAGGGAAAATGGAAAGAAGAAACACAAGTATCAGGCAGAATAAAGTAAAAAGAACAGAGAAACTTAAAAAAAAATAAAAATAGTGATCTTAGGGAAAAATAAAAAACAGCCCAAACCCCAGCAGCTCATAGATGAAAAAAAGTCTTTATCTTCCTCATTTAAAATAAATAAAGCCACTACTTCAACTCTCTCATTGCCACAGAATTTTAACTTAAATTACTAAGGAATGAGAACTAAGCAAGCAAGAGAGGAGACAAGACTAACAGAAACAACACAGACAGCATATACCAAATTAGATGAGTTATTTTGCTCATATGTAACAGACACGAATAGAATTTTATTCTTTGTTTTCTATTTTTAAAAAATGAATATTAAATGTATTATTGCCCAAGCAGGATAACCATAATACTGTGTAAAATGCCCATGAAGGAAACCAGTAAGGACCTGAAAGAATCAGAGCATATATTTTTATAAAAGATGCAATATCTATTTGATGTAATACATTAGTCATTTAATAACTAGCTGATCAAGTCAACATATAATTGTCTTGTAGACGATGTAGCCTGTATAGGTTAAGAGAGAAATGGGTAAGAATTCTTGTATCACTCATACCACCAAATGCCAACCATTGCCTACCATCTTAGCCTAACAGCCACCCCAACACACAACAGCCTTCAGCATTCCCAAGAAAAGAGAACTTTTTTCAGTAATAACCTGTTGGAATCAGAAGTGATTTAAAAGCAATAAACATCAAGCTTGTAAGCTATAACCTCACAATAATGTTTCTGTTTCAGAGGTAAGGCTCCTTTTTCAGAGGTAAGTGCTAACATAACGTACAAAACACTTTTCTACTTTCTATTTTTCTGTTAAGTACTCAAATATTTATGATATAGATACATCTTGTATGTTGAGTGAAAATACTTGGGAAAGAGAGTGTGTCTAGCCTGCTGTCTTGACCCTTACAGTGACCAACAGCAGGTGCCTGGTGAAAATGAAAATGAGCACATAGCTATACATCCCAGAGTATTTTCTCAGCAAGAGGCAGCTCAAAAGCTTCTTAAGCAGACTTTTTTTTTTTTTTTTTTAATAAAAAGAACTTGAGAACTGTTATTTTTCCAGGAATCTGAACTGTCTGTCACCGTTTGAGATGATGTAAATTTCCACTATCCTTCACCCCATGTGGCAGCTTAATAATATGTTGTGTGAAAGCACATCTTCCTTGGTTTGCTCTGAATACCACTGGTTTTATACTATGCTTTTCATTCTTCTGGTGGAACTGAAATAAATCCCCACCTGCCCTCTTCTCTATACTTCTGATTTTGTAAAAATCCTTCCTTAGTTTTCCTTTTTCCCTGAAGGTTTCTACTCAGTATTTTTCTTCAAGCAGAAAATAGTTCTGTGTATCTGAATAACTTTGTCATCCTTCTCTAAACCTGTTTTCATCTATAAGTGAAAAGAAGAAAAAAGGATTGTATGTAATTCTTGTGTGTTTATTGTAGATTTAAATAATCAGAGTAAAATTGGTTTTGTGGGGTTTTTTTGTTGTTTTTTTTTTTAAAGAAGAGGGTCAGTTCCTTCTTTTTTTTTTCTTTTTCCCTTCAATGGCACTCTGAGGAAGATTCTGTTTGTTGTCCCTTTGATCTTGACCTGAGAATTCCAGGATCCAGCTCAACTCTGACTATGGCTTGCTGCTGGGCCTGCACAGTATCAGTGGTAACATAGTTGCTATCAAGGGGGGGTTTGGGTTCATCATTGTTTTGTTTATATCTATATATATTTAATTTTTATTATTATTATTATTCTCATTAAAGTAGGTGGGGGTTTTATGTTTGATTTTGTTGTTGTTCTTTGTTTCTTTTGTTGTTGTTGTCTTTCCTCTCTTCCCTCTCCAATCCACAAGTCTTCTCAGCCTTTACTATTCCTTTTTCCCTTCCTGGGGTGGTGGGAAAAGGGAGTAATAGAGACTATCTCTCATTGGATAAGGGTCACCCCAACCCATGACAATTCCTAATAATTCTTAATAATTAATAATAAAGAAATCAAAAGAAATGTACAGTAGCATGTTCACCTCCTGTGAAGGCTGAAAGTGATGTACTAGCCTGCATATCACAAGCAGTTTTGCCTGATAAGCAACTGACAGTGACATCTGTCAAAGTAATTCAACTGACGGTCATGTCTGGGGAAATTACACTCATGGGCACAGATGTGTACATGTAAGATAAAATAGTCAGTTGGGTTTGTGGTTAAGATGTTGTTTGCTGCTGCTAGCACTCCAAAGATTTATGGTTTTCAGTTTGAGTTTTCTATTATACCATAAAAGATCATTTTAAGTGCTCTTCACTTTGAATTTAGGGATAAAAAGTAGAAAATCTTAACTGACCAAGCAAGATGCAGTCTTGTTGCAAACTAATGTTGCTTTTACTTCAGTTATTTGGCTTCAGAAAGATTAAAACAAACAAAAAAACCAATGGAAGTTAAGAAATGAGAATTCTTAATCTAGCAGAAATGTAAGAAGACAAAACTAAATCAAGTAATAATGAAAACAAGACATCTACTTGTAATTACAGAGTGTGACACTCCTTGAAACAAACCATCACTACAAGTCTTCTAGTTAGATCCAGACACACTTTTTGAGGATGTGTTCCAGGTTACAAAACTCAAGGTTAACAAATTTTTACATACTATATTATGCTGGTCTGATCAGATTTAAATCTGGGAAGCTAGGATAATTTATTTTTTGTTTCCCACTCCCAGAAAATTTTCCTAGAAAAACAAAATATTTTTAAAAACCCCACACATAGTACTAATAAGTAATCAGATGACCTTGCTCTTGTAGCTGACAAAGTGCAAAACATGTGGCAAGGATCTAAAAGGCCTATTCTCCTTCTTTCAATAGGTATAGGGATGAACGTGTCATACTTACTAGTACTTTTTCATCAAAATACTCAGCAAGAGAGGCTATACAACAGAAAGCATTTGTCACTGTTTAGGTCCACAGCACTCAAATTTGTAAGTAATATGGACTCAGAAGTTTCAGTGTATTTTTTATTGCATTCATCTTACAAGTTTTGTGCATTTCTGATAGGTGCTGTAGCTATATTAATTATCGAGCTGCCAGTTGTGGCTTTCTGTGCTTGCCACTTTTCTGCTCCTCTTTTTCAGCTTCTCAGCATGGAACATCCATGAAAATGGAGTTTAAATGATATAAAAGGGTCTATCTGCTCTGTTGAATGAACAAGATAATCTGCTCAAGGGAGTAGTAACCAACAGGTAGTTAAGAAGCTTGATTTCTGCAACTATTTACCACTTGGTTAGTATTTGAAGTGTCTCCAAGGCCCTAACTAAACAAGAAGCGAATACTAAAACTGCAAACTTTCTAGAAGTGGAATATAATAAAAAATGCACAGTCAAGAGCTTCTATTAGCTTTTTTTAATTCTATGCCATAAGGTCGTCGTCGCNCCCCAAGGGATTTACAGACTGTGCCTGATGCCATAAGGTACTAATACATTTAAACATATGATAAACTACACGTTATACAAAACTGACCAGTATGTCAAGTCTTAGGATGGCAATAGTATCTATGGTCACAGCTGAAATTTATTAAGTCTTTTCCACTCATCTATTCTAATACAGCCATTTAAGAGTAACTAACAATTGCTACAGAATGAAAACACTTGAGTAACATGGTCTTCAAAAACTGATTCCCCATGGCTGAGGCTACTGGACCTTGCATTGCATTCTGACTGCACTTTGTAACTGCTGCTGTTCCAGATGAATGCATGTGCCACAGAGACGTGGTTGCTGAAAGCAACATTGCACTCAAGGGGAAGTTGAGAGGTGGGGTGCTGAGAAAAATGATATATTCAGTCCTGCTGAAAGTAAACATTATCAACTTATAATCAGGATATCATCTAATTAAAGATTTATCTCTGGTGAAGCAGGATAGGAAATTATGGTAAAGCTTTGTAATAGATGAAGCACAGGGCTAATATAAAAGGAAAAAAAAAAAAGGAAAGCAACTGTCATTATTGACTCTGTAGTAAGAAGAATATTTTAATTTGTCTAATAACCACCATAACAGTTGGATAGTGTATGGCCTGTATTAAACAGAATAGGACTACATGAGGGGACAAGACTGAAGTTGCCTATCACAACTCCACAGGCAGTAAAATCTGTTGGAATGCCACACACACCATCTAGCAGGATTTCACAGACAAAGGCACTTCAAGATCTTAAAGTGTTCATAAGAGGGAAGTCCTAAAACTCACCTTGAAAATCCTCTTTCATCAGATGCACAAAACCACAAAATATGATGCTGTTTCTCCTAATTGAGCACCTGCTAGTATTTTCCAAATTATAATGGGAAAGAAATCATAAAGTGAAAAACTCCGTTGCACTGAGAAGACTGATAATTTGTCATTTGAAGGCAAGGTAAAACAGCTAGAAAGTCATCACACTGTGAGTGTGCAAGAGGTGGTAAATGCAACACAAATCAGAGCATAATAAGAAACAGCACAGACTTCCCCTCATCCCCTTCTGTCTTTCTGTTCTGTAATTCTAAGAGCCTGGGATAATAGAAAGAATTTAAAATGAGAAGAAATATTTTCAAGTCACTATCATGAGATGATTTATAGTGAATGAATAATAAAAGTATTTAAAGAAGTGATGGCAACAGCATTAAAGAGCAGACAGTTGGGAAAAGCAAGGAAGTACAACACAGTCAGCTCATGAGTTAAATGAACTTGACTTTGCTGAATGTAGCCTCTAAAAGAGGAAGATGTTGTAGGGGTCTGTTGCACACTGCCTAACCAAAGATTAGAATGATTTATTGCTTAAACACCTATGATATATAGGACTAAGGCACTACCAGGGCATTCAATTTAGCTTATATATGCTAGAATCCTGTATAGTAAATCATTAGAATTTCTACAAACCCTAGATAATTTTCTAATACAAACAGAATCAGGTCCAACATAAAATCATTCCAGGACACTGCAGATTAAACACCAAAACAGAAACTGGTTACCTAGGGATGACTAAGTATGGCCTGTTCATGTTATGGATGAACAGAGCACACTTCCAAGCAGCACCCATCATTCTCATGTCACATATGTTTGGCTAGGCTTTGCGAACAAAGATCCAGGGAGGGCTCCATCCATGCTCCTCCTCAGCGCCTTTTCCAAGCACACTGATAAAAAGAGGATAGCAGATAGCACCCTCGAGCCTGCACTAGGGATTTTTTTAGGTGAGACACAGCATGCACAGAGCTGGACCCACCCTTTAGTCCTAAGCTTCATCTGCCAGGGCCTAGCAAGCTTGGACGCTGGCAGCCAAGTCCTTAGGACAGAGGTTTTATTAGAGTGTCCTTCTCTTAGCTGGAAGGCCTCACAGGGCTAAACGAGCTCCATCTGCCCGGGTTTGGAATCAGAGTTGTCCTTCTCCTAGGATGACTGCCAGAAGGCTAATGAGCTCATCCTACCCATGCAAGGATTCTAGGAACATGGGTATCACTCCCCACACTTTCCCGTGGGCAATGAGTTTAATGCTCCCTCTGCTGTCGACACAGTTATGGCACCAGGGGCCACAGCAGACCACAAGGGATTTTCAGACTGTGCCTACATGTCACATATACAGCATATCAAAAGGACTAAATGTTCAGTGATCTTGGTATAATGAGCCAAAATTAGTAGTAACCTAGTAGTACAATTCCCAAGAGACACAAATGTTTAATTGCTACTTGGGTCTGGGAACTCAGGTCATATTCCTAGTCTTAAAATAACAAATAGCATTACAATTATGGGAATCTTCCAAAGTGAAAAGCAGCCCACATGGTGAATAGACTACTTGACTTTCTTTAAACCTAAATGGTAATTTAAAGTCAGCACTGACCTGTAAGTCCCCATCGCTTCATGGAAAATTAATATTTGGCTCTAATTTATGAAGGACTAAGAGCCATATATAAAAGAGATAAAACATTGCCAGCTGTAACAGTTAAAGTTAAGCTGTGACAATCAGTAAATGCAGGCATGCCATGCCTGTCTCAATTACAATTAACCTGGTTATCTTACACAACTTAGTTTTCATCTTACATTTTCCATGTAAGACTACACTAATATCCGCTGCTGAAGTGTGTCATGTTACACAAATAGAATATAGTTAGAAAAGCACATTATATTCAATTTTACAGTAGTTTTGTGTATCAATGGCAAATGTAAAAAAATAGCAATGGGAATAATTTGTGAACTGCATACAAAACTGCATCCTAGTTTTTCTTTCCATAAAGGTTGGTCAGTTGTCATCCTTACCTCTAGCCAGTTTGGATATACCTAAAACTTAAAAGTTCCCTGTCCTCTTGAAAACACCATGAAAAAAATCATACAATCAACCCCATTGTTTGGAACTGTTTAACTACAGGAACATCTGTTCAATCACAGTGCTTTGCATAATAAGAAAAAACACTTAGCTTAATGAAATTAATGAAAATACTTTTCAGAAGTTTCCTTGAGAGAACTGGAACAAAAGAACTGAAACATTAATAGGTAATTTACAAAGAAGGTATAGTCATGAATTGAACATATTTACTTTACAGAATCACAGAATCACAGAATCGATGGGGCTGGAAAGACCTCCGAGATCATCAAGTCCAACCCTCCATCAACTCAAATCCATTCACTAGATCATGGCACTCAGTGCCACATCCAATCTTTGTTTAAAAATCTCCAGGGATGGTGAATCCACCACCTCTCCAGGCAGGCCATTCCAATGCCTGATTACTCTCTCTGTAAAGAACATTTTTCTGATCTCCAACCTAAATTTCCCCCGGCAGAGCTTGAGCCCGTGCCCCCTTGTCCTATTGCTGGGTGCCTGAGAGAAGAGACCAGCTCCCACCTGGCTAGAACTTCCCTTCAGGTAGTTATAGAAGCGATGAGGTCTCCTCTGAGCCTCCTCCCCTCCAGGCTTTACTTTACATGGACTACTAATTACTTAGTCACATTCAATAGTGATGCTTTTACTTTCTACACCTTCCCTTAAAAAAATATGAAAGCCTTAATACTCTAAACATACTTTTCTTTAGTCCCTCTCTTCATAAGGTTGCAAATAAAGAAAAGTGAGAATAAAGTAGCTCAGACATTGGACCCTCGCAAAACTAAGTCAAAGTCAGTTGGCTTGTATGTTAAATCAGCTAAATAAGTGTGTAACTGGAGCGATATGGATACACCATTTCTACCGAATATCGATTAAACACCAAACCTGGATGACTTATACTAGAATTGCTATAAGGTCCCAGGTGTAAACTCTTGTCCTAATAACACTTCACCATGACTTGCTTACTGTATATCCTGCTGTTCCAGCTGTATATGGTGAGAGAGACGAACACAGTACAGAAAAGAAGCTCTGTGCTGATGTAATGGCAAGAGCAGCTTTTCTGCTTAGAATTAACATGTTTATGTCACGAATAACTGATGGATAAAGAGCCTCCCTTTCTCCATTAACCCACCATTTGCTAGTTCCACAACATAACCTGCTGTTTGCTCTTAAGACCCTATTTTGCTACCAGCCTCCATTCATAAGTGAAAAGAAACAAATCTGCACATTGGAGAACTAAGGAGATTTAATTGACCATCCTCAGAGCTATTTTGCCTACTATGGATTTACAGTACATATTTCTAAAAGGGATTTTAGTAGCATAGCAGTACTCTACCAAAAACCAAATCTTATCAAGAGTACCGACACAGAGCCCATAGGCAAGGGAGAGATTCAACTCACTATAGACATCTTACTGCTAAGAACCTTCAGACACCATCACACAGTGGTTAGCATACTGCAAATAAAAAGTGTTAAAATGTTGCTCAGATCACACTCAAGATTAGGAAGCATTAACATCTCTATGTTCAAATTTTTAGCATATTTTTAGATTAATTTCCCTTGCTGCCTGATCCAGCAGCTGCAGTGATAAATTCCAGATCATTTGGCAAAATCCTTTCTTGCATCTGAGAGATATGTGCAGTTAACCAAACTAAGTTCCTTTCTCAGGTAATGTATAAGTTATTTATATATACTACATTACTGTAAGCTGAGATTTTATGGAACATATCAAAACCAGCAAGGCTGATTACCCAAAGTCACACAGGTTATTAAAACCATGATAAATACTATCTTTGAAATCACAGTTTAGGCTACTGTTTACACAGTAAGCTAAAGCAACAAATTATTAGGCAGAGAGTATCATTCACTCCTGAGAGCTCAATTTGACAGGGAATGTATTTTTTAGTCACACTCAGGGAGGCCAAGCAGTCCCTGAAAGGTACTATTTTTAAAGGAATTTTAAGAACAATTACTGTTGAGAGAAGAGTCACATAAAGCTTCAGGGGCACAGCACAGGCACAGTCAAAAGGTTTTGAAGTGGCCAAACTTTATGTACACAGAAAGGCTAAACATTTCTTGTTTCTGGGTCACAGGCGATCAAGACCTTTGACCTTCAAGCTATAGATCTTTTATACAGGCAAATTACTTACACTGCAATACTTCATAAACAACAGAAGCCCTAAGTGTCCCACTAGGCATTACAAATAGGGTGGGGTTACACTTGAGATAGATTTGATTTGGATGGAAATGAGTCTCCTTGGGAAGTCAAGCCTTTTAAATAATGACTGAACAACGGCATGATGATTTAGTTTTAGAATTCTAGATAACGGTGCTGCTTTGTTGTTTCAGGAACTTAGCCTGTATGTAGTCAGCATAAACATTTAATTCAGATTGCTTTTAATTAAAATATTATACAGGACATGGAAAGGAAAACATAACAGCTCTCCAACTCTAATTCAGTAGAGTTTTGTTTTAATTGAATTCAGTATTTCAGTGCTTTCTCCTTCTAAACTCTGATGTGGAAACAGAAGAAAAATGCAAATTACAATAGCAGCTTGTGTAGGTATGTCCCATTCATGTTACAACTGAATTCTATAGCATCTTCTTAGTTTTATGTATTCAGTGGCCTAAAATAAGAAAATTTACCTTTTAAGGAGCAACTAGAAGCCTATACTTTCACCAGAAGAAAGGAACACTCACTCAAATTATTTTACTTCTCTCCAGCTAATACCATGCATATATAAATACCTTATTTCAACAGATAATAATGGTTCCTATTGGAATCATTCCATCTCCCTGAATAAGTTGCATTATCTGTCATTTACGTCTCCTTCAAGAGAGTATCCTTAGAAACCACCCTAAATCATCAGTAATTACTGGCTATTGCCATCTATTAATAAGATGTTTGGGAAACATATGCATTAAAGACTGAGTTTTTCCTGTCCTTAATTTGAGAATAATGTCTTTTTTCTCTCTGTCAGGTCCTGAGATTTGTTTATTTTAAACACTCTGGCCATTTGTAACAGGATAAAACCAAAAGCTTGCCCCATAGAGGTAACTGAATTCTAGCAATAGAGTAGTAAATCTCATAAAACCATAAAAATACATATTTTATGTAGAAGCGTAAATGTTAGTCTTTCTAAATCTAAATTATCACAGAAAAGCTTTAGGTAATTTTTACAGTTATCTCTAATGCAGCATTTGTGTCTTGAGTGCCTGGTACTATTTTGTTCCTATTCTACTACCCAGTTAAACTATGAAAAGCATAGACTCTCCTGAGTTGGAAGGCCCCACAAGGATCATCAAGTCCAACTCCTGTCTCTGCACAACCCCCAAAATTATACCATGTGCCTGAGGGCCTTGTCCAGGCTTGGTGCCATAAGTGCTTCTCTAGACAGCCTGTTCCAGTGCTCAACCACCCTCAGAGTGAAGAACCTTTTCTTAATAGCTGATCTAAACCTGGCACAGCTTCATGCACCTCCAATGTGGTACACAGGATTTAGCAGTGACCTTGGTCTGCATACCAATTTTTGCTACTAACTATATTATCACTACTAAAAGAAGACACTGCCTGTGAAAACATACTGTTAACTTCACAAAGTGCAGTTACTTAGAAGAGACTTAGCTAAAAAGGAAAATCACTGAACAGAATTGTTCCAGGGAACTGGAGTTAATTTAGCCTGGAGAAGAGGAGGCTGAAGGGAGACTTTATGGCTCCCCACAACTCTCTGAGCTGGGGCTCGGTCTCTTTTCCCAGGTAACTAGTGACAGGACAAGAAGAACTGGCCTCAGATTGTGCATGGGGTGGTTTAGATTGGATATCAGGAAAACATTTCTTCACTGAAAGAATGATTAAGCATTGCAACAGGCTGCCCAGGAAAGTGGTGGAGTCATCATACTTGGAGTTGTTCAAAAATCATTGGATGTGGCACTTTGTGACATGGTTTAGTGGACATGGTGGTGATGGGTTGATGGTTGGACTTGGTGATCTATGATCAAAATTTAGCACAGTGATGATTGCTCTGTCCATTTGGATCTGCTGAAGGCTAATGGCACACATGATGCCATAAGTGCATGACCAGTGCATTCGAAAAATGAACTTAAGCAGGTATATATCTTTCACCAAAAACCATACTCAGATGATCAGTTAAGGATTACTCATTTCCATTTCTAGCTCTCAAGTTTCCCCACACATATTATAGAATCATAGATTGGTTTGGGTTGGAAGGGACCTCTGGAGGTCATCTAGTCCAACCCCCCTGCAGTGGCCAGGGACATCCCCAACTACATCAGCTTGCCCAGAGCCCTGGCAAGCCTCACCTGCAATGCCTCCAGGGATGGGAACTCAACCACCTCCCTGGGCAACCTGGGCCAGTGTTCCACCACCCTTGTGGGGAGGAACTTCTTCCTAATGTCCAATTTAAATCTACTCCTCTCCAGTTTAAAACCATTGCCCCTTGTCCTTTCCCTGCAGGCCTTTGCAAACAGGCCCTCTGCAGCCTGCTTGGAAGTTCCCTTTAAGTACTGGAAAGTCACTAGTAGGTCCCCCCGAAGTTTGCAGAAGTTTAGTACAAGAGTTACTATTAACTCTTATAAAAAAAAAGTAACTGTTTTTTAGCGTATCATAGTGGTTTAATGAGATTACATCTAAAGATTCAGAAACAAGATTCCTCTTCATTGTATTTAACACCATGTTCTTCCCTCCTTACTGCAAATGCAAATACATTTGGATCAACTGCTTTGGTATCTTTTTTCTGGTAAGTGTTTTTGGCCAAAATTTCACCTGCATATAAACATCTCAGACTGTTAGGTTGCACAGGATCTAAACAGCACTGAGTCTGACAAAATAAAAGCTCACATTTTGCTTTTTTTGTGATCTCGTCCACTGAACTTTTCCAAGAATCAGGAATAGTTACTGATCAGAAATCTGACTGCATAGAAGAAAATCCAATATAAAAATCACACATCAAAATAGAAAAACAACCCCCCAAAACCCCTGTTTAACAACCACAGCAGTGTTTGTTAGTTAGACACTAACAAGCCAGATATGCAGATGGAAGTGGGGAAAAAACATACTACTTTGTGTATCCTCTCCTTACATCTAAACTTCAGTTGCTTGCCATGACAGACAAAAAAAGTCAAATTGCAGATTACAAATAAGTACATGTTACACATTTAAAGTTGTCTTTTCATAGTATGCTGTGTATTAATCTGTCCAAATCCACTAAGCAGGGAAGAATACTGCAATTACTTTGACATTCAAGTCACACACTTTTAATAAGAGCAGAAAATTTGATAACAACCTAAAAATAATTCTCAATGCTACAAGCTCCAAGGAGAAAAACACCTTTCTAATGACTGTGTTCCCACTCTGTGAAGAAAAAAAAAAGGACACTTTTCACAGGAAGATCTTATTTCATTTATTTTTTTCCTCTTCAATTACTTCATTTGTTTTCCTGCAGTTACTGATTGTCAACTGAAGTATAGCTTCTTTCATTCGCCCACCCAACTTCTGTCACTTCAAAAAACCAAGCCACTAACTAAAACTAATTGGAGCACTCAAATTGCATTAGAAAACATCTGCTACATCTATTCATTTATTTTTTTTTTTAAAAAGGATAGTGTATCAAAGCACTATGATTGTCTCTATTTTGACCAAATCCCAAAGGATTAAAATGACTTTTCACATCTCGAAAAATTACCCTGGAACTCATTCTATCTACCTCCTAATTCCAGAAGTATTCTCACCAATTAAAAAGCTATCAGAAGAGAAAAATTGCTTTGAGAGTCTCTAGAGGGCACCTATCTAAATCTGTTTCCCACTTGTAAAAATTGTATTTCCATAAGAACATTCACCATTAGTAAATGATGTAGTGTTAGACATCAGAAGATAGGAAGACTCATTCATTGAGGTGAACTGGTTTCAGTAACAGCTGTCTAGATAAAACACTGTCAGAGCAAAGTAATAAGCCTGATCCATTTCTGTAGTTTATGAAAAGAAAATGTAGGCCAAACTGTAAAATGATGCATTTGTCTTACCATCAACAGAGCTACACTGATTTTGCTGGTAAATTATCAGTACACAGCCATATGTTCAGTCTCATTGGTCTAGTTTCACATTATGGAAAGATTACTCTTTCAGAAATACTTAATTATATTTCTTAAGCATATTTCTTGTTCATCATCTCAACATTTTTTCCTCCATTTCTCTATTACATGCTGTTCTCCTGCTCCCCCATCTAATGGTTCTAAGAAGTAAATAAAGCATTTAGATGAGAAAGCAAATACTCACTAAAATACCACACATCACAGAAGTTAATCCTACTGAAATAAGAACTTTTCCAATTAGTACAGTAAAATCAGGTCCTAAATGCACATGCTTTTGTGAGGAAGTGCTTCCTCAACAACCTATGGACTAATTCCTTTGAAGCTTTTCTAAACTCCTTTCTTACTCATTAAACTAGAAAATTTGTCATCAGAAGAAATATTATCAATGAATTATCAATATTATCAAGAAATATTATCAATGTTAACTTATCACATTAAATTAACATTATCTTTGTGATTAAAATTCAGCTGGTTGAGAAAAGTCCAAAACAGATTAAATACAATTTGATATTCATCCAGTGTCTAGATCAAGTTGCTTTTGGAAAAAAAAAAATTGTCCAGACTTTATTTTTTCCCCCTAAAATTGAATCTGTATTTTCCTGGCAGCATTTTAATTGAAAAATGACAGAGATAATGCCAGAAATGGCTCATATTCTTTCTCCTACAGAGTTCATGTTAACATTCATCTCACTCTTTTTCTAGAGTACCGAAACATCAAATCATTACAATAAGAAAAAATAAACTCTGCAAGCCAGATTTCTCTGCAACTACCATAAATAAATAAGAGTACCAATACTGAAGCACATCTAAAGTGAAACAGGTACAAAATTCACAAGCACTTCTATACCTAACTCCTACCAACTCCCTATATCTTCTATGTTATGTAGCCATAACTTTACAGTAACATAAAAAAGAAGTAAATTTTAGCAAATCACACTGAGCAAAGGCACTGCTAAACAAGATTGCTTTTCAGGAAGTACACATCCACCTATGTGACTACTATGTTAAAGGTAAAACAACACCAGCTTTTATACAAAGAAGTAAGCAATCCTTTCAGGCACAGTCTGACAATCCCTTGTGNATCCTTTAATCTAGGCCTATAAGGTTATTATTCATTCCTTACACAGAAACAAACCATAAGAAACAAGAAGTACCCACAACCTACCTATCCAATTCTTTGCAGAAGAGATTATTGTATTAGCCACTCAACAACCAGTGCATACAACAACCAACTCATAAACTCAAGCAGCATGCTGGTCACACCATAGCTGGGCAGCAGTACTTCATCAGCAAACAGGAATGAAGTGTAAGTACCAACACCTGAATCTTCCTCTCCCTGCTGCTCAGGAAAAAACATGATTGACTGGAACAGGAGACAAGATTAAGGACAGCTGTTTCTTAAGAGTCTTACTGGAATGGATCAGGCACAGTCTGACAATCCCTTGTGGTCTCCTGTGGCCCCTGGTGCCATAACTGTGCCCACAGCAGAGGGAGCATTAAACTCATTGCCCACGGGAAAGTGTGGGGAGTGATCCCCATGTTCCTAGAATCCTTGGATGGGTAGGATGAGCTCATTAGCCTTCTGGCAGTCATCCTAGGAGAAGGACAACTCTGATTCCAAACCCGGGCAGATGGAGCTCGTTTAGCCCTGGAAGGCCTTCCAGCTAAGAGGTTAAACCTGTGTCCTAAGGAGCTCGCTGCCAGTGTCCAAGCTTGCTAGGCCCTGGCAGATGAACCAAAGCTATTCAAAGTCTCTCTTGTTAAACACTACTGTCTTCTGCAAAATCAAAAATCTGTATTTTTATCCCTGTGAAGCATCTTACGTGCTGAATGCAACCCAAATGACAGTGTGAGGAAAGAGTGCCTCCAGAGAGGTGCTGAATGTGCATAAACACATACTCTGTTTTTCTCAAAGCACCTGCCCAAATCCTGCTGCTGTCAAGTGGTGGAAAACATTTGACAACATAACTCTCCAGTAAGTCTCTCTTCTTGATTCTTAAGAAGTGGAAAAAATTCTAATAAATGCTTCTGGACCCATACAAGAGAAAAGTTTTTCATGCTGCTTTAAAGTGATCAGCCAGTGTATCTGTTGTTTACGTTCTTTCATCCGATCTATAATTCAAAGGGTAATAAAATTATTGAGTCTCTGCCATAGGTCATAAGCAGATTTCCTAGGGGCAGAGACTCCTTCAGCTTTCCTTAGAACCTCATTATAAATGTTTCCTATCTTCATTCCAAGCATCATGTGCAGCTCCTAGTGAAGCCATGAAAGGGGCCTGTAAAAATGGGTACTTCTGGCCACTTTCCCTGCCCCTCAACTTAATTCAATTATTATTTTATAAGGGTATTTTGTAATAACATCTCCTAAGGAAAAGCATGCATTCTTCTATATTTTCATCTTGTTCTTGTAATAGGTGTTTGAAAATATAATGACTTGCATATTTTATTTTTATGTGGAATAATGGACCATGTAGCTTTCTGCATTTTTCTGCAGTAGAAGCCTATCAGGTAGCTTGGAAATGAGTTGAAAAGCAGACCACAAAAATCTATGATTGTTTAGGCTGAAGAGGAGAAAAACAAAGGCAGGCATGGAAACAGGATTCAGATATGTAAAAGATGAAGGGATCAAAATGTTATACATATGTGTGTNACTTTCCCGTGGGCAATGAGTTTAATGCTCCCTCTGCTGTGGGCACAGTTATGGCCCCAGGGGCCACAGGAGACCACAAGGGATTGTCAGACTGTGCCTGAATACATATGTGCAGAAAATTTGAAACAACATCTCACCCTTGGCCATATTGATCACCTTAACTGGTCTACTCTGGCCTCCAATCAGGAGGTCTGCACACACATTATTTTTAATGCAGCTGACGTTTTTGAGCAGGCACACAGGATCACTCTTGAGGAGAAAAGACAGCGTAGAAAGAATCATGTCTTGCATAATATACCATCTAAGGAGTCCTTCTGCTGTGCCTTTTGCAACCGCTCTTGTCTATCTCGTATTGGCCTTTGCAGCCACCAGCACGCTTGTAAAAAGCATGTGTAGAGCCCTCCTTGGATCTTCATTCATGAAGCCTAGCCATGGTGATGATGTGTAGAAAACAAGCAAGACATTAAAAATTTGCATTTGCCATTAGAAGATTTGAAGGATAGGTTAAGGACTGAAATAGGTTGGAATACAGAGATAGATGATGTATCTATCCAGGGATATTCAAGACACAACAAGCATCTGTCAGAAATTACATAGGTCTAGCTGCCCCTGTTTATAGACTCGGTTTGAGCCTGGTAAGCTTTTAAGATCTGTTGATTCCTTGTTTGCTACCTTCCTCTAATAGCTCTCAGTAACTTGGATAAACAACTTAAATTCCTTAGATGCCATGAAAAATAGAGACAATTTCTGAATATTTTCCACATTCCCTAAAAATTTCAGCTTTTTACTCTTTCATTTTTCCATTCAGAGGTTTTTCTTTAAGATTGTTTTCCTTCTGTACCTTGCATTGTTTATACTATATGTGAGAAAGATGGGCAGAAAGGTTACTGTGGAAGATTCAGTGAAAACTTCTACTCAGTGAGTGCCAGCTGTCAAACCCAAACTATGAAAATACTATATTCATAGCATTATATTAAAAGGCACAAATTGCTTTGGGAATTTTTCTTAATCTCTTCTGTTGACATTCTTCCAATCTGAGAAAATAACTGAGCAAGTTATAATGAAATTCCACACACTAACATCTTTAGAGTAGATTCTCCAACTGTAAATTAGTGATTTTACTTTGGAAATTCCCAAACCCATTTTTCCTCCAGCATCTCTTTCTCTTCCTTGCTCTGTTTACTTCTTCCCTCAAGTCATGTCAATGCACCTATTCTGTAAACCATGTCATAAACTGAATCACTGAAAAAGTTCTGACTAAAAACCACTGAAAAAAAGGTGATGAATTAACTGGAGAAATAAATAAAAATATAAAATCTTATGTATATTTTGAGTGAGCCTACACTAAATTTGAAAACAGGAAAAACACTTCAAGCAGACAAATGCATTTTCCTGTAATGAATAGCTACTTCTTTAAAAAGGGCAGCCTAAAGAGCTGGAATAGTAATGGCACTAGGTTTTTCTTCTCCAGGCTTCTGATAGGACAGAAAAGAGGAACTCTTCACTATTTACATCAGAAAGTATCTAGATTCATATAGTACACAGATGTCTATGTAAACCATGGATTATTTGTTCAGGCAGAAACCAGATAAAAGCGTGATTTAACATTTGCTCTTGGATGATTTATAAAGCTAGAAAAAACAATGTCAGAGAAAACAACAGGAGTTACACATGCTGATTACAGTCCTCTTCAGTCTAGTTCTCTGGCTAGCTTTACAGGGATGAAGAGTCTCAGAAGGAAATATTGCAACATATGAGAGAAAACACAGATTTATGACTTTCCTTTGACACTCTCACAGTTCTCAATATTGTCGCAGATTTATTTTAGGTCTTCTATGGTACAGGGATGTTTCCTCATAATAGCTGGACTAACTGTGGAGCTCAACTCTGCTTTCTTTTGGGACTGCATGGCTCAGAAGGTCATGGGTGTTTTGTGCTTGGCTAAATCTTAAATTGCTAGTGTCAGTGAGGATGAAGGGAATAACTGCAGCTGGTATGCCTCCCTTGTATATGTTTTCAGACAGGATCCCTCTATACATTCCACAAATGCTTTCAAAATCAGATCCCATTAAACAAACCAGCATGTGCTTAGGGATTTCAGTAGCCAGCTAAAAGTAATTTTCTTCCAATCAAGGCAGTTTTAAAAGGGTATGTGTTTCCTCTATTATAAACATGCTGTTAGGCTCTGGAAGACAAAGCCCTAGTTTTCCTCTCCCCACTGCTCCCTCCCTTTCCTGAGTATACCCCCTGCTCTGGAATGCACCACTTCTTATTCATGTCTTCTTTCAGTTCAGACTTTTCAGAGTCATGCCATATTGGTGGGAACAGTGAAATCAGGCAGCGTATCATAACTTTCACTTAACAACCACAACTAAAAGGAGACAAAGATACAGAGTGCAGGACTGTGTTTCTTGGAACCAGGGAGTAGTAGAAAAGAAAGATTTTTCTCCCCTCCTCCTTAAGCTCATATCATAAAATAATAAAAAATCCTATGAGATCATGAGTAGAATAATTAATAGCATAACAAATAGAATAAAAATATTTGTTACTTTATATTGTCTAAACAGTTACATTTCATTTTGGTGTGAATAAAATTACTGTAATGTAACAAATTTTATTTTTCTTCAATGAAAATTTACACAGATGTGCTGTAGAACTGTTATTTCTAAAAGTACCTAAGTAAAAGAAAATTTGGGATCTGGGGTGCTTTTGAGTTGTTGCAGTCAGAGTTTGAAGGAAAACCCAAGAAGATTGAACTCTGGATTGTTCGTTTTTTCCTCATGACCTGGTTTTTCTCCTTCACAGCTTTGTGATTTGAATGAGAACCATGATAATCTCTGAACACATATCTAATTTGAACTGTAGTGGATGCTGTAATATGCCCCAGCAGGAAAATGTAAACACTGCTATAGAGAGTAAGAGAGGGCATGTTGAACAGAGGAAATGAAGTCACACTGTTTATTTATGTTCCAGATCGCAGTAACTTAAATACTTTTCACATTTAGTAGTACTAATGATAGCTCTTACTAATATTAGTATGGTGCTCTACCAACAGCTGAAGGCCAATGCATTAAGAATTCAAGCACATACAACAGAGTATAGTGCATTTAGGGACCAAGCTTTATTGCCCATTAAGTGGTTGTAAAACAGCATCAGAAGACTGAATTTTTTTCATGTATGCGTGCATTGCTTGAGGTTAAATTTCAGTTTAAAAGGGAAGTTCTTTTTAGTTCAAAAACCTATAGCTCATTCTGACTGGATATACAGTGTCAGAAAGATTTTTTTCATATCTATTTCAGATTTATCATCTTGCAGTATATTTTTTCAAGATAAAATTTAATTTTTATTCATAGCTGTGAGGCTGAAAATTTTGAATTTAACAGATTATATTGTTTAGCTCAAAGAGTTACCTAAGCAAGAATCAGTGACAAAACCTCAGTAACAAAACACCTATTGACAATTACAACTAAAATTCATATTTCTATATTTTAGGAAAAAGCCCTCCTTCTCTGTTCCATACAATCCCTACAGAATGCCTTCCTAAATTGTTGAAATTGCTGTAGTTATGAAATAATACCACTTACCTGCTCTTTCTACCACACAGTTTCAATTGGTGAAGTATTCTTTACATCCTCTTTGAAACCACTTTGCTGCTATTAAGAGCCACTGGGGCTCTGGGGATAAAAGTAGCTATTCAAGGGCAAGGTCATTAGGAAAACCTGGAATTTCCAAATTAGATGGTACATGTCCTGTTAGGAAAGGTATCTTTACAAGTCTGTTTCAAGAGCCAGGGCATCTTATGTTGCAGTGGCCTAAAACAAAAATTGCTAGTAGGTACAAAAGAGTGAAAGAAAAATTAAAACAAGCTATAGAAAATAATTTGAAACAGCTAGTAGCTTTTTTGGATCTTTTGAATTGCTATAGCACCACTCTGAATAAACTGAATATTCTTTGATTCTTGAAATATGTACACATTCTTGATTACTTTCTTAATCAGTGGAAATCCTTGCCAGAATAAGTCCTGTTTCTGCAAAGGTTTATAAAAATAAGTAATCTAGCACTTGACTGAAAATGCAGAATCCCACACATCCAAAGCCCAAGTTACTGTATATCAAGATCTGAATTTTGCACAAAGTGCTCAATTTTATCATTAGCCTCTGCCACTAAATAGTTACATTACTAGCAGCTACATAAGCATCTCACAACTAATCAGTTGAAAACTGTACAATATTGCTAACATAAGACAAATGCCTAGAAATTGTAACAAAATCCATTCTGTTTTATAATAATGTATATTGTGGAACAGATAGACATATAAATGAACCTATTGCTTAATCAGTTGAAAACTGTACAATATTGCTAACATAAGACAAATGCCTAGAAATTGTAACAAAATCCATTCTGTTTTATAATAATGTATATTGTAATGTGTGTTATTAGGAAGAGATAGACATATAAATGAACCTATTGCTTAAGCTTAGTGATTCTCTTTGCATAACATATCACTTAGACCCTCAGTATTGATTCAAACTGAACTGACTCCTTTGTGTTGTATCCTTTACTGGTAGGGAATGAAAGGAATCATGATGGACAGGGAGTATTTGTTTTGGTCTTAGTTCTGATAACCAAAATGAGATCCAACTGGTGGAATGTTCTTTCTGACATTTTGTGTGAAATCTGGTTGATCCTTTACATGGCTGTGAGATGGAGGTTATAATGCTTTGCTTGATAACAAGAAAAGCAGACACAGTGTCTGCCTTGAAGATCTTATTACAGATAGTTCAAAAATACTAAACAATAAACCAGTTCTCCCTTACCAAGGAAACATTTTACTGCAAGTGACCACGTACAAAACCTCTAGTCTAAATCCATGAAATAATAATAAACTTAAATGAAGTGTAATCCTATTAACAGTAAGGGTTAAGCCTGTATGTAAATCCAAATAAACCCTATATATGGGTTAAACTCCATATTGGTTTAATTCTATTACTGTTAAGTATTTGTATTTCTAGGTCTCAGAGGAGAAAAGGACAATTTGCAAATCCATATGAAACTGTGATGAAAAGCCTATTCCAAATATAGAGACAGCCTTCAGTAAAGCCCTAAGGGAAAACTGGAATGTGTGAAAAAGGTATGGAAGAAGGAAAACTGGTTGATGGAATGAGGGTAACAAGGAAGCACTACTATATACGAGAACAGAGTTACATATAGTTGAAACTTCAACAGAGCCTTAGAGATAAGGACTAAGTGCTCAAAGAAAACAAGTCAATGATGAAAGTTAATCAAGATGTGAATGCTAAATGTGGATATTAATTCAAGCTGTTCCTGCCTAAATGAACTGGAGATCAAGAAAACAGAAACGGGATAGGCTAGGTGATTAGGAATTAACAGTCACAGTCAATACATATATAACATACAACATGGTTTTAACATCTCTTCCAACATCATTGTTTTAGGATGCTCCTGACAGCTGTCCCCATTAAAGATTCTACAGCTAACTTGTTCTTTGAAAGTCTCTGCTGCATCCCTGTTTGCCACCCAATCACATCTGGTGTATCCATCTGCAACTCTGGCTCAGCTGACCTGCAGAGTGTTGGCTGTTCAGTGCTACTAGCTGTCACAATATCAGTTTTTATATACCTCGTTGCTATTTGACTGCAGCACTGGGCTGTTTCAGAAGATATGCCTGCTCTGGCTGGTCAGTACTTCCACTAACACTGTGCACAGAGATGTACTAACAAGCTACTACTAACAGCCTAAATTAGAAACTGATGAAGAACACATGCTAAATTTGGCTAAAGTTTATCTTTTCTTTTTTTTTTTATGCTCTTGAAAGACACATTCATTTTTTCTGGTGTGAAACTTCGAGAGTCTTATGGACTGTACTATGAAGTTACACTGATTTCCTTTGTTAAGATATTACCATATCATAATGTGTAGTACACATTTAGAATCAAAATATTCCACAAATCAAGTGGAAGAAAATGGAACAAATGTAATTATGACAAAGCTAAGTTCCCTCTGACTTCCTCTTGCTTATCATGACTATAGTTGTATTTTTAAGAGTCCAGTCAGCTGTGTCCAGCTGTTTTGTCAGGACATTTCATTAGCAAATTCATTACATCAATAGAACAATGTATCTGTTCTCTTTCATTATTTTAAAGAGTTGTGTACATAAAAATAGGCAAAAAACCCGAGGAAGTATTAAAGAACTTTATTTTTTTTTTCATGTAGTACAAAATTAAATATAAAAAAGTACTATGTCACTTAAAACAAATATAAAAATATTTGAAAAAACATTTTTTTGTGTTCTTAGACTCCTTAAAAAAAAACAACCAAAACAAACCAACAAACCAAGCTTCCTTTTTCTGATTTCTCCTCTGCATTCACACAGATTTAACAGGCATCTCCCTGGAAGTATGTTTGGCTAGATAAAAGAGTTTTACAGCTCTGGGGAAAATAACCTTACTATTGCTCTTAACTATCCCCTTGATACTTTCATAAAAATGTTAGACCAAACAGAATCTCACCAGGAAATTCCTAAACTCTAACCTTTCAGGGTCAGAGAATGCAGCAGACAGTTTGTTGTGTTGAGCAGTGACCTCAGTGCAGTTCTACTCCAAACAAACTTTTAGATGCTATCTATGTATTATCTCAGGGGAATTCTGTACTAGCCCTTGGAGATCAACAGTAGCACTTTTTGTACCACTTTCTTCACTTTCTACAAAGAATGAGGAAATGACTCTCAAATCCATTAAGCTTCAAGTATGTTGTAGTAATTGATTCTTTTGGAATAGCCCTAGTTGTGCAAAAATTCTAAACAGAAATCATCTTTGAGAAGATAAAATGTGCAATATTTCAGTCTTTATGATGGGAATAATTCTGAAGACAGAGTAGTTTTTGTGCATATGTACAACATTGTAAAACTGAAAGAGATTTTCTGGGTAACTAGGGACATTTCATTATAAGAACATGTTGTATTTTTTTTTTCACATATGTAGAAATTCCTTCTTAAAAGTAGCTTTAAAAAGAGTCCCTTTCTTACTTCATATAAGCCATTTTCAGATGGAATTTACCTCAGTATTGTTAGATGAGATACAAATTAGAAAGCCTTGCAGAAATCACTGTCTTTGTTCTTTTAGGGAAATAAACTTCTACATTAAAGTGCCCAGCTTGACATTTTTTGAGACTTCAAATTCTGCTCACCAAAACTTACATGTTATTATTCTATTAACATACAAATTAGGTACAAGAAAGTTTTGCCTGTATATTTATCCTTCTAAATAATAATAATAAAAACCTTAAAAAAGTGGTACATGGAGAGAAAATTAGTCAGTGTGTTTGTCAAATACACTAAAGCCATCAAACTAATAACTAATAATTTTGGATGAAATCATATACTAGAATAATCATAAGGTTCCAGAATAATAGTGTATTCCCTTTGGTATAATTGAGTTTTCAGTCACCAAAACTTGTTGTTTCAGAGAGAATGCTGTGAATTCTTCAGGCTTCTCAGCACAAGACATATTCCAAAATTGATCAGTCTCTTGTAGAAAAATTAATCAATGGCATTTCTTGCTATTTTACCCACTACTTTCTCCCAGAAGGCTGAAACTTCAATATCTCATCACTACTCCAGCTGTAAAAGCACATCTGTCAGTTTAAATTAGATAGACAGCTTCCTATAGACAAGGGGCAGACTAATGCCATTAACCTTCAAGCTTTACAAGAGCTTTTTGGTGTTCAGTTTTCAAATGCAACACACAGTGACTGCATGTGAAGATGATAAATGCCATGAAGAGGCAACAAAGTACATAATTTTATTTGTGAGGGACTTTAAAGAGAAAAAATATTTTTAGGTTTTCATAACACTTTTAATGCTGATATAAAATTTTAAAAGTATGCCTTTGCCCAGTAGTAGATTTTAAAAATGAAATATGTTCCTTGTGGTTTGCTGTAATCTTTTAAAACACAGACTAAATGGGAGCAGTATTCATCTGGACAAGAGAAACCTCTCTTAAATCCCCAAACTTTGCAGTGTTTGTTTCTTAAAGAGTAGTAGAAAAGGTATCTATGTCTTCATGGCATACTGACTTTGATAGCCAGATAGAAGGCAGTGGGAATCAAAATGACATTTTCCCTGTTCCCCATTATAAACTCTGTGGCTAAAACATCCTGAACATGACAGGAACAGCCTGAATTATCTAGGTAGCAAGGAAATTTGCACTGTGGTAACTGCTGCACAGTACTAGATAAGATTATTATCCTTTCCCATGCCTTCAATAGTTTAAGACTTCAAGTTGCAGACTCTTTGTATCTGTCATTACAGATCTATATCTCCTCATGAACTGATCATGTCTTAAACAACAACCACGTCACACAAGATGCTCATCACTGGCACATAGAGCATAGCTCTCATGACAAACATGGTTTGTTGTCTTTTTTTAAACAGATAGCTGTGTGAGTCAATGCTGAGTGGAGATAATCTACAAATTAACTGCGTGAAAGAAGCAGAAGGCTTGCTTCAGAACAAAAAGTGTATCATTTTAGTAAAGCTGGAATTCAAAGATGATGTTATGCTGTGAAGAAGTTCAATAAATTGTTGCAGCCACCCCTTCTCTAAAATAATAAGAAAGTATAGAAGTTTAAAAATAAATTAACTGATTATATACATTCTTCTTTATTGCATTTCAGTTTGCAAATTGGATGTAATATACAGGGAAAAGAATGAGTTCAGTTTTAAAAGGAGCTGATGAATTTTTCTGTGAAGTGCAAAGAAAATCCCCATTCCTACTGACTCCTATGGTATTGAAGGACATTCAATTATTTGACTGTGACCTAAATGAAAGAAATGTGGTGACAGTTTAATGCAGAATGACAGAAAAATGGTCCTCAGCAAAAAACACCCTGATCTGTCAATGAATATAGTCATATAATTCTTTGATTTTACAAATCAGATATATAGTTCAGTCCTAGGGAGTGTCTTTCATTACTCAAACCTCTCTTGTCAAATCAGATCTCTGATGGAAGAATTCAGATTCAATAAGCAGTTGCCAAAGCTTTTTGGTCATATATTCCAGACTATCCCCATGCTGCTAATGAAGTATTATTGATTGCACCACTTACCTGTCAGATTAATCCACTGTTGCCAACAGCAAAGCTATGCTTTTCTGGAGATTATTGGTTAACAGTACAAGGTAAGTGAGCAATAAATTGAACAACATTAGTAGTGAAAGGAGAGGAAAACCACAGCAGCAGAAATACTGCTTTATGCTAATGTGGCAGATTGAACCAAAGGACTGTGATTGAAAAAAAAACCTTTTGCAAAGCTTTAAGAAACACATAATAAAAAATACCAAATGTTTCCAAGTTAAATTTTCTTTGCAAAGTCAACAACTGATGAAGTTCTTTTTAGCTTAACACTGCTGTCCACACAAGTTGTTTTTTTTTCTCTACCCTTCAGCTTCTCATTGATGAGCACACCATAAGTTTTGTAGAATGAATTTAGGAGATCTATAACAATTTGATAAGCATTATCACTAGAAACTAAAGAGACAGTTTTGGATCAATACTCACTTCTTTTCAGGATGCAATATAAATCCAATTTCTGTCTGTAGTTTCTACCCATATTCTACATGGGTACCTGTGACTGCAAAACTTAAGTCCATTATAACCACTATTCTCTTTTACTGCTGTAGTCTCAACAATCTCATTATTTATAGTAGAAAAAATTGTCAGTTTAGTGGAAATGGGGAAGAATACTCTTCCACAGACAACAGAATTAGGGAACAAGTTTTAGTGGAATGGTTTTTGTTATCTTGCTGCCTTCAGCTGAAAATCTTTACTATTAGGCTACAAGGCTTGCTGGCTTTTGTGGCATTGTCTCTGACGACCCTAATGCTTTGGTTTGGTTTGGGGTTTTTTGTTTGTTTTGGGGATTATGTGTGTGGGTTTTTTGTTTGTTGATTTTATTTGGGTGGGAGGTGTTGTTTTGTTTGTTTTGGTTTTCCATAAGAGAACAATTTAAATAAGGGGGGGTGGAAATTGTACTTATCTTTCCATGACCTATATGTTGGTGATTTAGAATCATAGAATCATAGAATCCTAGCCTGGTTTGGGTTGGAAGGGACCTCTGGAGCTCATCTAGTGCAACCCCCCTGCAGTGGGCAGGGACATCCCCAACTAGAGCAGCTTGCCCAGAGCCCTGGCAAGCCTCACCTGCAATGCCTCCAGGGATGGGAACTCAACCACCTCCCTGGGCAACCTGTTCCAGTTAGGGCAGAGTTTAAAAGGGTGAAGGAACCTCATTTCAGTTTTCTCAGTCAAAATATTGAATTGTATTGAATTTCAGTCTTTCTTATCTAAAGAGAGTGCTTTAACCAGTAAGGTACTGTATAAAAGCAAAAGTGAGAGGTCACCACTATCACCTCTCCTAGACAGGTTTTGAAAGAAAGGATACAGGCAGCTTTCTGAAGAGTAGGGTTTGGGCTGTGAAGTTGGAATGAGAGGAGGCACCTCTCTGTAATGCTAAGAAAACCACTTAAATATTAAACAAAGATTTGAATTAAACTGCATTCCTGTTTTCAGGATTGTGTTGGGCCAGCATGAAGTGACTCTCTGCTCCAAGTGTTGTTGACCATTTCCTATGCACTGTATAGGAATTGAGGGGCAATGAAGTGAGTTAGGCACAGAGCTTCTCAGCGTTGTAGCATCAAGCTTGTTTGGTTTGGTTTGTTTTAATCTAAGTTCCATTTGAAATACTACACAGAAAAATTAGTAGAAACAGAGAATGAATGTGGATCTGCCAAGTCACAGTTCCCTGCCACAACCACAAAGCTAGCATTCCTATGAGGAGATAAAACACACACGAGTCACTGTGGTTGTGGTTCTGCAAAGTAACATTTTACCTCCTATTTTAATAACTGTCACATTATACTTATGTTAATTTGTACTTTTGAATAATGTTTGATTTGGATTATGATTTTCCCCTCATATTGATTGTTTCTAGCAGAAACACTGATAGAAAAATTCTCTTAGAAAATAAAAATATTTTGTATAAAATCATTTATAGTACATCTAGAAATAAAGCAAGCAGTTTCTCACACTTCTTATTTTAACATTTAAACTTCATTATTATGATATTTAAAAATATTACCAATACTATATAAAGCAAATACATCCAAGTAGCTTTTCACTTGAATAATTTTGATATCTTTATAAAATAGATGTAGAATACTCTTGGCATGCAGAAATTTAAGCTAGATGAAATGAATTCTGTTGGCTGCATCTCACAAGTTAGGCAAGGAGTTGTCAGTGACCCAACAGGTTTTGTTTTTCATTTCCTGATGCTGCCAATGATGCACTGTACTTTGCAATTTTTCTTCCCCATTTAAAGATGGCAAGTTTTCCAAATACAAAGCTCTTATGAGAATTTTCCTAGGTGCTCATCTATCAGTACCACTAAAAGTCTCCATTGAGATAAGAAAAACAGAGCTGAATTTTTGATCAGTTAAATATTTGGACACCTTAGCTGAACACTAAAAGTCTACATTTACCAAGTCAGTACACAGTGGTGTCTGAAATAATAAAAGGCTAAAAAGCATTATCTTAAACCCTGTGGTGTGGTAACTGGTGGGAAATGGGCTGTCCTTTTAAGTAAAGACAGCTGAGCACTAGGCACTTTTAGCACAACAGAAACTTAGCTGTGTTTAGTCCATACTGAAAATATATTTTGAGTTAAGTGAGTTCACTTATAAGCAAACATCTCTAATTCTATTGCTAACCAAAGCAGGAATTTTTATGTGTCTCTTACTCAGTAATCTTTAACAGAATCTCTTTACAACTACATAACCTGCAAGAAGTGCCAGAAAAGCCTGTCCTTTTGCCCTCTTTATTTATACCTGATTGCTTTAGAATCATTACTGACTAATGATACTAAAAACTGTGGTAGGTCAAACAGATACAAGGGTATTCTGGTACCTCTTGAAAATCAGTTACAGATTACCCTCAAATACCTCTTAATTTCTTCTAGTAAAGGCTACATTGAATCTCAGAAGAAATGAAACTGTAACAATGTGTTAAGCAGAATTTAGAAATCCACCCAAGCATTTGCTACTCAAATGATGCTTCAGGCTACAAATACATGTCTGTTTTTCAAGGAGAAAATCCCAGAGTCTCTAAAGAGAACTAGTTTCTACATAGTTAGAACCCACCCTCAGTAAAAAACTATTCTTTTAATTTCAGAAATATTTTGCAGTCCTGGTCTGAACAGGGATCTGATGTACTATGCAATCTGTAGAAATGAAGTGTTCTTTCCTTGCTTTGAATAATTTTACTATCCTGAGTAAAAGAATGGACATTTCAGCAGTGATCTAATACACACAGTAGAAACCAAAACACTTCCATACTATAATAGTGGGTTTCCTGAAGTTGTTCTCAATATTCAGTATGTTTTCGTTTTGTTTACTCTTCTCTCAAGTTTGTATCATTTGACTATGAAAGAGGTTATTTTTATACTAAACTATGAAGTTTTTATTAGATAGTTTTATTCTTCTATATTATACTAAAAATGAAAAACAAGCACACTCCTGCTAATCAAATCCTTAAAAGTCCCAGAATATTACAAAAGCTAGCACTGCACAAAAATGACTAAGAAGTTTAAAGCCCACACATTCCAAGTGCTCTCAGATCATTTTTGTCTCTAGCAGTGGCCAAACAAGCAATAGAGTTTGCAGTTCCTGATGTTAGCTGTTATATTGAGTACATGCAGTAGTTATGCTGAACTGCACTAACAGAAACCAGTAGCATGCTCCAAGCTGGAGTCAAGCTTTGCCAACAATAATGTACAAACTTCAGCATATTTTGGCTGTACACCAAACATGAAACAATTTGTACTGGACTATTATTTGTTGAATTAATTGTGTTACCCAGCTACACATTTTTCTTTCTTTAAATGTAAATTTGCTTCTTTTCTTTACAGGTAATAAGATGATATGTCATACAGTGTAACAATACCAGAATATGAGACAGCACCACTTGGTATTATGTAATTTTTCTAAACTTAACAGTTACTTTCATGAAGAGTATTTGATGTAGGTGCCTGGCTCTATAAGGCTAGACTCTGTTGACTATAGCACCCAATGGAAGCCCTTTGTCTTCAAGGTGATTCACAGAAGCACAGAATATCCATGGCTGGAAATGACCTCTCAGATCACCGAGTCCAACCAAAAAAACCCCGAAAAACAACAAACAAACAAACACACACACACACACACACACCCCTCAAAAAAACACCACCCCTACAAACCACACAAGCCCTGCCCTCACTAGAGCATGTCCTGGAGCACCACATCTACACATTTCTTAAACACCTCCGGGGATGGTGACTCCAGCACCTCCCTGGGAAGGCTGTGCCAGTGCCTCACCACTCTTTCTCTAAAGAATTTCTTCCNACATGTGTTTATATATTGTTAATACAGAAAGGCATTGTTTCATTGACATATTATGTAAATCATTGACACTATATATATTTAATAATAAATTATATAACGTATATGATATATATGATCTATAGCAACAGAATATACTAGGTAATTTACAGTAGACACTATATAGATTATAGTATATATAAATATTACATAGGCCAATCCAAGCATGTTGGAATGAGTAGTTCATAACTGAAGGTTCCATAAGCAAAATTTGCTCAAGGTATTAGACGAACAAGGCATGAATGGTGATTAGAGTTTCCCAGGGTGACCAGATGAAAGAAAAAGGGAGATTTCATGATCAGAAGCATTCCTTAATACTGGTATGAGCTCCAAGCAGTTAATATCAGAATAAATCCTTACCATAACTGGCATTTTCTGATCTCCATGTCTCTTATATTACTAAAAATCCAAGGAGATGTATTTAACACAGGCTATTGCCCACGTACGGTGAGAGTAAAAATTATATTAACTACCAGCCAACAGGGAAACCATGAAAGCAAAGGCAAATATCTTTACACTCAATAAATATAAAAATCAAAAGAAATCAGAAACTGGAGGAAAAAAAGTAGTCTTCATGCTTTCCTGGATACATAATGAATTCTATCAAACAGAATGTATCATAGAATCATAGAACAATCCGAGTTGGAAGGGACCCACAAGGATCATCGAGTCCAACTCCCATTAGGCACAGGACAAAAACCCTAAGATCACACGAGGTGACTAAGGGCATTGTCTAAGCACCTCTTAAACTGCACAAGATTTGGAGCCATGACCACCTCCCTGGGGAGCCTGTTCCAATGCTCCACCACCCTCTGGGTGAAAAACTTCTTTCTAACATCCAGCCTGAATTTCCCCTGGGACAGCTTCATAATCATCCAAAACATAAACATAATTATCCAAAACCTCTTCATCCTGCCTTGCATCTTGCTGAGTGACTAGGCTGCTCTGCTGGCATGTGAATTCTTTCAGGTTGAAGACATAGTAAACACATCTTGCAGTCACAGGTCATCCTGGTGAGCTAAGTTAATCACAATAAAGCTTACTGTTGCATATGTTCAGAATAACATTATTAGTCTTCAGTGATGATGCAGCACCTAATGTAAGTAGTGAGATTTAGTTGTGACTGGACAAATACGTATAGCATCTACAAACTTAATCTTAAAAAGAAACAGGAGGCATTTCTGTCCCTACACTCCAGCCTGTATGTGGTTCTTAATGTTGCTGTCCAAAAAACACTGGGGTGATTCTTCTGTTAGGACTGCTCACAGATGCCTTTTTCTTTTTCTTGTGTCAGCTCACATTCTCATTTTTGTCTTCTTTCAGTTTCTTACAGAGCTCCTGCCAACTATCTCTTGGAAAGAATGATCTTAGCTCCTGAGGGCTGCTCTAGAGCTGTGAATAGAAACCTGCAATACCACTATCCCTGCCTTAGCTCCACTGTGAAGCATCTTGCACACTTTGTTCAGTTTTGGTACAGTTCCAAGCATTCCAGCAATCCATGCCTGTCTCCCAGTGCATTCTCAGCTATGGCTGTGAAAGGATTAACATCTATTAAAGCCTATGCAGTCCTAAAAAATTGCTTTCTTCTGGTGTTTGAGGAAAACTAGCCAGGCTGTGCAGTCTGGTGAAAAGTGGTATCATCTGGTGATTTACATGTTCATTTGCTATTTAGGAGGCAAAGTTCTAGTCCTAGTTGTGTCTCTTACAATTGTGTGGCTCTGGGAAAGTTATTATTGCCACAATCTTCTCTTCTGCAACCTGTAAAACTAGTACCTAGGGTGAAGTAGTTTGTGTGGGTGAACAGTTATGGAGAAGAGCTTGAAATTAATAACATTCTAAAGAAAAGTTTAACAAACTGACTTTGCCAGGGTGCAGACTAATGACTGGACACCTGCAGACTAGAGAAGAAGGTGCTCAGTTCATGCTAGGAATATTATTGCAGCCATGAGAGATTTTTGTTGGAAGCATTATTTTGATTTTTTTTTTGGAAGCTTTACCACAAGAGATCATCCCACTGACTCAGTATGACCTCTGCTGGTCAGAGTCCTATGCTAGCAGAAAGCAAATGTACAACTCAAATGTAACCTTTTAAAGGCCTGTTAAACTGTTCATGTCCTAGCTTTGCATAAGGGTTAATTAATATCCCATAGATTTGTAATAAATTTCAGACCCCAGCTGAAAATTTCTGACACTTGTTGTTTATGAGTACGAGAATTCTTTTGGTAAAATAGAAAGCAAAATCTAACCTGAAAAGTTCATTTGAAAAAAGAAAAAAAAAAAGACTATGATCAAGAAGTGTGGTTGAGTATTTTTACACTGCACTCAAAATCAGCAATTTGTTAAATCACTGTCAGGATTGTAGCAAGTTATGGTCATTCTGAACTAATGATTAAAAAGAACTGCTATATTTTTGTCAGTAAATATAAACAACTCTTTCACTTAGATAATAAACACTTTCTGCTACACTGGACTACATATCCTGTGCTTTTGTTGTAGGTATTTTGTGCACAGGAAAGGACTGTTCCTTTACTTCTTCAAATCTGTGTAGTTTTAAGATCTTAACCTTTTTTGGAGCTGTGAATGACCACATCAAGTCACTTCATATGGAAATGAAATGCATTGCTAAAATTGTATTTAGTACATGATAGCCAAAGTAATGGTAATTGTGCCTCCTTTAGTGTCCCCCAATATTTGATAATTCAGTTGATAAGTAACCATCAGGTCCTGACAAAAGCTAGAAGAATGTTTCAACTACGTATACCAATGAAAATTGTTTTGACATCTACAATTGCTAAAGAAACAACCCAAATGCATGAAAGCTTATGGATTTTCAATCCTCTGATTCTTTCTTACATTTAAGACTAATTGGTGAAAGAAGAGTAAACAAAATAGTAGAAGAAATTACTGGAGTGAAGACATTAGCTTCCATCTCGTTATGAGGAGTTTTATTAATTACTGAAAAACAAAATGTCATTTATGTGCAAGATTCATAGGAAAATTAGAGAAAGATCACAAACAACCAAGTGGGGTAATTTTTATTATTTTTTTGTTTTGTTTTGTTTAACTTTACTGCAAACTTTCAGTCTCAGGATCTGACCCTGAGAGTACTTAGCATCACTGAATATTTAGGCTTCTGTGAGTGAAGATAGCTACATATTGAGAAAATTGTTTTTTGGCACACCTAGAAATGCTCAAAATGTAATTAAGCAAGCTGTTGCTGAAGAGGTGGGAAAAGAGCTTAGTAAATTTGTGTCCTGGTTCAGACTGGAGCAGGATTGATTCTGCTAAGGTGGTATGGCTTCTAACCAAGGTTCCTTTCAAAGTGACTGCATTTTCTCTGAAAGCTGGCAGTATGTTTTTAAAACCTTACCAACTTCTGATAGCTTAAGCCTAAAATATTTGGATTACAGCTAAGGATTGGAATGTAAGCTTTTTTTGATTCCATGGAGAAGTCAGGGAGGGGAGTGCAGGGTGAGAGCCTGCACCAATAGGGAAGGAACAAGCAAGACAGGTGACCCCAAACTGACCAACTGAATATTCCATTTCATACACGTCATGCACAGTATAAATTCCAGAGGCAGTTCCCTCTGCACCCTCTTCTTCTCTTCCCTTGCAGTCCTGTTTTGGGGCCCAGCTTTGCTGCGGTGACATAGTGATCGGGAGGGAGAGCGGGAAGTTTAGATCTTGGTGCTGGCTCTTTATCTATAATTGTATATATTTGTCTGCTGTTGCTGCTTTCTATTAAAAGTTAAAGCTACTCTGCCTTTTCCAATCCACAAGTCTCGTTATTTCACTCAAACCATAACAACTGCATGTGTATTCAATCTCTAGGTAAAAATCTTANATAGTGCTGTGCTGGGAATAGCTTGAGAATTGACTTAAGTAGCTTGGATTTTCAGGTGAAGTATAGCATTAAATTTAATATACTTCTTCAGGTATGAGTCTGCACCTGAGACAGAATCTTCTCAGGGTCAAACCTGGGACTCAACCAGTAAAGTAATTCCTATTCTACATTACATAGTCCCCTATTCAGTGCATGTGCTGTAATGAGTCCTGTTATGGAGCATGGGAAGTTATGATTCTCATACACATTGGCACACCTGAGCCAGTCTCATGTAGGTAATAGAATATACAACGGGCACTCAAGCTTTAGGACATGCAAGGAAACAGCAAACTAAGGCTCTTGAAGAGTGTACAGTGGTTGCTTGCATAAGATAAAGCTGCTGCTGCTCTCTCTTTACTATGATTGATAGTCAGAATAACTACATTAATATATATTTTCCCAACTTCATTCCACTATCTACATATAGTTTTTACCTAATCCTGCACCATTAAGGAAGGTTGGACGAGTAACTCAGATTCCACAACAGCTCAGTGTTTTAACAGTAGGAAATGCAGTGCTTAAACTTTTGTGGATATAGTCCTAGCTCCACAACTGTGCTGCTGATGCAGAGTGTGTACCATTGAATATGCCAGGCCATATGTAAGTCCAATCAGTGTTTTGCAATGAAATACATTTCAGCAATTTCAAGACAAAACCCCAGTCACTTGCTAGTGACTAGTTAGAGTCACAGTCACCTATTCTAAATACTGCTTGGTTACAGTTCATTCTGTTTTATCAAATTATAAAAAAAATAATTAATAGAAATATTGAGAATTTTGAATATAAGTTGTTAGAAGTGCATTTTATCAGTAAAAGCATGCAACATTTAAAAGAAAGAAGGGAAAGCATGAGCCTACAGCTGACCAATGCTTGTAGAGCAGCTAATAGGGTTAAATTTTTGTAGTGGAATTTTAAAGAATGTGAGGGATAATCTTTTGCTTTAAAGTAATCTTGGAACATAGGGACATTAATCTCATACTTACGGTATCCAACAGCTTGGTCCTTGGTAGCAATTAATAAGCTTTCTTTTCAGTTGCAGCTAAAATTAGCTTAGTCATGGTTTCCAACTAATATGCCTCAGCTACATTCCTACATAATTATGTTGGTTGATGTAAAGTAAATTATAGCACTCCTAAAAAGAATTACTATTTTGTAGCATGATATCAATCATAAGTCCTAATTAATACAACCATTTTTTCCCACGAGATGACATGCTGTGCTGTGGATGAATACACTGCTACTCAGAAAACTGACAATGCAACATATTACTACACTCCACATCTGCACGAGAGCAGTCTAGGATGTATGATATCAGAATGTTACTTAAGAGTTGTTTGGTTCATCTGCTTAGAAAATCTTGTCCTTTGTTCACTCAGTGTTTATGACAGAGATGTCATAATGAAATAGTCACATATGATGAACACCCAAATCAGCAACACATTAGAGAAACTGACTGGTGAGCACACTGCAATATACAGTAATGAAATAGAAAATTTTGTATGCCCAAATAATTCTCTAGAAAATAGAAAACAGAACATTTAACCTAGTGTAGATATTTAGAGTTCATAAAACATTTTAGAATGAAAAATTTGAATATCCTGGGTTCGTCCAATAATCAGGATGATTTGATAACTTTTACAGGTGTTTGGTATCCCCAAGAAAACAACCCAAGGCATCATTTATGCATTAGGAAGAAGTTCCTCACCGTGAGGGTGNACAGTATAAATTCCAGAGGCAGTTCCCTCTGCACCCTCTTCTTCTCTTCCCTTGCAGTCCTGTTTTGGGGCCCAGCTTTGCTGCGGTGACATAGTGATCGGGAGGGAGAGCGGGAAGTTTAAATCTTTGTGCTGGCTCTTTATCTATAATTGTATATATTTGTCTGCTGTTGCTGCTTTCTATTAAAAGTTAAAGCTACTCTGCCTTTTCCAATCCACAAGTCTCGTTATTTCACTCAAACCATAACAACTGCATGTGTATTCAATCTCTAGGTAAAAATCTTATTTGGCTAACAGACAACTGAAAAGGTTCTCTCTGTGTTTTGACTGCAGTGTTAAGGTCTCTACTGTGTAATCTCACTGAGTTTTTGAGCACTAAGCACAACTGCCATTTTTAATAAGAAAAGCTCAGGCACAGCCAACTGCAGGATTCTGGATTCTCATCTAAACAGGCACCTAAATTATTGACCGGATAAGAGTGAGATGTCTTCTAAGCTTTGCATGTCTAAATCTGCAGTGTGCAATGCCTTGCAGTGCCATTACTTTGCATATCAGAAGCAATAGAATCATAGAATCATAGAATCATAGAACAGTTACAGCTGGAAGAGACCTTGAAGATCATCGAGTCCAGCCTTTATCCTAGCCCTATCACCTCACTAAATGATCATAGAATCATAGAATCCTAGAATGGGCAGGTTGGAAGGGACCCTACAGATCATCTAGTTCCAACCTCCCCGCACTGAGCAGGGATGCCAATCACTAGCCCAGGTCACCCAGGGCCACATCCAGCCTGGCCTTGAACACTGCCAGGGATGGAGCAGCCACAACCTCTCTGGGCAACCTGGGCCAGTGCCTAACCACTCTCTGGGGAAAGAACTTCCTTCTAATCTCCAATCTAAATTTCCCCTCCTTCAGTTTATATCCATTCCCCCTTGTCCTATCACAGTCTGACCACTTAAAAAGTCTCTCCCCTTCTGTCCTATAATATCCTTGGTATTATGAAGATTATCTCCTCTTCAGATATATTGGTGTTCAGCTTTTAAAACAAGTCAATGTTTAGGCCTTGGATCAGGATTTCCCCCACTGCATCTGAAGTCTGAAGAATCTCAGGACATTTTTCTTACATAATCACATAAAATACTACCTGTAATGCTTTGAAATTGGTTGTAGAATATAATTCTGACTCAGGCAAATTAAGAGATTCAGCATTTTATAGTACTGGCTCTTATTTGAAATGTTTGGCACAGAAATGAAATTCCTGTGTGATTTAAAACTCAAAACTCTTCAAGACTTTTCCTTAACTATGTTATATAGGACAAGGGAGAATGGCTATAAACTGAAGGAGGGGAAATTTAGATTGGAGATTAGAAGGAAGTTCTTTCCCCAGAGAGTGGTTAGGCACTGGCCCAGGTTGCCCAGAGAGGTTGTGGCTGCTCCATCCCTGGCAGTGTTCAAGGCCAGGCTGGATGTGGCCCTGGGTGACCTGGGCTAGTGATTGGCATCCCTGCTCAGTGTGGGGAGGTTGGAACTAGATGATCTTTAGGGTCCCTTCCAACCTGCCCATTCTAGGATTNACTGCTACTCAGAAAACTGACAATGCAACATATTACTACACTCCACATCTGCACGAGAGCAGTCTAGGATGTATGATATCAGAATGTTACTTAAGAGTTGTTTGGTTCATCTGCTTAGAAAATCTTGTCCTTTGTTCACTCAGTGTTTATGACAGAGATGTCATAATGAAATAGTCACATATGATGAACACCCAAATCAGCAACACATTAGAGAAACTGACTGGTGAGCACACTGCAATATACAGTAATGAAATAGAAAATTTTGTATGCCCAAATAATTCTCTAGAAAATAGAAAACAGAACATTTAACCTAGTGTAGATATTTAGAGTTCATAAAACATTTTAGAATGAAAAATTTGAATATCCTGGGTTCGTCCAATAATCAGGATGATTTGATAACTTTTACAGGTGTTTGGTATCCCCAAGAAAACAACCCAAGGCATCATTTATGCATTAGGAAGAAGTTCCTCACCGTGAGGGTGGTGGAACACTGGCCCAGGTTGCCCAGGGAGGTGGTTGAGTTCCCATCCCTGGAGGCATTGCAGGTGAGGCTTGCCAGGGCTCTGGGCAAGCTGCTCTAGTTGGGGATGTCCCTGGCCACTGCAGGGGGGTTGGACTAGATGAGCTCCAGAGCTCCCTTCCAACCCAAACCATTCTATGATTCTAGGATTCTAGGATTTTATTATTTAAGAATATGATCAAATGAAGTTTGTAGGATTCCAGTGGCATAATTTTATCTGTAATACTTTAGTGTTTTTCAGTAGGAATAAGTGCTCATCCTCTAGTGGAAGGACCTCATCCATTAAAAGCAAACACACTTCCACTATCAACCTCTCTCTGTTACACACCAGTTCCTTAAAAACAGGCAAAATGAATAAGAGTGACTATGAAATCTAAGAGTACATTTTCCTTCCACTTTTTAATATGTGTTCTGATAAGCTTATTCTATTTATCAGTGCCTTCATTGCCTCTGCTGCAAGGCTACCAAACTTGAATGAATAACATAAAACTGAGCATGGAGGAAAGTGCTTAGCAAATATATCATCAGTACTCTTTAGTTTTATCATTGGAGTTGTCTTTAATACAGATTCTATCTGAACTACTGACTTTATCCCATAACAATGAATGCAATGTTTCATGTCAGTGTTACAAGAAGTTTGAATTCCTTCTAATACCAACAGCTCTGACTTTCCTTTTCAACATATTTTAGAGTCTGAACTTCATGTTCCTACTTGAAAACCTAAGTAATGTGAAAAAATACCTTCCTATTCTGTGGGGACTGTGATTTATGACAAAAGATACAGGCCCTAGAGGCAATGTGTGCTCCATGCATAAAAAGGGAGCAGTCAGCTAAATCAGTGTAATGATGGAAAACAGAGTGGTCTTTGATAGATGTGTAAGCATATATTTCTTCATCATGAGGAAAGGAAACATTCTGGAGTTGTAGAAAGATCTGTAAGCTCTAGCACTAAAATTCATTTCAGCTCAATACACATCAGGAATGCAGTGTATTAATAAACTGTAAAAAGAGATGGGAGAATGAAGGGAAAAAAATAAGGTCTAAGTTTACTTCCAAAGGATATAGACCAATTTTGTTTAAACTCTGACATACTTCTCAGCCCATTAGAGTCTAAAAATGCCCTATTTTATCAAGAGCCCCCCAAAGCAGTATAAAAATTATTATTAATTTAAGTGTTATGGAATATTAATCTTATATATTATATATAACTAATATATTAATAATTATAACTATATAATTATTACTAGATAATATATATATAATATATAATATATATTACTAGATAATATATAACTATATATTATCTTATATATTAATCTTATAATGTAAAAATTTCTATAATTCCAGCCTTAAAAGATTTATTTCCACAGAAGAATACGCAAATCCTCAGAAATACTTAGGTATTTAAAGCATATCTAGGCACATAATTCCCTTTTTGATAATGTACCTAAATAACTTAGCTTCTTATTGAGGACATAGGCTTTAAAATTTTTCTGTACATCATTTTTCCATTGTTGATGAGTTACTTCCTGTGTGGTTTTATGTTATGTAAACTTCAAGGAAGTTTCCACATTTTTAACACTTAACAAACTTTTTGAGCATTTAGAAAATATTTCATAATGACTGTTTCAGAGAAGTAAAGATTAGATTTCGATATCAAGTGAGTAAAATGAAAAGGTAAAAAAGTGAAAGCTAACCACTGTTCTTCCTTTCCAAACACAGATACTCTAAGGCAATGACACTCAAACCCTTATGATCACCCTGTTAGTTTCTGGCTGTAAGATCAAAGCATGTTCAAACTCAATGCTGTTGAATTCAAGTGGTTCTTCAAAATAATTCCTTCTCTCAGATTACTGACATCTTGAACATGACCATTGCATAAGCTTAGTTACTTAACTATATTCTTATCATTTTGAGTGCATATGGTGGAAGATATCTACCCTGACTATGGTTTGTTTGACACTAAGTAAATCTGTAAGAACTGTTCAGATTGCAAATTGTGATAGGGACATTTTGTCTTAAGACTATTATTTAAAAGAATGTATTCACACTGGTACCTGATATTTGGTTCTGTATCTCTGATAAGCTGATATGAAGACTATCTTGAGATCATCTAATTTGGATCAGCTGCACAACTGTTCTACAACTCGAAAAACCAAGTATTTTCTACTCAAGATGTTGCTATGAAGTAAGCATATTCTCCTGAATCTGACTTGTTTCCATTTTATGTTCAGAGAATACTTTGTGATAAACTTTGCATAACTAACACAGATGTATAGTATCTTCAGTAATATGATAGCATATAATTTCTTGGACCTCTAGATCTCATTATAGTCTGTGCTTTTTATGTAGTGATTGCATATTATTCTTCCTATACTTTTAAATTTAGGTTTGTAGGAAGAGAACAATTTATCTGCGTGAGAAAGGATATCTGGACCAACAAAAATTTAAAATACAGACAGAAGTGGCATGATTTATGAAACTTTCAGTGTTCCTATCTACATGACTACTCCCTACATTTTTCTTGTTCTTTATGAGAGACTAGTCAACATGTCAACAATGCAGAAAAAAACCCCTAGCTTTGTAGGTCAAGTCTACTCTCAATTATACCAAAGTAATCCAAATTTCATTAGATGAAATCACAGATTAAAAAAAAAAAAGAAAGAAAGCAGAATCTAAATTATTACTTCCAGATAAGAAAGTTCCTGAAAATTATTCCCTTAAATTTTAAAGCTGGAAATATGACCTCTTCCTCTTCTAAGAAAGAAATCACTGTTTCTGAGAAATATTATCTGGCCTGGTTTAATGCCAGCCATGTCAGCCACATCATTTCAGCTAAACATCAGTCTGCTGGGGGGGAGTAGGTTGGGTCCAAAATGTTGTGTTTTTTGAAGGAAATTGAGCATCTTCTGTTGCTTTAGGCAAGGTACATTGTGATGAGAAAACCAAATAGAATGTTTAATAGGGTGAAATCACATCTCAGGCTTGATTTTTAATACTGAGGATGCAAGTGTTAACTTAAAAACTTGATATGAAATCAGTTAAGTCAACTGCGAGATTTCGTTAATAAAAGTACATTTTATCAGACTCTGGATCTGGACAAAATTTATCAAAATCATTACTTCTCTAGTGAAATGGGTCTTTTTGAAACTGTGACTATTACTGTGCCAAAACTGTGAGCTTCACATTAGTTATATGATGAATATCCCACATAATTAGCCTGTTTGGAAATCTTAGTCCGGTTAAGAAATTGATTTACTCTCACATTATTTACAAAGAGTTGTCCACTTGACATGGCATGTATACACATGTGAAATAAAACATCCCTGAAAGTCAGGCTCAGTAAACAAGTTTGCAAAATAGATTTCATACACACAGAAAAGTGTCTTGACCAAATTTCATTATTATTGAAGACTGATTGGCTTTTAATACCTTACTTTTGAAAATATCAGCCTTAACACGCAGGATATTTTCTGCAGATATTGAAAATTATCAGGCACTTTAATTACTTCCTGTATCTCCTAATTTTTTCTCCGAAAACATTTTAATGACTGAGTGCATTGCAATTTGGCTTTTATTCAGAAGGTAGAAATAAACCAGAAGTTTATTTATAAAATTTGATAGCTTGTCCCTTTACGACTCACAAATAGACTGGATTTGGCAAAATGATCTGAAGAATTAGCTTTTCCTAGATAAAGAACAAGATGCCTGCCACCTCAGAAAATCCTCCTGGAAAGATAGATTTTGCTTAAGCAAAAGAATAATTCTTTTATGACTAGCATAATATAATGGCATAGGTCAATGTATGTCTTAAAAGAGGAGAAAATACACACTCCTTTTTAGCTTTGATAGCATATTATGTGATCTGTGTTTAAAGAGAACTTCTTAAACTGGAATAAAATCTTAATTTACATAGATTGACAAATTATGTGTTAACTAAGTCAGAGAATCATAAAATCATGGAATCATTTAGGTTGCAAAAGACCTCTGAGATCCTTGAATCCAACCATCATGCTCACTGAACCAGGTCGTGAAGTGCTACATCAACACATTTTATGAACATGTCCAGGGATGGTAACTCCACCACTTCCCTGGGCAGCCTGTTCCAGTGCCAAACCACTCTTTCAGTGAAGAATTTTTTCCTAATAGCCAGCCTGAACCTCCCCTAGCACAGCTTGAGACCATTTCCTCTTGTCCTATTCCTAGATACCTGGAAGAAGAGATCGAGGCCCACCTCAGTTAGTGTCTCCCCTCAGCCTCCTCTTCTCCAGGCTAAACAACTCCAGTTCCCTTAGCCACCCCTCATAAGCCTTGTGCTCTAGACCCTTCAGTAGCTTTGTTGCCCTTCTTTGGACTCACTCCAGCAACTCAATGTCATTCTTGTAGGGAGATGCCCAAAACTCAAGACACAGCCTCACCAGTGCTGAGTACAGGGGCACAACTACTTTGCTAGTCCTGCTGACCACAGTACTGCTCGTAGAGGCCAGGATTTCTGCTGGCCTTCTTGGCCATCTGGGCACACTCTTGGCTCATGTTCAGTCAACTATCGATCAACAGCCCCAGGTCCTTTTCCAGCAGGCAGCTTTCCAGACACCTGAACCAGCCTTCCTACTCTCAAGCAGATCAACACTTCTGCCCAACTTGGTGTCACCTGCAAACTTACTGAGGGTGCACTCAATCACTTCATCCAGATCACTGATAAAAATATTAAACACAACTGGCCCAAATACAGAGCCCTGGGGAACACCACTCACGACCTGTTACCAACTGGATTTAACTCATTCAGTAAAACCCTCTGGGCTCAGCCATTCAGCCAGTTTCTTATCCAGCAAAGAGCACACTTGTCTAAGCTGTGAGCAGCCAGCTTCTCCAGAAGAATGCTGTTGAAAATGTTGTTAAAGATTTTGCTAAAGTCCAGGTAAACAACATCCACAGCCTTTCCCTCTAATTGGGTACTCTTGTCACAGAAGGAGATCAGGTTAGTCAAGAAGGACCTGCCTTTCATGAACCTGTGCTGGCTGGGCCTGATCCCCTGGTTGTCCTGTACATCACAGTGAGCATGATTACACTCAGGATGATCTGCTCCGTAACATTCCCTGGTACTGAGGTAAGGCTGACAGGTCTATAGTTCCCAGGACCTTCCTTCTGGCCTTTCTTGTAGATAGGAGTCACACTGGCTGACCTCAGTCAACTGGGACCTCCCTAGTTAGCCAGCACTGCTGATAAATGATAGAAAGTGGCTTGGTGAACTCTTCCCACCACCTCCCTCAGTATCCTTGAGTTGATCCCATCCGGCCACATAAGCATATGAATGTCTAGGTGGAGTAACAGGTCTATAACTGCTCCCTCCTGGATCATGTCAGGGTTTATTCTGCTCTCCATCACTGTCTTCGAGTACCTTGAGGATAACTGGTCTATTAAAAACCGAGGAAATGTTTCCATGGGCAGTGTAAACTGTGCACTCATAATACTTTTGACAAAGTATTTCCCTAAAGGACAAACTTCTAAAAGCAATATTCTTTAAGAATAAAAGCCAGGTCTTTTCTAGAGATGCATGCTTAAAATGATTGCTTCAATTTAACAATTAAATGCACTTGAACATTCTGCTAGTGCTCCTTTGTTATTTATGTAAATAGTATGTCAACAAAATATGTTCAGACCATAAGAAAAACCTAAATTGTACTACAGTAAATTTTACACTGCTTGTAACTCTTCTGTGTCAGTAAACTGAAGTTGTTAATTTAAGATAGCATCCCAATTTCCCTACATTATGAATCTTCTATGACACAGCTATCAGAAAATTTAGACAGGAGGAATAATTTCCCATATGTTAGGCATTCCCAAGTGACAGTGGTGCATTCAACCATGCAGACTAGTATTCTTTTATATGATAAAAATTATATAAGCTTAATTCTATACTTAATGTATAAAAATAAACAGTAAAATAGTACTTCACATAGATGTTCTTTTTAGAGTGAAGACAGCAGTGATTTTAAAGTGTATACAAAACTTTGGATTAAATTTTAGATGTGAGAATTTTAGTACAGTGCAGTTAATTTATAATGGTGTTAATATTGGTTTTGTTCAGGAAATGGATTTTCTTTAAGGAAAAGTTAGAATAACTCTAGTGTAATACAAGGACTCAGCTTAAGCTATCTGTTAAAACAGAAGCAAGCACACAGTTCTAGTGTTTTTCAGTTTTTTATAAACTACAAAAATATGAACATGTGTAAACACATACTTTTCAAAATTGATTCCAAAGGTTTTGTTGTTGGTTTTGTGGTTTTTTTTTAAATCCAGTTAGTATTTTAACTTCTACTACTATCAGATGGAAATCAAGACTCTATTTCTAGATTCCGAATCCATCACAGAAATTCTTGAGATGACAGTATTTTTTTGATGTTTTTGAGACATTTTGATAACTGCACATTTGGAAAGCCCTATCGACACTGCTACTGGCAGTTCTTGCCAAGCATTCAGTGGGAAGTCGGTATGTACTTTTTTTCCCAAGGCTGTATAAATGTCTGGTTGTTTACATTGCCGTTATCTCAGGAAATAGGCTGGAGTGTCTTTGTGTACTGTAGTTCATGTGCTCTTACTGGTATTAGTAGATATTACAATAATCACAGAATCACAGAATATTCATGGCTGGAAATGACCTCTCAGATCACCGAGTCCAACAAAAAAAAAAAACCAAAAAAAAAAAAAAAAACAAACAACCCCA
>VWZO01003471.1:162010-172589 GCA_013396975.1 Bucco capensis
TTTGGCAGCTCCTTAAGTACTCTTGGGTGAATGCCATCTTCCCCATAGACTTATGAGTATCCAGGTGCAGAAGCAGGTCGTAAACCACCTCTTCCTGGATTATGTGAGGGTTGCACTGTTCTCCATCCTTGTCTTCAAGCTCAGCAGCCTGAACACCCTGGGAGCAGTTGGTCTGCCCATTAAAGACAGAGGCAAAGACAACATTAAGTAACTCAGCCTTTTCCTCGTCCTTGGTTACAGTGTTTCCCCCCTCATCCAGCAAGGGATGGAGATTCTCCCTAGTTCTCTTTTTATTGTCGATATATTCGTACAAACTTTTTTTGTTGTCCTTTATGTCAGTGGCCAAGTTGAGTTCCAGCTGGGCTTTTGCCTTCCTAATTTTCTTTTTGTATAACCTGACAAGATCTCTGTACTCCTCTTGAGTTGCCTGGCCCTTCTTCCAGAGGTGATAATGAGGGACTGTGACTTACTTTTACTTATTTTAGTTGTGATATCAGAAATATTTTTTTGCTGTTAATCACCTTTCATATTGCTTACTATATTTTGCTGTTCTGCATAAAATATGATACATTTAGGCTTAGTATTACTTAGCGCAATATGTTGATTACTTGGCACATATTTTACCTGTAAGATATGATTATAGTCAAAGTCCATAATACATGCCTATTATTTAGGGATATACACCTGTCTGCAGTACTTAATATCTATACACTCTATATTTAAAATACAGTGCATAAGAGAATATAGTGAGCTTTCAACTATTTTTCCATTTTCTTCACTTTACAAGTCCTCATTCATGATAGTTCGTAGTCTGAATTACATAAATAAAACTTGTGTTAGTTGTTGGCATGTTTCAAAGCTTTTTTTATCTCATTTCCTGCTTTTAATTTCAAACAAACTTCTTCAATAAGTAGTCTTCCGCAGCAATTTACAGTAGCTAATTTGCTTCTGCAAATACTAATTGAGATATTTTGTTGATAAAACCCCCAAAAATAGCTCATAATCTCAACTAATGTAAAGTATTTGCTGTAAAATTGTTTGCACACAGATTTTGATGTCAACATGTTTCTTTCTGGATATTCTGCTTTACCTAGAATACTGTTTTTCCCTGATACAGAAGGCAAGTCTGAAACTCAGAACATCAGAGAACAGCCATGTGTAGGTGAGATTTTTAGTCACTGTGACAGTCAATGAGTATTTTCTGTGGAAAACAATCAGTTTAGAGTAAATACAACTAAACTAACAATGGAAAAGAATCCCTTTTTCAAAGGAATTTTTCTGTTTTTCAAACTAGAATGCAGATGGCCAGATTAGCTAACACACCTTCTCTGTGGATTAGTAATAAAAACTGTGCTGAAAATTAATTTTTTGTTTATCAAATATTACTGAATCATTGTAATGTATGACACAACATTAGAACATGATGTCTATGTTCTCTGTAACAATGTTATATACAAAATGTTTTGCAGCAAGGCTTGTATACTACACACTAAGAAACTATAAAAAAGGCTGAAATAGAGGCTAACAGTGCCTCTATTAAAAAAAACACAAACAATTCAATTTAAACTTTTCATTAAACTGTAAATGTAGCAATACATGAGACTCCACATGCCTTATTTGCTCTTCACACAATCCTCCTTTAGGCAATGCAAATGCATGTTTTGCATTTTTCCATTAAAGGATGGCTTTTCCATTCCACTTCAGGAAACACTTGTAGAAGTCAGGCATCAGAATTCAGCAAATTATTTTAAACTAGGTAGTGCTGCCTTGAACACAGCTCTACTTAGCATGTCTAAATATCTGAATGCTTAGGGATTTCAAATAAGATTCCTTTCCCATAGTTTAGTCTGTTTCCATGCTCCTTTCAAAGCACCAATTGTTTCTAAAAAAAGATCTTTTCAAAGACATCTAAATAATTTCCTGTCACATCCGTATCTGGCTCTTACCAGTAGGCCAGTATGGAATTCAGTTATCAGCTGGGAAATGCAGACATACTAAACTTCAGTCTGTGCTAGGAGGTATTCTGCATGTTGATAGAATGGGACAATACCAGAAGTTGCATAAATGTTAATGACAGTAATATGAAGCACTTCAGTCATTTACTCAGCATGACATTTTTAATGACATTTTTGCTTTCTGTCTTGGTAGTAAATGCAAAGCCAGACTTTTTCATTACTTCATGCAATGTAACAGAATCTTCTCTTACAGTGTTTGGGAGCCATTCTAGCCATAATTTTTTCCTAAACAGAAAAAAACTATCATAGCACAGTTCTCTCCAGATATTTCATATTTCCAGTATTCACTGGTAAAGTCCAGAAGAGGTAGCTATTAATGACTGTGAGCTGCTGCTCTGAGAAGCTCTGTGTTTTGGTGGGATTTTTCCCCTCCTGAAGGAAGGAAGGTGAGTTAAAAAGGAGAGCCATTAGATAGAAAGAAGCTCATACAGATTGAACTTTGCCAGAAGTATAATTTTAGTGAGTCTAAACTCTGCTAGGTACCAGTAAATGTTGGTGTTAGATACTGATATCTCTCCCTCTGGAATCCTTGTTTAAAACAGCTCCAAAATATGGTTAATGAAAGTTTTCAGCACATAAGAAAAACTTTGTTATATTAGAGGTTATGTCTGACAGCACTATGGGTAGATAGTCAGGTTGTTTATTAATACTCTAATATCAAAATACTTATTTATGATTACTACTTTAACACCAAAATACTTATTTCTCACAAAAAGAAACTTTATAAGGAGTGGAAGAAAGGGCAGCTAGATTGGGGGGAATATAATGAAGCTGTGAGAGCAACAAGATACCTGGTTAGAAAAGCTAAGGCTCAGTAAGAATTCAATCTAGCCAGAGAGATCAAGGGGAATAGCAAAAATGTCTATAGGTATAGTAATGGTAAAAGGAAGACTAGGGAAGGTGCAGACCCCTCAGAAAGGAAACGGGTGAACTGGTGACAAGTGATATGGAGAAGGCTGACGTTCTCAATGAGTTCTTTGCCTCAGTCTTCACTGGCAACAGCTCCAACCATACTCCTGAGGTCACAGAAGATAATGGCAGGGGCTGGAAGGGGGAACTGCCCATTATAAGTGAAGATCAGGTTTGTGATCACCTGAAGAACCTGAAAGTATACAAGCCCCTGGGACCCAACGGGATACACCAACAAGTCCTGAGGGAACTGGCAGATGAAGTTGCTAAACTGCTTTCTGTTATATTCCAAAAGTCATGGTAGTCCAGTGAAGTACCCCCTGACTGGAAAAGGGAAACATAGCCCACATTTTCAAAAAGGGGAAGAAGGAAGATCCAGGGAACTATAGGTCAGTCAGTCTTACCTCCATGCCTGGCAAGATCATAGAACAGATCTTCCTGGAGGCACTGCTGAGCAGAAGAATGATGAAGAAGTGATTGGTTGCAATCAACATGGCTTCATCAAGGGCAAATAGTGCCTGACTAACCTGGTGGCCTATGAAAAGGTTACAACAGCAGTGGAAAAGGGAGCAGGAACTGACATCATTTACCTGGACATCCTGGTCTCCAAGCTAGTGAAATACAGGTTCGATGGATGAACCACTCAGTGGATAAGGACATGGCTTGATGGCTGCACCCAAAGAGTGGCTGTCAATGGGTCCATGTCCAAGTGGAGGCCAGTGACAAGTGGAGTCCCTCAAGGTTCACTCCTGCGACCAGTCTTGTTTAACATCTTTGCTGGCAACATGGACAGTGGCATTGAGTGCACCCTTAGCAAGTTTGCTGATGACACCAAGCTGTGTGGCAGATACGCTGGAGGGAAGGGATGCCATCCAGAGGCACCTTGACAGGCTGGAGTGGTGGGCCCATGCCAACCTCATGAAGTTCAACAAGACCAAGTGCAAGGTCCTGCATCTGGGTTGGGGCAATCCAAAGCACCGATATAGGCTGGGCAGTGACTGGCTTGAGAACAGCCCTGAGGAAAAGGAGTTGGAGGTGCTGGTGGATGAGAAGTTCAACATGAGTTGCCAGTGTGTACTTGCAGCCCAGAAAGCCAACCGTAGCCTGGGGTGCATCAAGAGAAGAGTGCCCGGCAGGTCGAGGGAGGTGATTCTCCCCCTCTACTCCACTCTCGTGAGACCTCACCTGGAGTACTGCATCCAGTTCTGGGCTCCTCAGCATAAAAAAGATGTGGAGCTGTTGGAGCGAGTCCAGAGGAGGCCACAAAGATGATTAAAGGACTGGAGAACCTCCCCTATGAAGACAGGCTGAGAGAGTTGGGATTATTCAGTCTGGAGAAGAGAAGGCTCTGAGGAGACCTTATTATGGCCTTCCAGTATCTGAAGGGAGCCTATAAGAGGGTGGTGAAGGACTTTTTAGGATGTCAGGTAGCGNAGCTCCACATCTTTTTTATGCTGAGGAGCCCAGAACTGGATGCAGTACTCCGGATGGGGCCTCAAAAGTGCAGAGTAGAGAGGAAGATTTAGAGGGTAGATTTAGGTTCGACATTATGAAGAAGTTCTTCACCATGAGGGTGGTGAGACACTGAAACAGGTTGCCCAGAGAGGTGGTGGAAGTCCCATCCCTGGAAGTTTTTAAGGCCAGGCTGGATGGGGCTCTGAGCAACCTGCTCAAGTGGGAGGTGTCCCTGCCCATGGCAGGGGGGTTGGAACTAGATGATCTTTAAGGTCTCTTCCAACCCTGATAATTCTATGATTCTATGAATGAAGGCTTCAGTATGGAATTTTGATCTATAGATTGATCCATACATTTGATGTAAGATATCTGATTTTCAAATCAAAGAGATATGAATCTGAATATTTTCATGTAAAGTTGTTCAGAAATACTTATACAGTTATCCACTAATTTTTATGCAGATATCTATCACCTAGTGAAATCAGCAGCTGCTGCATTGTACAGAATTGTGTGCATTTAGAGGAATAACCAAAACTGTCTGAATGGGCAATCTCTTATAATGACCTAAAGTAGGATGCAGTCCTAAATCTGTACAGTCCATTTGTGGAAGCAATGTGAAAAATTCCAGTTTTCCCTGTTTGTGTTTTCACAGGCAGAAGGGGAACACAAAACAGAGGGAACAAGCAGAAACTTACATCTCTTGTGCAACAAATGGCTCAATTAAAATACTCAATTCATAGCTTCAAATTCATTCTTTGGCTAATTTGACACAGGAATTTCAGCTGAGGTTATTTACCCTACAAAAAGTGTCTTTACTATTATTAGACTTTCTGGGTGTTCTGGGCTACATCTAAAGGTAAACAGTTAACCAATACCTAGATGCATTTTATTCTAATCTGCTTTCATACTTGTGGTCAGAACATGCCTACAAAAGTGAGTCTACTGAGGAAGAAGGTGCTTAGGCAGAGAGTAGTCCTTTGGGACCGAGCTTCAGCTAAGATAACAACGGGCTGGAATCAGAACTGATGTTGTGAACACAAACCCAAGGGAAGAAACTGAAATGCACAGAGAATGGACCTGCCTTTGGAGAAAGGTGGCACTTACTGATAGCAGGGCTGTTAAGTGTCTGAAATATTATCACTAAAGTTCTTTTGAGGAACCTAGCTGAGTGAAAATCCAGCTATACATCTATCTCTAGGTATCTTCTAACTGAAACTTTGTTTCATGGCAGTTTTATTTTGGTAATATTTTGACTTTATCTGTTCTTTTCTCAGGCACAGTATTTGTTCTAGTAAACTGATAAAAAGAGGTCAGCTGTGTTGTTTATGTAACTTCTATTTCTGTCTTATTCAATTCCAACACTACCACTACACTTTGCAATACTTGAGCACAGGATTATGAATTCTTGGTTTCTGCCATTTCTCTTGACCTTTTTGGCAGTAAGAAAAAAATCAAGTAGAGAGTCTGGAGGAGGAGGTCAACAGTTTACAACTTTTTATTATTTTAACAATAATAGCACTGCAGTTTTGCTCAGATTAACATATCACTAGCACCATCAACCTAAAATGCAACCCCTTCCAGGCTTCCCTCACCAACTGAGAAACTAAAAATATATATATATTTATATGTACATGTATGCATTTTTGCAATTTTCAGCAAAGTAACTGAAAGACAATGGAATGGGCTTCTATCTGCTCATTACAGCTACCAAATTCTGTATCCTAAATTTTTCCTTGCACTCATTCATTTGTAGAATACATCTGATGATAATTTGACTATAGCAAATATTTTAGAACAACCTGTACAGGTCAGGTTTATGTATGGATCCCTTGATGGTAAATATCTGGCCATTTCTTCATCTTTATTGTATTCACTCTTCCAACATAACTTTGAAGTAGGTATTATTATGAATCCACTTTTATAAAATATAGAATCTACAGATTACACACACTTTCAGACTTTCAAGCTGTAGGTACTGCAATATATAGCTTTTAAAATGCCATGCAAACACTGCAGCCATTAATTAGGCAAGTCAAATGTGTATCACTAAATATAGACTAGGAATTATTAGAATGGAATTCAGAATGATTAAGGTGTTGAGCAGAGGTCATCTGAGCTATAAGTAAGCTATACCCTTTGAATAGCCCCTATTTTACTAGAAGTTTCTTTGTTATCACCAGACCAAAATCTACAGTTTCAGACCAGCCTCACAGTGAATGTTTTAGTTACAGTATTTTCTGCTTCTGCTCTGGACCCAGTGTCCTCTTATTCACTGTGGAAGTTTCTCTCTGTACATCTTACTTATTCTGGTCTGAGTAATTCAGTCTGCTTGTATGCTCAAATTAAGAGACACTTCAATTGAATAATAACAGAAAATTAAAAGCCAAATATTTAAGTAAGCAATTTAATATTCCTTTTGTCTAGTAAACAAACATTGTGAAGGGCCTTGGTTACTTTTGATACTTTTACTGAAAAAGATTTTGCTTAGAAACTCGACCATCTCACCTTAGCTCTGGTAAATAGCCAAATAATTCATGTCACTATTTTATTGTGTTTTTCTGATTAACTGAATAATACTTTCCCTATTAGTTGCATACTAGCTAGGCTCTGAACAACTAGATTTTGTGTAGTTGGCTCTGAAATAAACTATAAAATACAAAAACTGTATTTTTAAGGAAGGAACATGAATATCAGGGTTAAAAGCCCTGAATTTGTAACTATATAGAAAAAGGATTAGTTAATGTACTAAAGAAAGTGCTAATCTAATCAGTAACTTCTTTATACTAATTTTCATACAGCCATATGTTTGTTATTCTATTAACTCAATTGAAAAGAAAGCATTTCCTTAAAATAATAAAGAACATAAACATAAAAATAATTATGCACAAACATCAGTATTGATAGCAATTTAGTTAAATCTTAATTTTTTCCAAAGTTTTAGTTTGAAACTGAAAAAAATGTAATAATTAGTACTTCAAAAACATTTTACTCTCTGGACCAGACTGGGGATGGATTTTATGGGTGGGTTGGGGGCTTAAGATTTTGTGGAGTTTGCCATACATTGTCAAAGCTGCACAGCACTAAGATATACCATGGAAAACAAACTATGTCTCTTTTCACAGCTGGTGTCATAAAGAGTGGTTAAGACTTCTTGACTGACTCCCTAGGTGTACTAGTTAGGTCCCACAGGTCTTCCATGCCCATCTGTATCTCAAGAGAGTGAATATCACAGGTAGGCCCTGTGGGCAAGTCCTATGCAACTCTGCAGCCTGAGGGAGGGGATCACCTTCTACAGAATGAAGATCCTTAAGAAGTTCTGGGCCTGGTTTTGTATATATTAAAGTTTCAGTGTTGACTGGACCTTCTGTAATGTAAGGATACTTTACTTGGTCCTCCCCTCTACTTTCCTTATGCCTTTTTTTTTCTTCCCCACCATGACTGATGACAGTATTTCTACACATCTGTATTGGGTTTGGCTGAGTNACATCACTAATCAGAATTGCATTTTCTTGAGATAATTTTAAATTGGAGTTTATACAAAGACAGGTACTGATTAATACTACAAAAGTTGGCATTATATCCATCTCGGAAAGTCTCTGTAGACCTAGTCTTCAAAACAGACAGTAAGCAAAACTTAAAATAATGTGTTGGGTTTTTTAAAAATAAAATCTGAATTATTAATCATGAATTATTAATAGAAATGTTCATAAACCCCGTCCTTACATTATTAGTATAGGTTCCTATTACTTTAATATACTATCTCAACACTTCCTAGAGAAATTAAAGTTATATAAAATGATGAGTAGCATGAGACAGACCTTTTACCAAGGCCTGTAGTTACAGAAGAAAGGGTAACTATTTTAAACTGAAAGAGGGTAGATTTAGACTGGATATAATGAAGAAATGTTTTATGACGACGTTGATGAGACACTGGAACAGGTTGCCCAGGAAAGTTGTAGATACTCCATCACTGGAAACATTCAAGCTCAGGTTGGATGGGCCTTTCAGCAACCTGATTTGGTGAAAAATGCCCTTAACTATGGCAGGGTGATTGGACTAGATGAACTTTAAAAGTCCCTTTCAACTCAAACCATCCTATGATTCTATGATTCTCAGAGGATGAACAGTGACTGATATCTATTTTCTATGCCAGCAGAACTGTAATAAAAAGCATAAGCAGATCAGCTCTGCCTCATTGAAGCTCTGAGATGCAGGCTGTTGCAGAGCACAGACATATTCCTGGAAGGGACCACTACCCACGAGATTGTTCTTTTATTGATTCTAGACATGTATTACTAGTTATTTCCAGACACAGTCAATGAGGTTAGGTGGAATTTTGTTTGGTCTGGTGTAGCATTATCAAAATACTTGGGCTACCAATAGCTCCTGTTATAGTACAATATCATTGTCTATAATATTATAACTAGGATCTGAAGTAAAAGTATTTGCAGCCTCATCCAATATCAGTGTAGTTCACAGAAGTTAAGAAGTTATATTTTATTGCAGGCTCTATGTCACTTGACCAACTTCTCACAGCAAATATGCAATAGGTATCTCCTCAGTCTTTGCAGTTCATTCCAGTCCAGTGCTTCAACAACAGCCTTAACAGCTTCATTTGACTGCCTTTCACACTACGTAGGGAGGTAGAGATTAAGACCTTTTAAATGCATATAAAGCCAACTGTTCTTCATTTCTTTCCAAAAAACAGAGAATGATTAAATATTCTCAGCTAATCCACAGGGAAAATATTCGTCTTTTTAATACAAATCTATTTCATTTTGAACATGCAGGGAAAATATTTAAATTATCATATATTTTCCAAATTTACTAATTACGTTTATTTCAAGTGTGAGAATGCATGTCTTATTTACTAGAAAGTGCACTGGAATGACAGAATAGATTTTCAGCTTCTGATGCTTATGTGAAACTTCATTGAAATGAAACAGTCAAACTGGAAAGGCAGAAAACCATAGATTTCACAACTTTACTACACAACATACCATCAGAAGTTCTAAAAAGAAGTTAGAAACATCCTTCAATGGTAGAACTGTGCCTCACTTCTGTAATAGATGCTTGTTAACAGTATGACTCAGTATGAATAGAATGAAAAAAACACAAAATGTTGGTTTTCTTTCCAGACACATGAAAGTCATAGAGCAAGACTGAAGGGAAAAGGTTGGCAAGAAGGATGTTGGCTGGAAATTCTAAAACGGAACCTTTCTTCATCTGTATTACATGTCTAAAGCTTTGTATTCACCCTTGGCTTTGTTTCTAGTTGGATGGGAAACAGTTTTACAAAGCTATTTTCTCTCAAAAACAAATGAGATTTCATTAAGGGACAAAGAGGGAGAGAAAGATTAATCTGGCTATTTGCCTGATTAGCTGTGTGGAATACACTGGTTGTGTTATTCTTACATTTCTCTTGTGCCTACTTTAAGCCTTTGTATCCTTCACTGCATATGTTTCTCATCCTCATCTTTCCTCTCTGTCAAAGAGAAAAGGTTGCCATGACAACTCATTTTTTTTTACATATTTTATATGGAACTGGTCACATATTTGTACATTACTTTTTGTATTTCCCATTGGAAAATATCAACAATCTATTTTTTCACACTGCCAAGTGTTATCTATAATTATTGCTAAATTTTGATTTGATAGTTTGAGCTAGAGATACTCCAAGGACAAAACTTGACAAGGACCTTGATAAGAATGCCAGTAGAAGTAACATTCACACAGAAGGAGTTACTATTTACACTAAGCATGTGCTTGGCACTGATTGACTTCACAGACTGAATGAAGCTGGCCCAGCTGCCTAGTCACTTAAAGGCCAATCATTGGCCTGTTTGATTTTTGTCCCTCTTTACACACCCTGAAATCAATGCTGGTTTCATAGTTTATTGCTTATCCTCACACTGTTTTTCAGCATGATGCTCCAAAGGCCCATGACAGAATTTGATGACCAGGATGGTATCTCCATTAGATATCATACTGATGGAAGCCTATTTAACCTAAGGCGTTTGAAGGCCCATACTAAGACTATAAACCATCTTGTCCGGGAGCTGCTTTATGCTGCTGACGCTGCCCTTGTTGCCCAGACAGAAGTAGCTCTGCAGCGTTTAATGTCCTGCTTTGCAACTGCTGCTGAGCTTTTCGGGCTGGAAGTTAGTTTAAAGAAAACAGAAGTTTTATATCAACCTGCA
>VWZO01003471.1:181331-197288 GCA_013396975.1 Bucco capensis
GGGGATTACAAGATAGAAGGGGAGAGACTTTTCAGCTGGTCAGACTGCAATATGACAAGGGGGAATGGTTATAAGCTGAAGGAGGAAAAATTTAGATTGGAGATTATGAGGAAGTTCTTTACCCAGAGAGTGGTTAGGCACTGGAACAGGTTTCCCAAAGAGGTTGTGGATGCCCCATCCCTGGCAGTGTTCAAGGCCAGGCTGGATGTGGCCCTGGGCAACCTGGTCTAGTGTGTGGTGTCCCTGCCCATTGCAGGGGGTTGGAATTAGATGATCTCTAAGGTCCCTTCCAACCTGGGCCATTCTATGATTCTATGATTATGAAATACATTGAATTCACACCTGTCCTTTTTTCCACATTGGCATAGTAGTCTCAAAATCTAAAGAAATGATGGGAGAAAATTATTCATTTATTAGTTCTAAATTAGAAGAACTGTGAAGTGACTGAGCTGCCAATCAAAACATTACTTCTTAAAATTAGCTCTATTCCAGTATAAAATTTATTATTTGATGCTTCCTTTTGATTTACATATTCATAAGCAATTGTATAATTCTCCTACAATATCACAGATTTAACAATGCATGTATGTTAATATCTCAAACCAGATATTCAGAGTATGTGCAGGCAGAAGAAAAATACTGTGTACAGGAATTGCAAAAACTGTAAGAATTTACATGAAAATCAGTTTTTACTTTGGATGTCTTATATCTTTAAAAGTTATTATTTTCCTCTTTTAACTTAGCTAAATTCTTTAACACATTTTGAGTTGTATTGGGTTTGGCTGAGATGGACTTAATGTCCCCATAGCAGTTTTCAGAAATGCTGTGCCTTGAGTTGAAGATAATTTTGTGCATGAGTCTGCCTTAAATTGTCATTTATAATATACTTTGTAGTGTATTTTTTAGGGTAGAACATGCAGTGACAATTATCTACATTTGGAAGGTTCTTAATACTGTTGCAATCTTTTTTACAGCATGGTAAGACTGGATCAAAATTTAGGAGAATTATGGAATATTGTTTTCTTCCAATATTATGTCTCTTTGTCCCTAGCTGCTGCTAAGACTCTTTCTGTTTCTGTAATCTGAAATTGTAGCAAGTACTGTATTCCCTACTTTTTTTCATCTGAAGTGACCTTTGGCAGGCTTCCTCTAGTACTGAACCGTATGCATATCGGTCATCTTGGATTGGAGGAAATAATTTCCTGTAGGAAAGCTGTAACATCAGGATATTGTCTTCCAGAAATATGTGAATATGTACATATTTTGGCTTGTATTTGACTTTCTCTCACTCCTATGAGCTTGTCCAATACTGCACTATATTTTACAAATTCAGATTTAAGTTCTTTCCATTGAACAGGAAGCCATAGCTTTCCACTTCACCCAGCTGTTTCTTCACTTGATTACATGTTAGCCAGAGAATGTTAGTATGCTCTTATCTTCCAACAGAAAAGAAATTTCTGGTTGCTTTGGTGCACTCAAAAACTTGAGACTAAATTTTCTATAAATTTATAGGAGAGATGTGGAACAAGATATGGTTATTTGAGTGGTACTATATGTCTAAATTTGGGAGTTTTTTTCCGAAGAGAAAAAGTACCTCCAAGGAAGGAAACTCTACAACCTCTGCCTCTGTCACCCTCACAGTAAAAAGCATTTCCTGATACTCAGACAAAACCTCCAGTGTTCCATTTTGTGCGTATTGCCTCTTGTCCTGTCACTGGGAACCACTGGCTCCATCTTCTTTACACCCTTTCCTCAGATATTTATATATATTGATGAGATGCCCCCTGAGCCTTCTCTTCTCCAGGAGCCTTACAGATATCTCTCTCAGTCTTTCCTCATAAAAAAGATTCCCTTATCTTAGTGGCCTTTCACTGGCCTCTCTCCAGTATGTCCATGTTTCTTTTGTAGTGGGGAGCCCAGGATTGAACACAATACTTCAGATATGTCCTCCTCAAGGCTGAGTGGAGAGAAAAGGTCAAGTGCAGAGTCTTACACTTTGGCCACAACAACCCCATGCAGCGCTACAGGCTAGGAGATGAGTGGCTGGAGAGTGGCTCAGCGGAGAGGGACCTAGGAGTATTGGTTGATAGCCGGCTGAACATGAGCCAGCAGTGTGCTCAGGCAGCACGGAAGGCCAATGGCATCTTGGCCTGTATCAAGAATAGTGTGACCAGCAGGACTAGGGATGTGATTCTCCCCCTGTACTCTGCACTGGTGAGGCCTCACCTTGAGTACTGTGTCCAGTTCTGGGCCCCTCACTTCAAGAAGGATGTTGAGGTACTGGAGAGGGTCCAGAGGAGAGCAACGAGACTGGTGAAGGGGCTGGAGGGGAAGCCATATGAGGAAAGGCTGAGGGAACTGGGACTATTCAGCCTGAAGAAGAGGAGACTCAGGGGTGACCTTATCGCCCTCTACAACTACCTGAAGGGAAGTTGTAGTCAGGTAGGGGTTGGGCTCTTCTCCATGGCAGCTAGTGACAGGACAAGAGGCCATGGCTTGAAGTTGCAACAGGGGAGGGTTAGACTGGACATTAGGAAGCACTTCCTCACGCAGAGGGTGATTGGGATCTGGAATAGGCTGCCCAGGGAGGTGGTGGAGTCGCTGTCCCTGGAGGTGTTTAAGAAAAGATTGGATGTGGCACTGAGTGGCATGGTTTAGATGTTGTGGTGTATTGGGTCATAGGCTGCACTTGATGATCCTGGGGGTCTTTTCCAGTCTTGGTGATTCTGTGTGATTCTGTGATTCTTCCTCAACCTGCTGCCAAGTCTCCTCCTAATGCAGCCAGTGGTCAGCCCTCAGCATATACTGGTGCATTGGATTGTTCTTCCCCAGGTGCAGGACTTGGCACTATCTTTGTTGAATTGCACGAGGTTCCTATAAGCCCACTTCTTCAGCCTATCAAGATCACTCTGGAAGCTAGTACAAAGTCACTCCTCCCAGTTTTGTATCATCTGCACCCTTGCTGAGGGTACACTCTTTTGAGACCAGTAATGAAGATGTTGAACAGTACTCCAGAAGTACATCACTATTTACTGCCTCCACTAGACTTCATACCACTGATCAGCACCTTCTGAGTTCAGGCCTTCAGCCAGTTTTCAGTCTACCTCCCTGTCTGCTCATCTAGTCCATGCTTCATCAACTTCTCTATGAGGATTTTATGGGAGACAGTGTCAAAAGCCTTACAGAAGTCAAGGCAGACCTACCAAGCCAGCTGTTTCATCACATATGGTTAGCAGGGTGATCAAGCATGACTTCTCTTTTGTGAAGTTGTGCTGACTACTCCTAATCACCTTCTTATCCTTCATGTTCTCAGAAATGGTTTCCAGAATTAGTTGTTCCATTATCTTCTCAGTAATCGAGGTAAAGCTGACAAGTATATAGATCCCTGGTAACTACCTCTTGTACTTTTTGAAGACAGAGGTGATAATCACTTTCCTCTAGTCCTTGGATACTTCTCCCAGTCACCATAACCAAGCTCCCTCAGCACTTGTGGTTACATTCCACCATGGCCCAGATGTGTGTATATCCAGGTTGCTGAAGTATTCCCTAACTTGATCCTCTTCCCCAAGGGTAACTGTTCCTTACTCCAGACTTTCCCACTGACCTCCATGGCCTTGGATTTCTGAAGGTTGATGTTACTAGCAGGGAACAAGGTGAAGAGCGTATTTGTAACTCAACCTTTATCATGCTTTATGTCATCAGAGTCACTGCCCCAGTCCACAGTATGTATATGCTTTTCCTACTCTTCCTTTTGCTATTTAAGTATTGACAGAAGCCCTTCTTATTGCCTTTGACATTCCTCCCCAGATACAACTTCAGGTGGACTTTGGTTTTCCTACCCTCACTTCTGCATGCTCAGACAGTGTCTCTAAAATCCTCCTAGATTACCTGTTCCTGCTTCCACTGCTTGAATTCACCAATCAATGCAAGCCTGCTAGCATTTCAACCTGACCTCTTACTTGTTGGAATAGATGCTGTAGATGTTGGAAGAGCTGATCTCTTCCTTCTCTTCCTTTTTAATAGTTTATCAAACAGAATTTCTGCTTTATGAAGAGTTCTGTCAGCAGAGACAGAATAGGTTTTACTTGGTGATCACTGTCCCACTCGTTCTGCAGACAGATGAACTCGTCTTTCATGAATATTATCAAGTCTTTTGTTCTCTCTTTTTAAATTGTAGGACCTCCAATCTCCCTGTCTTCAGGTTTAGTGGTGGACCTGGCAGTGTTATGTCTACAATTGGACACAATGATCTTAGAGATCAACCTAAGTGATTTTATGATTCTTTCACTTCAAACATGCAAGAATTTATACAACAAACTTAATATAACAAATGTTCATTTTTGAATCATGAGGTTACAATGAAAGAAACCATATATTCATTATTTGAATTTGGCATGCTAAGACATTATGTAAAGAGATTGTTTTGTGAGGAATAGTCTTTCAGTGGTTTACAAGTAACAGATTTTTTTTTTTAAAAAATCACTGAAAGAGGATGATATATTTTTGGACATAAGATCATAGAATCCTAGAATCCTAGAATGGGCAGGTTGGAAGGNACAGTTTTAAACATATCAGCATACCCAAATCATGTGTCCAACAATATAGAAATCAGAATTCTTATATTCTTATAATAGAATTCCATATTCTTATTATATTCTTATAATAGAATTCCATATTCTTGTTCTTACAGAGGATGCAATAAAACTAAGAGATGAAAACTAGAACTGGTGTCATAGTGATGCCAACAGGTAAGTTTACATTTTCTTTTTAGTACTGAGCTAAGTTGAAAGGTCTTAAAAATAGCAGACAATCTGTTCAGAGTTCTGCAGGAATCAGATGCTTGAACAACAAAGTGTGAATGTTTTATGAAAAAATGACACTAAATTAGATCTAGTTCATCTGAACAAGCAAGTAGCATTTATGGTGGGAGGAAATCTGGCAGGAAAGCTTAAAGCCAGCCTCAGTCAGAAGGGGTGAGCTACTATGAAAAAGGATCTCTGTGCTCTGCTTGTGTGTCCCTGCCTCCCCCAGCTTCCCTGGGTCATACTACCTAAATTCATCACAGGAATGTTAAACACATTGCTCTAGAGTACCGATTGCACAATGCTTATATTCCACCAAAAGCTGAATAGAGGGACAAAAGAATTGTTTTGAATTCTTTTACAACTCTGAAAATGGAAACTTAAGTGAATTTGATTTTTTTGTATGGTTACAGCAGCCAATTCATTTTACAGATTCCACCTGCATAGCTGACTTCTGTGTGAGATACCTGCACTATCTCTCAGCTTGTTAGCTGGAGTGCAAATAGCAGTGTAGCTATTGCAGCTCAATAGATAGCTGTACCTGAGATAGCTTCCTGTTCCTTTTGACCTGGTTTTGAAGCCTCTGTGGGACTCAGACTATCTGTCATTTCCTTTTGTGTATATAATCCCTGTAGAAGAGACTGTTTCTCACAAATACAAAAATACTAAAATTTATTGTTAACAGAGCATCACTCTTTTTTGTACAGAACCTCTGGGGAAGAAGTCATGGATCACAGTAATAGTTTATGTGCTTGATTTCTGTTAAATTATTTTATTGCAAGGGCATTTTTGAACACCACTGTGTGTGTGTATGGCTAGGCTTCACTAGTGAAGCTCCAGGGAGGGCTCCATCCACACTCCTCATCAGTGCCTTTTACATGCACGCTGATAAAAAGAGGATACTGGATAGCACCCTCGAGACTGCACTATGAATTTTTTTTAGGTGAGACCACTAGTACTTTAACAAATAGCCTGACAATAATCAGCACTGTATTATTCCACTCTAGGCTGTCTAGCAGTTTATGATGGTGTTAAATGACTAAGGATAGCATACTTATGCTGAATACGAAGATATTGTCTGTGGATGACAATGTATAAAAAATTATTTCTGGCAGTTATTCATACACAAACTATAAAATTGTCTTATTGTAAGTTTTATAGGACACCAGCACATAAAATCCATTTCACTATGCAGTGAAATGATAACAATGTAGCATCTGAGACTTTGCACTGTATCACTTTATAAATACTTGCTGTGTGAAATTTAGTTCATTCCTGAAAAATTTACTTGAGTTGGGGAACAATGAAAGCATCAGTTGTGTAAGTTCAATATTAATGACATTCTTTCTCCTCTATAGCATCTTTCACTGTTGGCAATAAATAACTGAAATTTACTGTAATAATTTTGCCATATTGTAAATATTTCAGTGGCATGGGACCACTATTTAACAGGAATGGAGTTATACAGTTAGGTCAGAAAGAGAGCAGACTATGTGAATTAGATTGCTGAGGAAGGATATCTAGGTTCTCAATTGAAGGCTTTGCCCTGATCCATGATGTTTGAGCTATCAGCAAGACATACGTTACATATCTTTCTTTACTGAAAAATTAAAGAAATTTCATTTGTACAGGTTTTCAGCTTAGTCTGATAGATTCCATAGGTAGAAATAGAAGCTATGTACATTTTTCAAGGTAACCAAAACCCTGTTCCATTAAAAGTTCTTATTTTAATTTGTTTACAGATTAGGAAAAGCAATGTGAATTGGATAAAAAATGGTTGCTTAAAGACATGAAATAAACAGTGGGAAAAGGGAACTATATTTAATAAGGAATCAGTGAGCAGAATAGGACTCTGAGACTAGGTAAGAACGTGGGAACACAAAGAATGAGCTCAAGCACATATATGTGACTAAAAGGTGGCAAGGATAAATAGTGTTGATTGTTAAATCAAAGAAGGAGCTGACATAGATTGAATACAATGATTGGAGAAAACAATCTGTGATATCAAACTGGTTATAGAGAAAAAAATTGTAATGGGAAACGGAGGGATTAGAGCAGCTATTTCAAAGTGTTAACAGTATGGGAGAAAATGGAAGGAAATTACATGGAAAAAAAGATCATCAAGAGCAGAATGAGCTGTCTGATGACTACAAAGTGGGCATATATAGCCAGTGTTTCTGAACTTTAACCATTCCCCAAATGACTACCAGTACGTATGAAGTTCACAGGCTAGAGAATACAGTTTTCTAAATACAGGCATACATTTAGGAATCTGTCATCACCTTAGCATGATTTTCTGTGGAACACTTGTACTATGAAATTAAAGGTTCACAACCAACTGTACTAGATGATAGCATTCCTATTCTTGCCTTGTTTCCAAAGAAAAATAAGGACATACTAGTTGACCAACTAGTCGATGTCCACCAATTTTTTCAGAGAGGAAGTGCTCCCATTTTGCTGCATATTTTTTGAAGTGCAATGACTGGTCAAGAACACAGACCCCATCAGTGATCTGCTGATGTCATGTTAAACATCTTTCCTCCCAACTTGCATCTGATGCCTCAGCCGTGGGATCTCTGCCATGTACTGCTAGATCTGTCATTGCTTTTTGGCACAAAGCTTTTCTCCTACCAGCTTTCAAACTTCAATACATACTTTTTACATGTTGTGATAAACACGCACTTTAATTCCTGCCTTGTGCAAAGGTCAGAGACAAGCAGTTAACTGGCTTTGACAACTCTTTAAAGACTTAGTAATACAATTTAGCAGCAATAACATTTCTCTTTTTTGCAGGACATCCATGAAAAAAATTTGAAAATAAACTAAATAACAAAACTTCTCTGTTCTAAATATCCAAATACTAGTATTTTGAAATGTTTCCTTTATAGGGTAAAATAAATAGCTAATAAAGTTTTGACAGTTGAAGCATTACAGAAATCATAAAGTTGAATTTTGGAACTGTCAAAATGAATTATTTAAAAATGAAAAGGTTCTTGAAAAATTTGGCAAAGTATGATGACTCAATTGCATTGTTTTGAGCAGCTGTAATATCCTGTGCCCCCTTACAACTGCTTGGTGTTTCAAAAACAGACAGTTCCTTATCCACTGAACAGTCCACCCATCCAATCCATAGCTATCTAAATTGGCCAGTAGAATGTTGTGGGGACTGTGACAAAGGCCTTGCAGAAGTCCCTACATCACATCCACAGGTTGTCCCTGAGGTAGTCACAGTATCATAGAAAGCCACTAGGTTTGTCAGACAGGATCTACCCTTAGTGAAGCCATGCTGACTGTCTCTGATCACCTCCCTCTCCTCCATGTGCCTTAGCAGAACTTCTAGGAGAAGTTTTTGCTTAGCTTCACTTCGTATCTGCCTGAAGTGACTAATAAAGTCACTTATTGAAAATTATTATAAAAATATATAATGAATATTACAATTGATAGATCAAGGAGCAGTGCCTTCACCAAAAGCAAGTGGTAAGCATGAATTATTACCACATAGACTTGGATGCCCATAAAGCAAAGGTACAAAGTCATTATTTGAAAAAACCTCAGAACCCTGAGGGAACTACCAGCCCTTACTGCACCTGCCTGACCTCCTCTAGAGCATCACCCAACCCTGCCTGCAGCCCACACAAATATGATTTGGGGAAGATTAAATCGTTGTTGTGGCTAGACTTCGCGAACGAANAAATAGTTACATGTGTTCAGTCCTGTAACTGAATCCATTGTGACTACTGATGCTGCAAACATAGTGCTGAAAGTATCTAATCAAGTTTAGTTGAGATCCTCATCTGCTGTAATGCAAGAGTCCTAGGTGGCTGTAGATAACAGCAAAATGTGTACGAACTTTCAATCTGTAAATATATCATTACCTTTAAATGTATTGTTTTCTTGATAATATGTTTGATGAGCAAAAATAATTTGGCTAAGTTACTATAGCCACATATGTTAGCTCAAGCACATATATCCTTTTTAAATGTTCAGAACAAAGAGGTGGAGTAGGTGATTTTTTTGTTTCACATTCTAAAAGCATCCATTGTTATATTGTTATATTCTGGTATCTCACCCACTTTTTCCTACAAATAATCTATACATACATTGATTAAAAAATATTTCAATTATTTGTGGGTTATATATTCCAAGAACTTGCAAGGTCATGGGGCTCTCTGAGCAATCTGAACTGATCACTCATTTATCCGGAACTAGTAGATTAAAAAATACAATCTTACCAAACAATCTTGCCAATGTATTGTATAAAGCATCAGTAGAAAAGAGGAAAATAGCTATTGTTTTGGAATTCCAAAACATTCTTAAAGTACTTACACCATCTGCAGGCTTTCCAGATTGTAACCTAAAAGATTATTTCAACAATTTATTTGACTGAGATCTATTTCTGAGGTTTACCTTGATTTCTATTAAAATATTGATTGACTTCATTGAAAACCTGTGTGACTTCTAGACAATTCTTTTGGCTTCTCTTTTCAGTATGGCCAAAAATATATCCCCAAATTAACTACTTGTTATATAAAAGTCACTGAAGTCCTGTCATTGAAAATGGAGTTTATTTTCCTTTTGTCTACGTGTTCTGAGATCATTATTTGACAAAAGCAAATGTCTTTTTCCAAACAGATAATTTTATGTGTGTATAAACACTTAGAAAGAACATCCACATATCATATGTAGATTGAATACAAATCACACACACTGAGAATGTTCTGTTCCTATTTTCCAAAAGTCTCATTTTTCAGTAGACATAACATCCTCATTAATTCCAGCTGCTGGAGAAAAAAAGAGATAGTCTCTAAAACAGCCAGGCTCTAAGCTAGATTTATGTAAAAGTTAATTCCACATAGGTGATCCTGAGGGGTGGGGTTTGGAGGGTGTAGGGATATGAAAAAGAAACTTGTGGAAAGAAAATGACAAGAATCTAAGGCAATAGGCCTTAATATTGTACTGCACACTAAGTTGATACTTCTACATTATTACAAGAAAAGAATGTTATAGAAGCATAAAAACAATACAATAAACTGTTCTAGTATGAAAGCCACACAAAGAGTTAATAGTAGATAGTGAAAATGTAGTGACTGCACACAGCTATTTAAAATTATCAGTGATAGCCATATCAAAGATAATTCAGGAGTTACTCTGCTCCTGACATCAGATTACAAATTGTAAGTTCATCAGTTTCTTTTGTGTAGAAACTAGGCTTCTTTGGCTTCTCCTGGTATAAAGATGTGATGAAACAATGTTTTAACAAGTGAAAGTGGTCATCATGGATGCAGAGATGTAGCAGAACTGCCTCTGTGGATTTCATGATTATTTGTCAAAATCAGGGTAATTTCTTAATGGTATTTTGAAACTATAATTATATCTTTTGAAATATTTATGTCCAGTGCACCTCACTGGGAAATAACCATTTAAAGTATTCATATGAAGTAATGGCCAAGAGATTGGCAAATAAATATTTCCTGTCACGCTATTTCAGGACAGCTAAAGTCGCATGCATCAAATAAAGCAATATTTCATAAGCTGTCTATCCAGGCATGTCTGGAAAGTGCAAAAACTTGGTTTTCCCACATCTATTTGCAGGGTTAATATTCTTTGACTTTGGACTTCTTCCAGAGTTTGCTTTTTATTTTGGCAAAAGTTAACTATGGTACTGTCCTATTCAGCCTCATTTCTGTCACCCTGGTTTGAGCAACATATGTGGCTGGGAAAGTGATTCATATGGTGCTGTATAATTTCAGAAGCTGTAAGTCCAAGAGTAGATAATGAACGTTATGTTTTCTAAGTTAAATATTATTTTTCTTTAACTAATCCACTATTTAATTTTTGATGATTAGACTCAGCCTGCAAGTAGGCTTTACTGCAGGCTAGGGATGAACATTTATCCTTGCAGGCAGCAAATTGCTGTTCAAAACACAGAAATTACTTCTGCAGCAAATGGATGAAAATTCAGTCCCCTCAGAGGCAAATGAAAAGAGTTTGCATTTTTTCCTATGCCTCATAAACAGATAAAGAAGAACAGGTATTGGGTTTTTCATAAGGCTACACCTGGATCTAAACTATCTCCATCTGCTCTGTGCACAAATTACATTGCTTATATTACTTAAACACAGCAATGCAATAAATGGGTAAGATTCATATCAATTTGCAAATTAGCCCACATACATAATATTCTATCTTTCCATATGATTTGGTGTTGAAATAGAATCAGTTAATTCAGAAGCAAGTTTAATTCCACATATAATTCCATGTGTATTTCCCAGGACCATTTTATATTAGAGCATTTTTCTACACTACTATTTTCAGAAGTATCTGGGCATGGTTTTAGATGATGGCCACAAGCTAGTGGATATTACCTTTCATGTGTCAAGTGCTCTATGATTTTTGAATAACAAAAATTTTTGTTTATGCCTAGAAATACAACTGACTAAATGTAATCATTAGCCCCTTTAAAATGGGCTCAAAACAACCTAAAATAGCCTAACTCTGTTGGATTTGGAATCCATTTTTTCAAGAATGATATGGTATCCTAAATGCCATATCATTCATAAATGCCATATCTTCGTAAGCAAAGATTAAAGCAGTAGCTGCCTTAAAAATATAAAATGTAATTTAAATATTTTGGATAAAGGCAGACATGAAGTGTTTCTTCTGTCTAATAAAATTAAGAACATACAACAGTTCTAAATAAATCTTTCCATCACTGAAAAAACCCTAAGGATTGTTCTTTGTATCCTCACAAATACCACTGCACAGATCCAATAAATGACCACAGAATATCACAGAGCAGAGATGTGTAGTAAGCCTTTTCACCAATCCTGGGGCATGCCCTTCTTACTGGAACCTGCTTGAACTGTCTTTCTCTGCCACTTGACTCTGCTCTGCTCACACCTCCTCTGCAATACTGGGTCCAGTTCTGGAGCCCTCAACACAGAAAGGACATGGAGCTGATGGAGCAGGTGCAGAGGAGGCCACGAGAATGCTCAGGGGCTGGAACACCTCTGCTCTGAGGACAGGCTGAGGGAGCTGGGATTGTTCAGCCTGGAAAAGAGAAGACTTCGCGGAGACCTACTAGTGACTTTCCAGTACCTAAAGGGAACTTCTAAGAAGGCTGCAGAGGGCCTGTTTGCAAAGGCCTGCAGTGAAAGGACAAGGGGCAATGGTTTTAAATTGGAGAAGAGTAGATTTCAACTGGACATTAGGAAGAAGTTCCTCACCACAAGGGTGGTGGAACACTGGCCCAGGTTGCCCAGGGAGGTGGTTGAGTTCCCATCCCTGGAGGCATTGCAGGTGAGGCTTGCCAGGGCTCTGGGCAAGCTGCTCTAGTTGGGGATGTCCCTGGCCACTGCAGGGGGGTTGCACTAGATGAGCTCCAGAGGTCCCTTCCAACCCAAACCAGTCTAGGATTCTATCAAGTCACTAAGCTGCTTTGTTTTGTTTTATTTTCCCCCTGCAGCTTCAGAGATACTGTTGCCACCAGCTTTTGGAAAAAGCCTATACAGTGTATTCCAACTTTGCTTTTATTTTGTGGGGTAGTTTTGTGAAATGTCGAGAACTATTCTGATGACAGAATCTTTTCTTTGGCCTCTGGAAAGCTCTTAATACAGTGAAACTACTCCCACATTGAGGGCTTCCACTTCATAGCAATCACTAACAATTGCTGTTGGGAGTGTTAAAAGTATACTGTGTCACCCAAGTAGCCTGTAAGGCATGACATATGGTCTCCCATTTACACAATCCAGAAAACAGGGTCTACTTATCAGGAGTCAGGTCTGCCTCAATGATGAATTCTAATCAGATGTCAAGAAGTTGGTAAATATTTCTGATATTCATAAAGTTCCCTTTTCAGAGAGAACTGCTACTATTGCAGTCTTACATAACTGAAGGTTAAAGCTAACACATCTTTTTAAAAAGCAATGTTTGGTTCCTCACTAAAAAAGAACTTGAAGTGTTTGTGTAACATTGCCCCCTAGTGAAATTTTGGGTAATAGTTCTATTTCAAAACTTAAAATGCATATTTGCCTCTGATATTGTTGTATTTTATTCTTTTTTCTGACTAGACATAATTCCTTTAATAATAAAATGATACACATTTAAAGGCAAAATACTCAAATTCCTTTAATAGACATAATTCCTTTAATAATAAACTGATACACATTTAAAGGCAAAATACTCAAATTCTATTAAATAAGAAAAGATAGAATATTCTGAAGTTATTTCTCAATAATCTCATCAGTGAGGTTTCCAGAGCAGATTGGCAAAAGCTCAGTGTTTCAAACATACTATCACTTTAAGGTCATATAAGTAAAAAAATTCAAACTGACTCATATTTTTACATAATGCTATTGAACATGGCATAAAACTGAGTACTTCATTTACCAGACCACAATAAAATAATAGTTCTATTCAAGAAGATATAATTAAATAAAATAGTCTGTGTAAAACATAAATTGAGTTTCAAAGTACATGAAACACTGCAGCTATAATTCTGCATACAGCAGTTATGGTCATTTTAATGGCTTGGAGGATGATAATGTGTTGCACTAGGAATTACTCTGAATTCCATTCAGTGCCTATAAAAGATCACTGCAAGGGTTTTGGTGGCATTGATTCCATGAAAAACACTAGGCAAGGGATGGACATTTCAGAAGTGTTTGAAATCCAGCAAATTTCATTTGGTCACCTGTGTTTTCCAAAGAATTTCCTGGAGTAGAAATAATTAGTCTCTTCAGGTACTTCAATCTTATCCCAGGTGTAACTGCTAGATATTCTGAACTATCCCTTCCCCTATTACTTACATGACATCTATAGATCACTTGCCTGGTTAATGACAAATTCTTAGTCTTCATGAAAGGGGTAACTAGTCACCTTTCACATGGACACAACAATGTGATTTTACATATAAATATGTGTGCATATGTATATTTGTGTGTATATATACACACATATATAAAGCCATTAAATCAGACTTGTTTGAAAGTAAAACAAGTTTTTCATTGGATTAATTTTTTCCTCCTTTTTAAAATGTTATTATTTTGCTTTTTACCCAAAATAGAAACCATTGTGAAAAATTCCTTGGCACCCAGGTGGCAGTACTGTCATAGAGGAGACAGTGCCTACAGCACAAAGACTTTGCTTCAGACTTAGTTTCTGAGTGGGCACCCTGCCACTTTAACAGATGGGCATCAGTAATGGCAGCAATGTACCCTTGCATGTGCCTGTGCATCTACTGTGTTTTGCCTAGGGAAAGGATTTCATCCAAGATTGTCCAAACAGCTGTTCATTCTGAGTTTCTATCTGTATTGTTAAGAAGAGATGTCAACACTAATCCATTTTTAAGCTAGATTAATTATTTTAAAAAAGAAAAGTAAAGCAGCTTTTTGGCTTGTGGAATGAATGTGAGCAAAGAAAAATCAGTATCTTTACATAAGCACATCCACTTCATAAGGCTCTCAACCCCAGCTTTCAAGTGAAAGAAAAACTGAAGAGCCATGGTTACCCAGGATAAAATGAATGACATAAAGCTATGTCATCATGAACAAACCCTAATACACATGAGACCTAGTTTAGCATGATATTCCAGCACATTTTTGCTTCTGCAATCAAATGGTGGCTACTTGGACAACCACTATTCCATATAACAGTCCTTAGAAGGATCTTGATCCCCTTCTAGTCTCACTTTCTGGTGGTTTCTTTGTTACACCCTTTTCCTAAATATGCCACAATGCAACAGGGGATGAGTGAAAAGAGGAGGCAAAAATTAGACAGTGACAAACTGGTTTGTGCCTTATAGTGCTGTACCAAGCCTAATTCCACCTCCACTGCATTGATGGGAAGAAAATTAATACATTGACAAGACATTTTCTGTTACTTCAGAGTCTACTTTCTATGTCTGTTGGCTTTGGAACTAAATCAGGACCTGTTGTCCCACAGTCAAATACTAAAAGGCCAGAGCTTTCCTCACTGGTTCTTTATTTCACTGACTGTTTATTTAACTGAATCTCATACAACCAAAATCATACAGAGGAGATGCTGGTGTGTAAGCTTTCCAAATCTTGGGCTTTTCAGATTATCAGTCATACAGTTAGACAGTCGACAAATTACAGCCTTGAAGTAACTGACATTTTATCACCACTTTATTGGCAACAAAAGCTACAAGGCCTGCTGGTTCAGCAGCTCTAAAAGAGTTGGCTGAATGTATGATTATATGTAGTAGCCAGCAATTGCTATATTATCTTTCCTAAGTCTTTAGGTTGACAACAAAATGTAGGTTCCTGTGATTGATTCAGCACACTTAGCCTGCAGGGTTGATATGAAAATGTTGATTTCTAAAAAATGTTGGGATTCTCCTTGGATTGCAGGAGAAAAAACAACCCTGTCCTGTTATGTGGACCTCATTAATGATTCCATACATCAATTCCTTCCAAAACAGATTCATTAGATGCTAGAAAAGGTGACAACATCACTGAACTAAGGACTAGAAATCCAAGGTAGATGTTTCTCATACCTCAATAATCATGTGTGTCCTAATTTGTATATATTGCCTTCCCAGGCATTTTTATTCCCTGTGTTGCTCTTTACATTTGCAAACTAAACCTGGTATGTACCAAGAAGGTCCTATTTGGTTATTTTTTAAAGATGGATTATAAAAAGAGTAGTATGTTTATGTCAGAAGACATTCTTCTAGGCCAGGCTCCTTTTAATCCTTTCCTTCCAACGACAATCTTTTGTGGGGCTAGTATGAAATCTATACTAAGCAGCAAAATTAATGGAAGCTGAAAAGGGATAGTATTTTCATTTTTAAAGCATCAGCTCTTTGGGGAAATGAAGTTTTTATTCTTCTCTTTTAAAGCAGCTGAATTTGCTTTGCATGCTGCTCACACAGTATGTTAGCCACCAGTGGCAACACATGGGTTCCATTTTGACCTAGTGCAATGAAATACTATTCTACTTTAATAGACTACCAACAACTCTTGCAATGAGCATTTAAACAAAGAGAACTGCTTTACCAAATAAGGTCATGCTAATAGGCAGGAACTTTTCAGGTAAAAGAAAGAGGGAAATATTTCCAAGTTCCCTTTCTATCAGGGTTAAATTGTTTTGTTAAGCACTCGAATCTTGATATATGATATAATCACAGAATCAC
>VWZO01003472.1:0-29407 GCA_013396975.1 Bucco capensis
GAGATACTTCAAATCCTAGTTTGATTATATTCACTCTATCCTAAGTTGGGGAGGGTAACCTTAGGTAATTGACATAGAATTGCAAGATGGGAAGTTACACCTCCCATCCTTTAGAAGATTTCCATACCAAAAGAATCACCACTGGCATTTTCCAAAATTTGAGCAAAACACCCTATGTTTAAAAGTGTTTTAAGTTTTTATTTTTGTGATGAAGACCTGAAAAATATTCTATAAATAAATAATGCCTCGTGAAAAGCCCCAATTTTTGTAAATTGAGATAGACAATGTTGGGGATGGGCACAGAGCACCACTGCAATGGAAGGACAATCTCTTGGCCTTCAGAGAAACTGCTATAGAGAAAAACTACTCTAATATGCCCTTCTAGATCTTCATATCATCTACAGAAAGATGTCCTAAAAAGAAGCAACATATAGCATATCCATGTTTCTTCTTCTCCCCTTCCCAAATCATGCATTTAAAGCTGAAATAGAAGAAAAAAAAAACAACCCCAAACTCTCACTACTTTGTGATCTCTCATTTCTCTGTAACTGAAGGAGTGAAATCACTTCTTCAAATGCCAGTTTGAGTTACTCACAGTAATATGTTCATCGAAATTTAAATATCAGTGTAGGAAAAAACTTGAATCTGAACTATCTTACTAACATTTTCCTCTTTCTAAAGACTTAAAGAGGGGGGGAAAAGTTTCATTTGATTAGTTTTTCAAAAGTTCATTTGCATGTGTTCTACTTTCTTCTTGAACAAGGAAAACCTTAAGTTTCCATGAGTGTCAGGCCATTTTAATGAGTTGAAGAAAGTGTTTTCTTATAAATTATTCATTTCTTTCCTCTCCTATTTTTTACTTTTTTTTTTTGCTATGTTATATTAATATTCTATACCCTCTACAACAAAAGGCTCACTTCAAAAATCACCACATTTGACTTTTCCACCAACAGAAGTATAATAAATTAAATGCTGTACAGAAACCTGCCTACAATTTTATCCTTTTTCATCTGCCCTCCCTTTTAATTTCTTTCTTTTTATCTGGTGGGAGGAGAGAGTAAAAAGGAGGAGGAATGAAGGAATCTGAGATTGATGAAGTACCCCTGGGAGTATGAAGGTTCAAGGAACCCCTAGTAGCTTTAACTTGTCTGCAGCACTGACTACTATCACATGGTTCAAGTAAAATATCTAATATTGTCAAAAAAACCCATAAAGGATCTGGCTAGTATGGGAAGAAAAATCACTGAACCTATCTAATGATATATTTATACCCTGAAGCATGAGCACTAATAGGCTGGTAATTTTATCCCAGCTAGAGAAACAGCAGACTCTATTCTTATATACAAGATAAATGAATTTATCCCATCAGTGATTTAGAATCTTAGTGGGACAAACAGAGATGAAGTAGGCTTAGCCAACAATAAATGTCTCTCCATTGCTTTTGGCTAAGTAGAACAGACTCTCAAAAAATGTTTCTTTCACATACTAGTTATTAGATAGACAACTGCAAACAGTGAAGCTTTAACATAAATTAAGTGGCTGAACAATTCTCGTAAATATTAATGCCACTTACTAGTCCTTCAGAAACATCTATCAAATATAAAGGTTATACTTCACAGGAAAGTGACCACACCACTCTGATGCTAAGCTACACTGCTCAAACTTAACTTGGTTCCTTACAGTTATCAGAAGGTGCCTAAAGCTAGTAATTAGTACTTAGAGACTCCAGCATCTTCTCTTCTCTCCCACTATGAAGATTATTGTGTCCTGTTCTCTCTGGGGATTTGCACTCATTTATATTCTAGGGCTCATCTCAAGAGAAAAAAAAACATCAGCATGAAGGAACAATGAATAGAGGCTACACACCAAGAAAAGTCTTGGAATATCACTAGTAAACTACTTAGCAACAAAGATTCACAAATGCCAAGAGGTCAGATTACAAAAACAACACACAGGGGAAAAAAAACTTGGACAGGTTCTAGAAGTGAGAAAAAGAGATATTCAATAAAAGCAGAAAAACTAATAAATCAGTATATTATGATAGTGCCTGATGCTCAAGGACATGGCACAAGAAGAAAACAAACAGCTGAAATTCCAAAGAAAGGACACACTACATACACATACGGGGAGTGATAAAACTTAGACAATGAGTAAAAAAAGACAAAACACCCCACCAGAACATAATGATAGCAAACTGCACATGAGACCAACATCCTATGAGGAGTAGGTCCATTTAGTGTTAGGCTACCACAGATATGCCCAAACGGAGCTCGTGAATCTTTTTCTATTATACAGATCAAATTTTGTTTTACAGAATCATAGAATCATTAAGATTGGAAAAGACCTCTAAGAGCATCAAGTGCAATCACCAACCAAACACCACCATGCCTGTAACATCAGGACGCAAAAAGCCACATCTGCATGCGTTTTGAACACCTCTAGGGATGGTGACTCCACCACTGCCCTGGGCAGCCCTACTACTCTTTCAGTGAAGAAATCTTTTGTAATATTCAACCCCTGGCACAACTTGAGGCTATTTCCTCTCATCCTGTCAATTGCTACGTGAAAGAAGAGATTTGCCCCCACCTCACTCCAGCCTCCTTTCAGGGAGTTGTAGAGAGTGAGAAGGTCTCCCCTGAGCCTCCTCTTCTCCAGGCTAAACAACCTTAGTTCCCTCAGCTTAGTTCCCATCTCCCCCCCAATGTGGACAAAGATCTTTCCTTAGATTTTGCCCTGCATTCACAATCCGTGGTGCTTAACATGTAATTTCCCAGTTTGCTAATAAGTGCCCAAATGCCTGCTTGAGATCGTCTCCTATGGTCAGACAATCAGAGTTGTTCTAGTTTCTTCTGAGCTTCAGAGAGCTTCTCTATTTAATTAACTTCAAGTGCTGCATTCTCCAAGGAAGCAGAGGGAGAGTTTATTAGGAGGTGTGGTATAAATTACACAGTAATTTGAACAGAGTGGAAATCCAAGACAGCTTGTGTGCAAGAAATCTTTCCTTAATACACCTACTGCTGGAGAGGCTAAAGGCCAGAACTTGGTTTCCAGTTCTTATTTAACACCATATGGCAGTGTGATACCTCAGCATCTCCAGCAATTTGATCCATTAGGTATGCCCACAAAGGCAACTTCCCAGAGGCTTTGCACAGATATTTTTTTTAGAGCTTTAATCAAAACTACTATCCAAAAAATACCCCATATTCTTCCTGGTTGCCTAGGTGAGAAACTCAGAAAGTCTCCCCTTTTTGCCTGAAAGCTTTTCAAGTTGCCTCTGAAGGATGCAACCCTTAGGAGGCAGATAGATAAATCCCAAGTCTCCAATTAAGCAGAGGGCCTCTTAACACCCTTGAGACCCAAATCTATTAAGCATGTTCCAAGCATAGCTAATAGACAAGAGCAACTGTATGGGCTTGAAGTGATTGCCAGAGTATCACTCCTCATTATTAGATAACAGCTTAATAATTAGAACAGCCCTCCAGACAAGTGAGAAACAGGTCAATACCATCTTCCTCCTGAGAGCATTTAGGGCCATATCACTCACTGCTGATACCCAAGGGAGCATCCCTATAGATAAGGCTATGCAGGAGAATGAAGGCAGCAAATCTCTTTGCAAAAAATCATGTCAAATTAACATGCCACCAGGACAGAGTGTAAAACTCCCCAAGATAGCACAAGCCTTGGGATTATGCCACCCTGCCAGAGCAGAATGGTGACCCCAGGTCTGCTCTCATTCCTTTTACACATTTTATGCTGCTCAAGCATTGGGTTAAGGAGAGAACAACTCACATATGCAATTCTCTTTAAGAGCTAAAACTAAAAGTAGAGCTTCCACCACCCTCTCCACAGCTGTGCCTTTACCACCAGGCTACCATAGCCATGTGAATTTAGACTTAGTCTAAAGTGTGTATTAATACTGGCTGGAAAAGGCAAGTTGAAGGCATCTCCTTGAAACATACTTTACATAGTAGGCCCTGTTCAACACTTTATTAAGAAATTATCCAAGCCCTTAGTCTAAGCAGAGAGCAAATAACACACAGAAAGGGGAACCAGGCAAAGTTTACATCTTGGACTCCTATGCAAATATATGCATAAAACACACAAATATAAATTTCTTCTCTCAGAAATCAGTTAAAGTAGAAATAGGAAAAGTTTTTCCAATTTAAAATGGCTATATTTTGCTACAAGTTGAAAGTCTTCATTAATTCTCTCAGCTTCAGTTTTATTAACAAGATTCATTGTAACTGTCAGTATTAACATGATGACAAACTAAATGATTTGGGAAGCCTTTCTTAATTGCCACATAATTATAAAGGGGGGAAAAAACCTCTCTTGCATCAGGTTCGTTATTAGAAAGGGTAAGTAAATAAATCTGTGAAATAATTTATTCTTTTAGTTGCTGGGAAACCTCATTGTTGATATGACAACCATGGCACAATAAACCAGATTACAGCTTGCTTCTGATCTGTGTGTAGAGCACATTTTCACTAAGGGAAGTGTTTTCTATCTGCTATGCTATAGTGACACCTACAGAAAAAAAACAGTTAAAGTGGGGGACCTGGGAAGAAATTGGATTAGAAACCATTTTTAAGTGCTGTATAACCACACTTGTGTATGTATGCAATATTGTATTGTTTAAAATCCAACAGGGAAACTTTGGAATCCCATACTCCAATCTCTCAGGACCCAATTTATGGATGTTTTCCTGGGAGTCATGTCAGAAAATCATGCTAGTAGCAAGTTTCTTGGCAAAGGACTATTATAATTGCTGAATATATGTTGTTAACATTTCTTCAGAGGCAGTAATTCCTCCACTTTTCAAAGGATCAGCACTTCTTTTTCCTTGTAGCACTGCTGAATTTGCAAAAAGGAGCATCTTCAAAATCTCCTATTGATTTTGAGTTGTTACATTGGTGTTGTACAATGTTTCCTCTTCAAAGTACACTCAAGGCTTTGCTTCTGCTTTTCAGAAGGCAGAAATACTCCTTTTTTCCCCCCCTAGTCCTCCTTTTTGTTAAACTCAACAGGAAATCCTATAGGAATTTATTTGAGGTTGATGATGTCTTCAGCATCAGAAGCCATTTGCAGTACTCTCATTAGTTTAATATCATATTCTCAAATAATCAGATCCTGACACTTAAAACACTGTTTTCCTTTTCCACCAAAATCTAGCAGCACAACCTCTCTGTTACGCTTTTAGCTATTGCACTTAAAGAGTTAAACAGCAGCATGACATCTAAGGCTTCTATAAAGAGGCCTCTTCCTTTAAAGGATTTGATAGAAAATCTTGAATTAATTTTACAAAGCCTTCATTACATTTCCCAATATGAAATTACAATCAGGATATTTTAAAATTAGTATCATTCTCCTGAAGAGGAAATTCAGTACTAAGTTTTCTATAAAAATGCAACACCCAGAAATAATCCTGCTTTTTAAGAACTCTAACACATGCTTCCCTCAGTGGGTGAGCTGAGAGAGAGACACAATGTGTTAAACAATACCATTTTGGCATATCCATCAGACAAACAGATTCTGCTATCCAGAAATAAAAAGATGCCAGTGATATGCAACCTCAGCATGATAGAAATCTTGCACGGCCTCAGGGATTCTCATGACAATGATTTACAGTGAATGACCATGTTCTGGAGGTATGACAGATCAAGGAAACCCCTGGTTCATTGATTTTTCCACTATCCTCACTTGAGAGGCATCCTGGGCATAAGGATATTTTGCTTTTCAGTTGATTACAGTTCCAAATCCAGAGGGTTTCTTCTCCCCCATGTTCAACATCTGGATATAATCAGAAGCAAAGATCTAAATAGCTAGACTTGGACCTAAATACAACACAACCAACAGCTCTTGCAGTTTTTATTCACTCCTATTCATTTAACCTATTCCTTTAGGATAAAACGGTTGGGTTTTGTTTCTTTTTTTCTCAATTAACTTTACCTCAAGATGTTCCTGCTGTAGACATATGTATTTCCTAAATGGTACAGCTGACATTTGCACAGAGCAACCACTCTCATTAATCTGAGCAGACCATAAGGACTCTAAGTGCTTGATACCAGTCTCAGGCCAGGCTGGCAGCAGAAAGCCTCTGCAGAGTTCCCTGTGAGTCTCTGAATAAATATAAATAGCCATAAAGAAAGTTACCATCCTGAAAAATATTGTTTTATTACTCCCTGCTCTTAAATCATCTGTGCACTCAGATGGTCCTTCCTAAATCAAATGAGAAACTAAGAGAAACAATAGGGAAGAAAGGAGGAATAATGATTATTTCTGCCTCACTCCCTATCCAAACTGAAATGAAGATGTTGGAATGAAAAAACAAAGTGCATAGACATTTTTGACAGAGACCTCCTGTGAAAGACAGGTAAATTTTGTTTTTGCTGTGTACAGCAAGAGTTAAAGCCAACTTCATTATCTCCTCCCTTAGAAAGCTCCTCACATTCCATCTACCTTAAATGGCTCCCAGACTTAAATAATCATCTTCTTTCAAGCCCTTAAGCAATAATAACTGACTGGAGCTAGGGTGAGGAAAAAAAACAAACATCATCAGTATCAGTGGAGGTAGCAGAGCAGAAGCAGAGGTATTTCTGATACCAGCAAGTGTATAAAACGTGCAGCTCAAAACAGAAGGAGTCCTTTTACATATTACAGACACACTGCTGCTGAAATATTAAAAGCCTGAGCATTGCCCCAGGCACCTCCAGGTTTGTTGTACAACATAATTCATTTTAACAATTCTCTCAGACATGGAAAGCAAAAATAAGATAAAGAATAGCAAGCCAGGAAAACTTGTGGTCTGGTGGAATCCATATCCACAGTTCACCCTAGTGACAGCTCTCATCCAGGCTCCTCTTCTAATCATCTCTGCTTGTCCTGTGGCAGCAACAGCAGCTTTTGGATCCAGGGACATGACCCGCCAGGTGTTTGCTCTAATACAAGGAATGAAGTGGCTTCTCCTTCTATAGGCATCTGTTGGTGCTGCCCAGTATCTCTCCCATACCTGAAAGCCTTATGTCACCTGTCTGGCCACATAGTATTCACAAAGACCTGTATCACTGCAGTTAATGCAGTCAAGCCTTGGCGTGGATGCTTGTGTAAAGGCATGGGGGTGGATATGTTCAAGGTTTTAAAGCACTGAGGGCACTAGGTCTCCATCACACATCAGACAATATTTACTCTATCATTAGATTTTTCCTTTACTTCTAATATCTGAAGGGCTGCAACTGATTTTGGATCAAACAGCAGAGCTACCTTCAGGCCTCTACTTTGTGGCTCAACTCTCATAAAAAGTATTGCTGCTTTAGTTTCCATTACCTGCTCTGACTGCTTTAATTTTGTTCCATGTATCTCATGCTGGTGAAGAGTTAGTTATTAGCTTTTCTCCTCTCCTCATCCTTCTCTGTAGCCAGAAGAAAGATTGTGTACTATTTTCAAGCAGTATCCTGCAGCAATGGCAAAATAAAAAGAGGAAATCTACTCCCAGCTGTCTTACCTAACTCTTTCGTAACACCTTTTAAATTGATCAAATCTGAGTCTGTTTATGGCAGTTTAGCATCTTACACCACTGGAAATGAGAACTTACCCAGCATCATTCTCAGGTCTCTCTCTTTGCTGTAAAATGAGCTTTAGACTTATTCTGATTTGCTTCCTTTTCCTCTTCATTTTGAGTCCTTGGACTGATGATGCCTGGAAAGGGCTAATCACGCTTGTGGCAACCAAAATCTTAGTACCTCTGGGTCTCAGCATTATTTCATCTTCCCTCAAACCAAATCATATTGGAGGATGTGTTTGCTAACAGGGCTTTCAGGTTTCACTTGGCTGACTGTGGAGAATTTCTTTGTCACAGCAGTTTTCAGTCAGTTCCTGTTCTTTTCATCACTAAAAAAAGGGATATTCTCATCTAATTAAGTTCATATTCCTTCATTTAATTTTCTCTTCACAAAACAGTCTCAAGTCCCATCTAAATATTCAAAATACTCTATGAAAATATACACAACACTGATCTAAAGTAAGTGCACACACAACCTCTCCCTCTACATTTAACTAAGCATCCCTAAACCCTGATTTCACTCCAGGAAAGCCCTAGCATAGCTTTTAAACATACATAGACACAACATCAACCACATTACAGGCAGGACAACAGTGCAAGGGTAGGAGTGTAGTGTTTAGATATCTACTACAATATCACCTTCAAAGCTTCATTTTCATAGAATCATAGAATTCTATCAACATTCTATCATTTTATCAACAGTTCTGTTTGCTCAGACACCTCATGATCACTTCAGCTCTTGTACCTGCATCCATGGATTAATAACAAGTCAAGAAGTATTAGAAGACAACTACCAAGTGGCATCTGTTTCAAACTCTTCTGAAAACTTCACTAAATGCCTTCTGCACTCCACTATTTATATTAGACATGGAAACAAATGCAGAGTCACACAGTGAAAAGGCAATTGGTGATGGATGATCATGTTAGGGACAGAATGCACTGCACAGAATTTAGTGTTATATATTAGACATAAATCTTCTCAGCTTTCAGAAGGCTAATGTCACACACCCCATAAGCCTCAACAGGTTAAACTAGAAGCCTTTAAAAAGTCCTTTACAGAAAGATGTGTTTGGTCCTGAAATTCCAAAAATGTACACACAAATGAAGAGTATCTTTAAGCACCAGGTAAGTTCAGAAGAGTTCTGAGTCTAACAAGGACCCAATAATAACAAGCCATCCTATCAAGATGAGAAGGAGAAATGTCTGAAGTACCTCAGATAACCTCCCTCCAACCACTGCTCTTACACAGTTGCAGCCAACCCTAGCTGAGCACTGAGCAAGCAAAAGTAGTTGAATAGTTTGAATGCCGTGAAAAAGCAAGACAGAGGAGTGCACCACAGGCATACTGATAGCATTCCCACTCCAGGGACTGAGAGAGTCACTGAACAAAAAGAATTAAATATTTGAGCTGAAGACTAGGGGACCTTTACCACATTACAGGAGAGAGCTGCTCCTATCCCAACACCCTCAAAAAACCTATAAATGGTAAAAATATTTTATCTAAATAATTAAATCAAGAAAACAATATTAATACCATTATCAAAAACTGTTTCACTGTAGCATCTAGAAGAATAGTCTGCCAGTTGGGTTAGGTTACTTTTCATTTTGCATGTAATGGGACATGACTTCATCTTCACAGGAGATGACTGTAGCAAACATTACAGCATGAAAGGCAATTTTCCTTCTAAAATGGAATGCAGCAGTTATTCTACAAGCCTTGTAAAATCCCTACTAAAAAAAGAGGGAGAAATTGTTCACAGGTGGCCAGCAGCAAACTGGATATAAATCAGATTATGGAACTGTCAAAGACAAGATGAACTGTTCTCTAGTCAATGAGGGAAGAAGGTTCTCTCCATTGCTGTGCTTGCTTAGGAAATTACACAAATAACATCCCTAAAAAAATACACAAATCCTTTATTATTTATTGAATAGCCTTAGATTTGCAACATAATACAATCCTCAAAAAAGCAATGTAAGCTGAGTCCTTTAGGTCAGACACAGAGTGCTTCCAGTTACTGAACTACTGCTAAAAGAAAGCAAATTTACCCCCAAATTGACCAACTTCTTCCTCAGACTGTACTGTTATATATTCTTATTACTTATTTGATGTTTTGCAGTATAATTTTTCATAAGCATCTTTGATCCAAATGTTTTCTTCTAGCTCTGGCAAATGCCAGATTCTGTATCTATGCAACAAATAAGGAATTCTCTGAGCATTACAGTCAAGTCTTCATGGAATCTCAAAAGTCATTGACTTCATCATGTAAATGGCTGCATGAAACCTCCTCCAAAGCATTAATCTCCATTACTAAACAAAGTGTCTAGCATACTTTTTATACCAAACATAGTTGTAGTCATGAAAAGGTGAATTATTCTATTATGAGGACCAAGGAGGATTGATCAGTTGAGCAAAGCATCATCTTTTGGGTGTTAATTGCCACCTCTCATTAGATGCAATGAATGGAAAGGAAAGCACTTGTGGATAGAGAAGAACCATTTAAATTAAAAAATGCTATTTGAAGTTAAATACATTCCTGGTGGTCAAAGAAACTAATAAATAAAATCTAAGTTAATCTGGAAGTGAGATGGAGATTCCAACTTGACCCTTAGTGCAGTGAGGTTCTGGAAGTACCTCCCAAAAATGGTATCAACAGCAAAATCCAAACAAACAAAAGAAGAAAATTATGTGCTTCCTACAAAATAAGGATTAGACTTGCTGATACAGGACTGCTTCTTTTAAGGCCTCTAATGGAGAAATTTTTTTTCCTGGAGTAGGCAGGGAATTTGAATCCTCCTAATATTACATCAACAGTGCCACTGTATAGTGAACAATGTAGCATAACTAGCATCTACAGAAGAATTACATATGTGGCAGCTTGATTGCCATTCAGCTAACATCTTCAAGGAACTATAGACAATGATTATTTCCCAACCAGCAAATGTAAAACTCATCCATGACTTTGGCTCAGGTTCCTTCCCACCCCCAGACAGTAACTCATTTATCAATATTCAGTTTCCTCTGTCATGCAATCATTTCTGGGAGCTTCCACAGTCAGGTTTAATTACAATATTCTGAGTCATTTTGCAGCAACAGCAAATTTACCTATTCACCTCCTTCTCCAGACCATGTTTGTTACATAGTTCAGGCCTTGTAATTGTCCTCCACATGTACACATACAATCCCTCTTTTTTTAAGCAAATTACAGATGCATAAAAGGTCTGCTTTTTAATCCAATGCTTGTTCAATTCCCTAAAAGCTTTTCATAATGTTTAAGAGGCTTTTGGGGAAAATCTGTGCACAATACGTAAATGATATCACCCACATCCACATACTTGTTAACTTCTCCAAGCAACTATGATCTTCCAGGTACTGTTTATCTTCAAACAAATTACAGTAATAACTCTCCAACTATTTTTGTCCATTTTTCTGACTATTCTTTTTTCTTATGCTGTACTAAGAATTCAGACTCACTTGTCTTTGAATGCAGCTACACACTGAAAGAGTTGATGTCATAGTTACTTCCTGCTATTCCTCCTGCGCTGAGGCAGATTGAAGTGGTATACAACAGCAGCAGCCTGGTAATATCACATCTTAATTCCCTTACAAGCATTGGGTGAAGACCATCTGCTCTTTGTGAAGTGTTACTGCTCAATTTATTGATTGGTTTCAAAACCTGAGGATTGCTAAAGAGAATAAAGCTGTGTTACAAAAGGTCAACTCAGTTCAACAAACCCTACAGAAAGCTCACATTTTGCAACATACCTAGCAGAAACCTCAACTGCAGATGTGGTACATGGTTTTGCACAAAGCATAGCCTGTTTGTCATCTTTCCAGCTGGGTTAAACGAGGGAGGTAGCATAAAGGAATCTGATCAAAGTCATAATATTAAAGCTGCTACATATTCTACAGTCTTGCTCAAATTATTTGCTTTTGTTAGGCCATTTATACTGATTTTATAGTGCTTTACGCACACACTGAAAACACATGAACCTGAGGTTAAGCATCTATAAATACAATGCTGCTCTTACACATGTAATCTTTCCTTTTTAAATCTAGAATGATAGAATTATTAAGGCTGGAATAAGACCTCCAAGATCATGACTCCAACTGTTAACCTAACACTGCCAAGTCCAATCAAGTCCCTCTATGAAAAAATATGAAATAGTTCCTTAGTTTCACAGCCATATACACATCCTGCATGTAGCCATACAACTAAACCTATTCCATCTCATCACTAAACAACCTGGAAATCAAGCTGATTTTAAGAAGTCTTTGTCTACTGGATGCTAGATTTTTAATAACACAAAATAAGTAAACACTTCTTATTCAATGGAAATATTCACATCTTCCCAAGTTAGAATTGGTAAGGAAGAATCATGTTGTGAGCACCTTGTGGAAGCTTTTAGTTCTTGACATCCTACACACAAAAGAACAGCAATTGATTATTTTAGCTTCCTGACCCCAGTGTTTAGAAAGTATAAGAGACTTTCCCTGCTGAGGGCTGCCTGCCAAAGAGGAACACTGATGGACGCCACAAAGGCTGAAGCCAGAAAGCCTGCTGAGGAACAGAGGTCAAGGCACTGCCTAACAGTAGGGAATCAAGACAAAAAAGATCAGGAGAACCTTCCTTTGACAGCAGCAAGGGTTGGGTTGGAGGTGGTGGTCAGGGGCAGGGAAGAGGCCTGGATACATCAGTCCTAAAGACCACAAATTTCTCTAGCAAGTGCACAAACCACAAAATTTACCATTAAAGACCAACGCTGCTGTGCAATCAGCCAAGTCTTTTTCTTGTCTCTTCTCTCCCTTCCATTTGTTCATTACCAGGGAAGAAAAGAGGTTAAGGACAAGAAAGTTTGAGGAACGAGGAGTAGATGCCTCCTATAACTGGAGATAAAGCAAAGGGAGAAGGAATTGTGAATGTTCACACAATAACATCTTATTTGCTTTTCTTCGCATCTTGATTAGCACTACTGGAACAACAAGGTAAGAGTGGTTGGAGAACATGAAAAGAAAGCACAGAAGAATGTGGGAGGAAACTGGGGGAGATCTCTAATGGTGTTCAACACCCACAGTGGCACAGAAGATTTTGGAAACAGGCAATTTACTCAGAAATCTAGATAAAAGTTTGGCTGTTAACAGTCAGAGGATTACTGAAAGAGTAATTTCTAACAAAAAAAATTACTTTCACTAAACAAAACAAATAAAACCAGCTACAACATTCCTCAGTTATCTTTTATATAACATGAACCCAAGAATGGAACAGCTGCCACATTTGGCTGAAAATTTGGTTGACATTTTGACATGCCATTCAAATCCAGAGTATTTTTCTTCTCTCTGAAGCAAACAGATTTTGCTTTAAATAGCCCATTTCATGCAGTGATCCTTGCAGGCACAAATCCTTAGTTGTCATTCACGAAAAAAAAAATGTTTAACTGCTTTGTAAATGACGAGTGACTTTTAAAAGCCATAGAGATTTGCAAATTAGAAGACAACAGCATTGGAATCAAAATGAGGAGTTAAATATAGAACAGGTATCACAAAAAGGAGACATTATGCTCCTTTTTTGAAATGAAGAAGAAATAGCAATAGCACACATCAAGATATTTAGCACTTTTCAGCATGCTTTTCTCCAAGCAGCTGTTGGAATTCCTGGATGCAGCCACTGACATAAGGGAAATGGACACCACCCACACAAACTCATGCTCTGCAACACAAGCTACAAAGCTGTCAAAAGAGCCTACAGAAAAGAGGAAAATATGAAAGCTCTGCCAGCAGACAATTCACTCATGTCCAATTTAGCCTCAGCATACAGAAAACAAATGCTGCCACTAACATGAATGCTGCTGTTACGCTAGTTCTTTCAGGAAAAAATTCTATAAGTGCTTCAGTTTATTCCATTTGATTTCTGAAGTTTGTGCCTATATCCATATTTAATGTCTTATTTTGACTCAAATCCTGTTGCCCAGTAACATGCAAATCTTACTGTTCTGTGGAACTCACTCAGAATTGACAAATCAAACATTTTTGCATGCAACAAAGCTCACAAGATTTAGCTCCTTTCCTTATTTACATTCATACAGAGACATTTTAAGAGATGCTAAAATGTTCCCCAAAAAACTTGTCAATTTGAGGCCTGTTCACCTTGGTGGAAACAGAGGCTTGGAGCACACAGTCACACACAGCTAGCATGGGCAAGGATAGTGGCAAGAGAACTGGGGGCAGCCAAGAGAAGAGCAACAGATCTGCCTCCTCAAAGATCATCAAACTATCTTTTGGAGGAGGAATACAAAACCATTAAGGCTTGACAGGTTTGCTAGTGGAGGACTTCTTCCCAGTAGATATTTTCCTGGACAGGACATCTGGCCCTAGTCATCTTCCTTCACTAGGTGAACTCCTATTAAACATTACTTCACTTAGTTGCTTTCTTGCTTTCCAGAACGCACAACAGAAATTAGTAAGAGAGTCTTCACACCAAGGAAGAGAAATACTGCATGACTCCAACAGTGCTGTTGCTCTGTCTTGGCAGAATCCTTAACACTCTTAATACCTTGGAGTGGCCCATAACTTCTTGCTACGTGTTTTAAATTGATTAGCTTCCTAGGCTGCTTTGGCTTCTGAGACAGGTTTTATTTTGACACCATGCTGAGAGCACAGCTGTCTGTGTAAGTTTTCTGCTACTAATAAAACTCTACAGTTGTTTGTTGTTGGCTTTTTTTTCCTGATATTTGACTAAATGGAAGTGAAAAGCAAAGCTTTTGTTGAGCAGTCTAAAAAACTGTCAGGAAAGAAACCTCATCATTCTTCAGCTGCCTTGTTAACTGTACTTTTCATACCAAGGAGCAATGACAAACAACCTGCAAACAGAGCAAAGTCCTTTCAGGGATAAAACAGCCCCTCTGTTGTGAAATACTCTGTGTAGTGTGATTTCCTAGGCATACACAGTACTTGCTCCATGGTCCTAGCACTGCTACCCAAGTCTCATTTTCTGCAGGTTTCCCTTGCAGGAAGAAGAAAGGAAATAACAAGAGACATCCATATAGAAGTTGAACAGCACAACTTTTTAAAGTTTCAGTATAAAATGCTTCAGGAAGTGGAAAGAAAATGCCTTAATTTAAGATTATTGGCGTAAGCAAGTGTTCTACACGTACGTTATATAAGCAAACTCATAAGCTTACCCAGAATCACACTGACAAAAATATTCAGGTAGAAAAAATTAACATGCAAAATATTCTCTAGAAAGCTATTTTGACTTTCAGAACAGAGTCATCTCCTGCAGCATAAGAAATGTTACTTAGTGATGCTTATCTAAGGAAGGGGAGCAAGTTCTAATTTGCACTGCAGAGTGGAATTGCACAGAACTATAAAACATTGTCTTTTGAAGCATTGTAATTTATATGTGTCTGTTAAATTATGAAAAGAGACTTCATGTTCCCAATGCAATATAGGAAAAAAATAAAGGGTAATCATCCCATTTCTGTACTGGTTTTTGATGAAGTGAACTGCAATTTAAACTTGCAAATGCCTCAGAAGAGTCATCTCCTCATTCTTTCAAGCGGTTTGGAGAACACCAGGACCATTTCCAGTAGCCTTTAAATACAAATTATATTGTTAATTTCAAAAATTTCCCATGAAAATAGGTTGTTGGCAAAAAAAAACCTAAAAAGTTCCTAGTAAAATTAAAGCTGACCCAGCAACAAAAATATTCATAACTATAAACATTATGTTCCATTATTGCTAGTTACTCTATTTTAGCTTTAGCCTGGCTAACAATGTCATGGTTGAACCAGTTCTCAAGCCTTCAGCCTACTCAAGAATTTCATGATCTAACCAGTTCTTAACTAGACAGCAGAAAACGCCTGTGTTTGCTTCAATACCTCTGTTAAAAATGTAAACTAGCCAAAATATGCCATGCAAAGCAGGTTATTGTCTCTAGCCACACTGCATTTCCTACAAACAGAGCAAATTCTAATCTATTCAATTTAAGCAATGTCTTCCCATATTAATTCTGAACCTTTCCAGCTTGAAAACTGAAAAATTTAATTAGCTGGCTTAATACCTACATGGAAATTGTTTAGTGCTTTACTCCATCAAAATGAAAATGGTTTTTTCTCCCCCTTCTCATCTCAAACCCATACAAGGCATGAAAGAACAAAGCAAGTAGTTTGAAAAGGGAAATAGAACCACTTGAACATCATTTAGAATTGCTCATGTCCAGTTTTAGTCTGCCCACTCTTGGCTATATCACAAGGACAAAAGACCAAATTCATACTAAGTACTACAGTTTTCCATATGGGAAATACTAGTCTACTTACAACCAAGCTGAAGATTTTATTTCCTTCCACATGAATCTTGCAAGCACTGCAAATAGGCACAACACAACAGAATGGGAAAGCTTTTTGACTTGCTCTTAGCTCCTACTATGGCAATATCTACTAGTGACAACATTTTAGAGATCTGGAGAGGGGTTTGGTTGTTTGTTGTGTTTTTTTATAGGCTTAAACTAAAAAGATGGAAATGGGTTTGTAAAAACTGGGTGATCTAAAAACATTTTAATGGTTACCTTACAGCAGAAGTCAAGGTAGTCACCAAATCACACTGGGCACACAGAATATGTTCTTGGTAGTAGAATACATTTGGAAGATTATTTCCTTAGCTCTGTATTTCTCAGGCAGTTTATTAGTCTGAATCTTGTCTCCTACACTTAGGAAAGTTCATAGGAGTTGAAAAATTTTGGAAATTCTTTCCAGGAGCTGTTCTCTTCACAAACAAAACATAGGGGCACTGCTCCTGACACTGCAAGCCCCTCTTTTCAAATCAATCTGGTACATTAGGTTGACTGACTAGGGTGAAAGCAGGTGAAGTCCAGTAGCCAGCAGCTAATAAAGGCAGTGGAGACCATTAAAGTGATGCAGAAAGTTATTGCATTATGTAGGATGTTTTATAAAATGGATTCCAAAGTCATTTAAACAGTGAAAGCAAAAATGTGACTAAGAACATTATGTGCTTTCTCACTGGCAAAACTCCCACAGACTTTATTAAGAACAGATAGACTGTCCCTGGGTGTTCTGAAGATTTCATCATTCAAAATTAAACCATTTGCATAATCTGTGCTGAAAGGGCAGCCAGGATATTCTCTGCTTTTTACCAATGATAGTAAAAAAAAAAATTAAAAAAAAAAATATCAGTTCTTCTCTCTGCTCCTGTTTTGACCTTCTCCAAAAAAAGAAACACACAACAAACCCAACTTCTCTCTTAAAGGGACACAAGCTCTCAGAGTCAGCTTTCAATATGCAAAAATCATGAGGCAAGAAAAAAAAAATGAGGGGAGTGGATGGAAGAGTAAAGGTTGTATCTCTTACCTGTAGCTCTTTGTATCCTAAAACCTGTTGTTATCATTCTGTTCCCTCACTCCTTTCTAGCTTGCTTCTGAGGTCCAGCTTTTCTGAAGCACAGGCCACAAAGAATATTGTGTAGGGGAATGAGGCTTTAACCTTGATTAGCATGTGTCAGTACTGTTCTCACAGATATACTAACGACTAGGAGGAAAAAAAGAAACCTGATGTGAGAACATCTTAGCCAAGAGACAAATAATCTGTGAAAGCTTAATGACTGGAATTAAAGAGAGGGATGATATGGTACCTCTTTGTCTCAATGGTTTCTGGGATTTCAGAAGCAAGCTCTTTGTTCTTTCTGCTGTGTAGCTTAGGGTTCTAATTGTGTTCATCAAAGCTATTTTTACAGCACTTCAACAGCTAAATGCAAATAATGCCAAGAAAAGGAGCTGTGTTTTAAGCAACTCTAATTGATAATTTGATAGTAATTCTAATTTAATATAGTAAATAGGAAAATGAGCTATAGAAGCAGAGAATATATGTATGTACTTGGCACGCAACAGTAACTAGACAGAAATGATGCAACTGAGCATTGCTTTTTCAGGACTATATATTCAAAGTACATTAAGAGAAGCGTTCACATTTTTCCAATAGAGCCACATTCAATTAACCTTCTCAAGTTTCCCTGTAGCAAAGATCCAAACTTACAATAGAAAATAAATAAAATGCTTTGTCAGGGCTCTGGTGCACAAAGAGCATTGGCGGAAATATTTGTGTGCACCACATCATGGCTCTGGATGTATATGAGATTAGACACTCACAGAAGAGCTCTCTGAGGCTGAACAGTGACTCTGCACCATCTCCAGGTCACAGTAACACTGGCAGACACAGCATCAGGGACCCATGGTCTTGACCTCCTTCACAGTAGAAGCACCTCATGCTTCTGAGACATCTGCCCAGACAAGTTCCCTTATAACTTCACAGGCACAAGGCAAGGAGATAAAGCTTCTTCAGAAAAACACATCAATTCACAGAGGTTTAGACTCAAAGAACTGTTTGAGGACTACAAATAGCTCTCCCTGAACTGATATTTGTTCAAAAGCTCTAGCAAACATTGTCCTACACTTTCTCCAGCTCCTATTTCTCATTCATAAGGGTTTCCAAACTGGACAAACATCTTCCTTTAAACTGGAGTCATTGTTAGTCTTCCAGCTAGTTGAGAAACTGAAGCTGGCCCAGCAACACAACTGGGGAAACACTTGGCTCTCTTCTTTCTCCCTCAAAATAATTTTCTAGGAAGAAAAAATGAAAAGCTGAAGGTCATGCTGTGGTGTATTCAACGGTTCAGAAGAACACAGAGTTTTCCATTCCTCTGTCTCAGTCGCTTATCACATCAAGTTCCACCTACAGGATGGACTGTCCAGTTCACAGCTATTTATGGTTATAAACAGAACCTTATATAAATTCAAGCACAGTTCCCAGTTCACAAGGATCACCTCTACATATTTATGCAGCTGCTTATTGAAGAGATCCTGCATCCACTGCCATGATTTTATAGGACACAAAAATGTACTAGAGCAGAAAATAATAAAAGACCTCTTCCAAGGGAACAAGGAATTTCTTTAGCCAGGAATTTCCAGCTACAGATACATACAGTAAGTGCAACTAGATAGAAGACTCACACCAGAGTAAAATTAAATATATTGATGGGGGTTTTCTATTTCTTCTTACAAAATAACTAAGAAATAAGAAAGATAAAAGTATCATAACTGAAACACTGCAAAAGAACAAAGAAGATCAACCCCTAAAATGATGTTTTGTATTCTTCAACATATTAATACCAGGTAATTTTTGTTGTACTTGGTTCAGAAAAATGTTTAATGTATATATTGAGCAAATTATAAAGGATTTGCTGACAGTTTTGTTTTTTTTTTTCTTTTTTCCAGACTTTTCAGTTAAACTGGCATAGAGCAGCTAATTCTAACCTACCAAGGTACACTTGCCACTGCAAGCTTTGCCTTCCTTTACTAGATACTACTCAGAAGGGCACCTGAAATGATCTGTTCATACAGACTCCAAACCTGACCTCTGCTTCTCAAAAAGTCTACACAAGTTCCACTTTTGACTGAAACAGACACTGGGAAAGAGATTCTGCTGAATATTTGTTCCCTAACCTCTCTTATTTCTTTGGAAATCAGCATTTGAAATCCCTCTGTTATACTGAAATCAAATATAGCCTCTTTCTGAGGGTCTTTATCCCTCAATATACAGAAAATGAGTTTGGGAGGGGTTTTTTTTTGAGACTTCCATTTCTTCTGCTTGTTAACTGATCTATAATATTAATCTAAAGTAGATTATCATGTTTCTCTCCCTTACAAAGAGCATAAGTATATTCAACAACCTAATTAATCCTAATTAAATAGAAAGTCATGGAACACTTCTCTCCACCAAAATAATTTAGAAATGTCCTTGTGCTGATGGCTTGCAATTTGCAGAATTTATTTTTTCAGATAAAGACAACAGATGTATTTTTTCCCCTGATCTAAACCACCTGGATAAATTAAAACTAATTGGTTTCATGTGTTTCTGATAATGGAATGAGATGCACGTGAGCTATATTATAAAGGAGGAAAGAACAACCCTTAATTTTTATAAATGAGATGCAGCAGGTGACAGCATCTTCAAGTCTGTTAAAGTGAAATGAGTTCTGCTCTGTTTGCTCTTAGAGTATCTACCAGAGACCTTTACAGTAGCAGCACAAGTAGAGTCATTCATTCATTGCCAGAACTACTGTAATATGAACAGGAAAAAAATATATCTCACTTTTTACTTACCAATTTTAACAGATTCTTGTGTATACAGTCAACTACATTAGCAGAAGTAGATAGCACTTCATGTGGTTTCTGTAACTCAACTCTTTGGCTGAGTGCCCTTTCTATATAAAAAACCAAGTCAGACATGATCAGGCAACCAGCCAAATGGCAGCCAATTAAAATATTTCAAGGACTCCCAGGTAAGTGCTTTAGAAACAAACACTGAGCTGAAGTTAACAGCTGTTCAGTCTACTTGTGTTTTGAAAACAAGGTACCTTCCTTTTGCACTGCAAGTTTAATCATTAATGGTCATGGAAACAAGGCTGGTTTGTATTAAGCAACTACACAGACTCACATCAACATCTAGGAGAACAGCACCATACCCTGGAGGGACAGGGTCAGGCTGATAGTACTCCACCAGTGATTCTGTGACCTTCCCTGAAGTGCATTAAGATACCTAGAGGAAGACAAGAAGAATAGAAGCCTTGGAATTAAAACACTAGTGAAATTTGTGTTATTCACATGATTCTTTCATCATTATACTGGATATTTCTCTTCTGGCAAGCTGGAGGAAGAACTGATATTTAAAGCATCAAGATACAGAAACTGACTGAAAGACACATTTGGCAATGTGCTAGCAGCTAGATTTACCTGTAAAAGTCATGCACTGGTGCCAGGCAATCTGGTAGGCACACAGGGAAATGTCATTTTGAGACCAGATCATGAGCTCAAATCAATGAACCATCAGTGTGAGGTATTAAAAAGAAAAAAGGAATATGGGCTGATAGAAAATAATTCTGTAATGATATGGGACTAGCAAAGCTCAAAAATCTTAATACATAGGTAGATTTTCCCCATCAGAGATATACAGAAGATCTCTGTGAAGCACAAGGGTTCCTCCAAGCATCTAGAAACATCTGATTATTGCCACATGCTAACCTTCATTGCTTAGATCAGCAACACTGACATGTAAACTGCTCTTGGTACAGGTCATAGAACTTGCCAATGGACAGAACACACTTCCTAGGTTTTCCACCGTCCCAAATTATTCCATTCTCTGGTAATAAATGTTTGCTACAGGTTTCTAAGCAGAAGAATGCTGGGTCTCACACCAAGTTCTTAAGGAAAAAAAAATGTCATGGGGAAAAAACCCTGAGATTACTTGAATACTCCCATATAAATACAAAAATCATGCCTCATCTCTATTTTAGTTGAGCAGACAGAAAGAAAACATTTGGTCCCAAAACCAGTAAGCCTACCTTGCCAAACTGATTGCTAGGTTAATTCATAGGATGTTTGGTAACCAGATGTTGATGTACACAAAAATACATGAAGAGGCTCAAAAAACCCAACCCTGCTCTTTCACTTCCTGCCCCCCCTTTTCTCTTCCTCTAAATAGACAGAAAAGAGTGCTTTTCTGTGTAAATTCCTTGACACTCGAGTTCAGCTCCAGCCAGTCCTAAAACTACCACAGGTAGAAATAAGAAAAACAAAACCAAACATGACCATTTGCACATTGTATCACAGCAGAAATGTAGAGAAGAACATTAAACCACATCCAAAATCAATAAGCAGCAAGCTTTCAACACTAATTTTGTTCTATTTGCAACAGAAAAACAAGCAATAAAATCCGTTTTTAGTCATCTAGTTAGGATATCAGTTCCACCACTGTATCTTGAATAGAGGAAAAAAAACCTCAACACAATAAAGATCTTCAAGGTTGTTAAACCTATTCATCCAAAACAGAGATGCATTTAAACCGTCACTAACCAAAGAGATTACCAATACCTTGAAAGAAGTTTATTTTTAGTCCAAAGTTTGTAAGAAGTGTTATCAGAAGTTTTTTTTTTCTTTCAATAAAAAGGGATGGGAAGGGAAAACTGTTCAAATCAGGTGTTTAAAACAGACTTTTCAGTTATCTCCACCAAGCACGAACACAAAGGCTCAATCTGACTGTGGAGGGCTCTAGGCATACACTACAGTAGCACTTGCTTCATCAAGTTCTCTAGCTAAAAAGGGCTGGGAGCAGCATGGAAGCATGCAGCCTACCTGCACAAGGGAATTGAGTGTAATAGGAACATTTGGAGAAGTAATTCAGAAAGAAAGAAAAGGTTATATTCATAAGAGAAAAGCACTGGCCTTAATCTACAAAGCAGAGCAGCTGCTTTCTGATTTTATTCTTAGACTTTCTGGCAAAGAACTACTGTAATATAACATCAATGTATGGTAAACTTTACAAAGCAAAGTGAAGGGGAAAATATGCCCTCACCTTAAAGACAAGAAATGAGGCAGGAAATCAAATCAATAGTCTGTTCAACCCAATAGCTCTAGTTTTTATGAATTAGGGTTACTAAAGTACTTTTTCCTGTAAAATAAATTGTTGGAAAGATTACTATGTTGTCTGCTATTAGTGCATAATAGTTGGGGGACAGACTACAAATGCATACTACTTCAGAGTCCTGTGGTCCAGGGAGAATACAAACAAGTGTGTGTTTAATTATCAGCACCTAAGTATCTCCACCGTTACATGAAGGAAGGTCACTTGCCATCTTTGAAGAGAGGACCACAAGGTTTTCAAGATGAGTACTCAAAAACATCTTTAAACATTTGAGGCTATACACAAAATTAATTTCTTTAAATTAGCTACATTTCCTAATTAACCAATTTAGTGACAGAAATCGTGACCTTAAATAAAAGGCATCTGACAGGAAGTTTTGTAACTCACTGGGGTGTGCTGAAAAGTGAATGCAGTAGACATGTCATCCTCTCATTAAATATAAAACAGATAAAAATAAGTTCAGAAGTACACACAGTGTTTCTCTCCCAATTTCATAAACTCCTCATCTAAAGTAATTATGAAAACTGTGGAATATAGATAGAAGATATAAACCAGGATATAAAGCTTCTCTTTCTATATGAAAGTTTCTGTGAACAACAATTACCATTAATATTAGAGTTCTGTCAGATGACTTACCTGTAAATGGGCAAGAACAAAAGCTTTTAATTAATCCTAGTTTCAAAATTTCTCAACATAATGATTCTATGAAATTTTTGTGGTTGTAATTTGATAAGTCTTTTTTGGATCAAAATTGAGTAGGGGCAGAATAAGCTTTTAAGTTATTCTGAAAAGCATCTTAAAAATCACAGCGGAGGAAATGAATTAAAGAAGGAAAAGTGTTCACCACATTCAAATAGAACATGCTGAAGGAAAAATGCTTTAAAGCTGAAGTATGGTGCTGTATCTGAGAATCCTAAAAATATCACCAAAAGACACCACTTAAATCATTTCCAAACTAGAACTTCTTGCCACCTCTACCCTCAACTACTGGGTACAATTAAGCAGCTCCTCCAAAAGAAAACAGAAAACCACCAAACCCTCTTTACTTTAAAGTACCATGTTGGCATGTTAACAGCCAAGTGACCTGTTACTCAAGTTAGATTAATTGCATTTAAACTTCCACTAACTGGGAAGGGGAGGAGGAAGAAACCTTTTACATAGAACAGATAAAAAGCAAGTCCAAAAACGTACAGCTGAGGCCTTGTCATGACCAGATAAGTTAAAATGATTCCATGAAATCAAAACCACCCAAGACCATCTTTTAATCCTCCTTTTTTTTCTCTTAGTCTTAAAAGACCTGTATGATCACAAAAGCTGAATCTGGGATGCTGAGTGTAAATCATTCTGAACTAGACCAGGCAAAGTAGTAGTGCAGAAAGAATTCACTTCCTATCAACAGAAGGCAGATGGAGCCAAGTTTACTGCTAGTGCTTGCTGCCTGCTCAGATGAAGAAAGTGTATCAGAAGTAAAAATACACTGTGTAAAACTGTTCATTTCTTTTCTGCAAAACTGAAGTCCTTTAGTGGTAAAACATATGACAAGGAGTAAAGGATACTAGATCTATTACACTTTCTACTATGCATCTCATCACATGAGCTTGGTCATATTGAGACCCTCCATGGCCAATTTAAGAACACCCAATTAACACCTCTTGTATATTACATCTCAGCTTGGCAATGTAAAACTGTATTTAGAGACAAAATTCTATCTGTGAGCAAGGAACTTTATACTGAAAAAAACACCACCTAAAAAATCCTAAAAAAAATATAATAGCACAAGATCAGTTTCATTTTGCTAGTTTATCACAGTAATAAAAGCCACAATCAAGAGATTTAAGAATTCATTAACAGTTTCACAAAACAATCCTTAATACATAATATCTTCAACAGCACTCAAGACTCCTCTTCATCTGCTCCTTGGGTTTGTATGATCCAAAGATAGAAATTGCATTAAGTTCTTTGCACGTTCACTGCAATGCAAGAACCTGTTCTTTATCCTCCAGAGTTTCTTCCTCTTCATCCCTTTGGCCTTCATCCCAGTGCCTTTAAAAGAAACATACCACAGTGATTTTCAGCAGTTCAAATTCCTTAAGCCACTCTGCTTTAAGCTTTCAGGAGAACTTACAAAATCACAGAATGGCTTAAAAGGCATGAAAACAGGTTTTGCTGTATATTTTGCAAATACACATGAATTGCAAGCTACTATATTCATTTGTTCCCCTCTTCAGTTTTTATAACATACATTTTCACCTCTTAAACAAGTAGGAAGTAACTAACCTTGTCACTGTTGTGCCTTAGAGAAATCCTGCATCCTAGAACAGGTAAACTAGGAAAATGAGGTCTCATTTATAGTACCTGCACTAATTGCAAATATTGTTTCATTTCATACTGATTTAGATTTTATCAATATTAAAAACAAACCAACCAACCACCAATCTCTTAATCAGCTATTTTCACATAGCATGCAGTTTTAACCTCACAGTGTCTCACTGAACCTGACTAGTTAGGAGATCATTCTAAGGAATCAAGGACAGACAAAACTTTGGGGAACTTAGTTTCCCCAGCATCTCCTTAGTCTCCAAGACAATGAAACAGATATATCATGGTGTGTTAAATATTATTAATAAATATTATTGTCACACCTGCTCACTACTACTCTTTAAAGTTATCTTACAACCACAGAACTTAAGTGATTTGGTAAGAGACATATTTGATAAATTCCATTGCTGCATATTAACAAAATATAAAGCATTAAAAAAACCCATCTCAAAATGTAGACTTAGGAGTCTCAACAACAAAATAATTCACTTAATTCTCAATCTGAGCTGCCTAAGAGTAGTGGCTTAGAACACTGAAATACAAAATAGATCATGCTGACATTTGTAATCAGCACATAAAGTAAAAATAGAAAGTCAAGACTTATTTCAGTTACTGCAAGATGTTTGGTATACAAGTTCAACTCACCTGAGACTATAAGCTCTGCTGTTGTCATCTAGCTCCAGGAAATCTGTTATATTTCTACACATCTTCTCCAAGTGTCTATTGGAGGAGGTTACATCTTCAGAAGTTAACCTGCAACGCTCTTCAGAACCTGAAATATTTTAGGTTATTTCAGGAAAAAACATCAAAAAACCCAACACATTATCTATACAATCAGTTTTAACTAATTTCACAGTAACAACTTGTCATGAAAAGTAAATCTCCAAACAACTCTCACTTATGAAAGATCTCACTACAAGCCCTCAAATTGTAACTTTTTATTATATAGTTTCTGTATCATTAGTAATGGATGGAATTTGTTTCTTAGATGTTCATACCTCTACAATATGAAACCTTGCAAAACAGGAGGTAGGTGAGTAATGATAGTATGTACTTAAAACACAGTAACAGGATTTAATAGAACAACAAAACTAAAATTAATATCAATACCAATATAAAGGATGCAAAGTTAATACTCAGCCCAGGGAATGTAAAGCAGTCACAATAAATGAGAATGTAGCCCTTGGGAAGCAGAGTGATGAGTGAGCTCCTCTAGGGATGAGAAGGAGGAGTCTCTCCACCCTCAGCAAACTTCCTCCCTTATAATGAACATGATGTTTATGGTATGGGATACACCTGTAGTCAGCTCCTGGCAGCTGTCCTGCTTTTGCTCTTCCCAGCTTAAGCTCCTGACTTGTTTAAACTGCTGACAGCAAGATTTGATCCCAGCAAAACCAGGAGAGAAACATATTTGAGACTTATGAACTGAAATGATACGTGCACCTCCTGCAGATTTTTGCAAAGTACAAGGGATAAAGAAAAAACCAAACATATACTTAAATTTGTGTGAAACTCTTTGCTTCTATTAAATCAAAGGTAGGTTGAAGTATAATCAAATGGAAATAAATCACTGTTCAGCCACAAGAGTCTTGCATCATCAAATGGTTTGATACACTTTGTACATCAAGATCAGTTAGATCTGAGAAGGCAAATGAAATAATTCCTTGTTTTCATGTTACCTGTAAACATGAGTCAAAGCAAAAGCAGTATTGCCACTTACTTGTATAACTCTGTAATTCTTTTTCTAGACTAAGTAGGGCTTCTTGCTCAGCAATATACTCCCACAGATACTCATCTTGTGTATCAAGGCACTTGGGTGTTGATACCTCAGCACCAACTCTAAGCATAGGCAGAGGTGAACTCTTCGGTCTTGGTTCTGTGTCTGTACAACAATTTCCAGTCAGTTTACAATTTAGCATATTTGTTGAGCAAGATCTTCTAGAGTAATTTCCTGAAATAACAGAAAAGGTCAAGACTTCTAATAGCTCAAGATTTTACACAAAGAATTTTATCTCAGCTTGTTAATAACATTAATTCTAGTTATATTTATGAACTCATTTGAACAGATGATTAATTTAATTTTGTGTTATAAATCAGCAGTCTTAAGCAAAGAGTTTACAGTTATGTTGTGAAGTAGCAGCTCACTTCAGGGCTGTCTTTCAGAAAAAAAACCAATATTTTATTTAAATATGTGCAATAGCATATAATGTGTGTAGAAAGCTTAAAACTTGGGTTCTGTGGTGTTTGGGGTTTTTTTTTAAGGCAACATGAATTAAATATAGACACTTCCAAATATTTTCCTGGGATTCAAAATTGACACTTTCAATTTCCACACACAGCATTTTTAAAATGAAAATGCCAAACTGTTGCTTGAGATGAGTGAAATAATGTAAGTGACATTCCTTGAAAAGGAAGAGAGTTGAAATTGAGAAAAGTAACTACAAAGTTCAGATGCAGTTACGCATTGCTTGTTTCTTTATAGTTCATGTAAGTTTATACTTCTAGAATAAATTTTTATTAGATCAGATCTACATTGTAGGAGATGCTGCAAAACAGTAATATATGATCTTGTTCTAGATAGTTTATTATCTAAATGTTCAAGCCAAGAGGGGAGTAAATGGGTAGAGGCAGGAGTAGAGACTAAGCACAACAAAAAGAATTACTAGTGACAGCTAGAAAGAGATAATTTATACCTCAAAAGCCTATTCTTATGAAAGCAATACCATAATGGCTTATAGGCCATTATACCCTTATATTAGCTATTATTTGTATTTTGGGCACTATGGCTTATAAAAATACATAAATGAAGATATGAAAATGACCTAAATTCAACAGAATCATCACAGACAGCACGTCTACTTTTTACATTAAAAAATTTACCTATTAAAGTAGGACCTCAAACCTGTTGTTACCCTTACCTGAGATTGACCTCCATGCTACCATCATAGGAGAAATCCTATTCTGAGTCTCCAAACCACTTGAAGGTCTGTTCATCTGACTCTTCAAGACACCTTCAACTACAGAGCCATCAGCATATTCACTTAAACTCCTTTCAGTAATCCATTTGCCACCTCCTGAAATTAAAAAGAGCTAGAAGAAATTTGCGTGTTTCATGTTAATATAGTAATTAAATGTGTATTTGCTCCATTTAACCTGTGTGATTTAAAGAAGTCATGCAACAAATTTTCTTCACGAAGTAGAAAAAAATCATATAACATACAAAGCTTAAATTCAAGTGATATAGTTGATGGAATTAATATTCACATTCACTAGTCATTTCACATGTTCATATGTGTTTGTTCATACATAACATTAAAAGCAATTTTTATCATGTATATTATGCACAAAGAAAAGCACAAATTCCTACTGGAAACACATTCCCAAAGAATATTAAGCATATAAATCTATGGCATTATATTGATGTAATTTACCTTAAGGTACTAAGTGTATTTTATCCTTCTAGAGCATCAGTTGTGTGTTGGCATGACTGTTACCTCAAAGTGACTTCTAAAAGTAAGCTAGATCCAAGTTATATGAAGAGAAGGACATCTGACAGCAACAGGGAAGAACACAGATACTATTTGAAGCTTTTATTTTATTCATATGCCATTACCTGGCAATGGAATACTACTGTCCATAGGGCTAGAGTCAGCACACAATGGAGAACAAGCTTCAAGCATTACTTCTTTAGGGGTTGCACCTACAAAGAAACCTTCAAGTCCCCAATACTGTGTAGAAACAGATTTCTGCCTTTTGGCTACATCCTGTAACTTGAATAAAACACAAAGACATTAGAAACAGGAAACTCCCTAAGTTGCCCTTGGAATTTTATATTCATAAAATGCTCATTTCATAAATCTTGGAATGATTCTGATAGCTTGGTGAAACAGATATTCACAAGGATGATGGTTTTGCATGATATATACTTTATAAAATAAATTCCATTGTTAATGTGGGAGTTTGGCTCTATTCTTCCACAAACTGAGAATGTGAACATAAAAAGCAGCTTATTTTCAGTTGTGTGTACTAAAGTAATAGTGCTTAGCACTGTCTTAATCTCCTCCATGATTTTTTTGCTTTCCATTTTATTTTCAGCAAAAGAACATTTGAATCATATAAGTTAGCTAAGAGTATTTACAACTTTTGGCATTCAATCTAGAGGTGAAGTAACCTTGAGAGTAACATGGGAAGAGCTCCTTCCTCACCAGCAAACTTTTTGCTTTTGTGCAAGACCAGTCTGTTCTTTCAGCTTCTCCTTCCTTATTCATTCCTAGAGCTTCAGCTTCCACCACCACAAAGTTGGATGATTCTTCCAAGTCCTTGTCAGAAGGCCAATTAAAAAAAACAAACACAAAAACCCCACATTCAGCAATAGATTAAACTCAAAAAAAAAACCAACCCCATTAACTCAAGAGATTAAAAGCCTGCACATCTTATTGTTGTGTAATCTCTGTAAAGTAAGAGTTCCTGCACACAACAGGGAAATGTTGGAATGCTAAATTTTCCATATTTGTAATGAAAGGATTAAAAAAGTATCATTTCCTAACTATAAATTATTTAGCTGTTGCTACTTTAAATATTTAAACAGATCAACATCTAAACAAATTCCTAGGATCACTGTGAAGATTGAAGTCCTTTCTTAAATACTTACATTATCAAGGAACTCAATTGTCAAAGAGGACTCTGCTCTTTCAGAAACAGTATTGGGTACTTCCTCTGGAAAAACAGATGTCCAATACCTCTTCACCTCTTCAGCTACAAAAGAGTTAATTAATGCATTTAATTTTTTCCTGTTTGAGATTCTCATATGCAAATGAAAACTTTATAATGAAATACAATCAATTTAATTGTTAGATTCAAACAACAGAAATCTATTACACCTGTTAAGTCATTGATATCATCATCATCATCTCCTTCAAGCACAGCCTGATGTACACGTGGTGTTTGTGGAGGCCTTAAGTCTTTAACATAACTATCAGAAACTTGATCAACAGGAGTTCTAAAAAAGGAAAAGAAACCAATCTTAAAAAGCCATCTTTATATATA
>VWZO01003474.1:0-36817 GCA_013396975.1 Bucco capensis
CCCTAGTAAATCCTCAGTCCTTCTGGTCAAATCAGGACAAATGCTTGTCAATGCATGTCGGTTGGGAGAAGAAGAAAGAGGATACGGGGTGGAATGTTGTGGTGTGTGGAAATTGCCTGAGGTATCCATCTTTTCCCCCTTCACACCCCCCCAACTGTTAATGTGCTTATCTGTAAACTTAGTGGGTGGTAGCCCTTTCCATTGGCTAAGCTGTGTGGCCCCACGGGTAGGAGCGGGGCTGGTGGCAGCGGGTCGGCAAAGTGACCCGCACCCCCACCTGGCAGTGCCTGCCCAGCAGATAGCTGTGCGGAGCCCCAGGGGGCAGCCCCTGGTGAGCACAGAGACATGCAGGCTGTAACCGAGCGGAGCCAAGGCACCAGCAAGGGTCGCCCCGGGCCGGAAGCAGATGCACACCCCACCAGGGTCTGGACAGCAACACGGACCCCGCAGCAGCGTGCAACAAGCAGTGGCAAACCTCAGCGAGCGACGAGCAGTGACAAGCCCCAGAGCAACAACAGCCTGCGGCACCTGCAAGCTCCCCCAGAGCAGCGAACAGTGACAATTTACACCCAGGAGCAGCTGCCGGCATGATAGAAGAACCAGCAATGCAGCAGCGAAGTGGCAACGGCACGCCAGGAGGGGAGGAGCTTCCGCAGTGAGGACTGGCACGAACCCATGATGCTTCTGGGAGACAGAAAGGGGGCGGAGAGAGACAGAACTCCATCTTCTGGCAGCAATGCATGCAGCAGCTGGACCACCTTTTCATCTCTCTACCCACCATCACCATCTACTACCCACGTTTCCTTCACTCTTCACCTCATCTGCCACCTCACCTTGATCAGACTGAACCCTAGCACGTTTTACTGCAAGTGAGGGGGCGGGGGGGGGAACCAGGAGGGTGTCTAACACCCTACGTTTTTTTTCTACTGTTACATATATATTTTCCTATGTTAAATAGTTACTCTTTACAACTCACTCCCAGTGTTCAGTGATTTCTTTCCTTTGGGGGAAGGGAGGGGCTCTTAAAGGGGCTTCCTTCTGAGTTTGTCCTCTCAAACCAGGACAATATACAATGCAAAAAGTATGACATATGCTTTTCTATTTTCCATATGCTTCAGGAAATGATCAGTTATAAGCCACAAGCTATGTAACTTTTGCAGGTTGCAAATGTGTTTTCACAGTGCACCATGTACTGTTCCTAATTTAAGAGACTATATTTACTATGAATGCCACTGTTAGTCCTGAATGGATTTTGAACTACATTCCAACAGTCATTTAAATCACCATCTATGCATCCAAACATAAGGAGAATCAACTCTACTATTGATGCAGAAATTCCACACCATAATGCTAAATATTTTAAGATATTTGAAATCAATGCTGTTTGCATTTCACAAAGAAATATGGGATTAATATTAAAGAAATTTCTTAACCTTATCAGTTGATTTATATTCATTTTATTATAAAATAAATACAAACCAAAGTGTTTTTACAGAAATAAACTTCAAGACTTTATTGTATTGTATAGTACTAAATCAATAGGGTCACTAGGGTCTGTCTAGAAGTTTTACAATAGCAACAACAGAAAAGTCAGTTTCACAGAGGAAAAAGGACAGCAATAATTTTAAGGAGGCCTTCTAATCAAGGTTGCACAGAAGAATCTGGAAGAACAGATATTCTCAAGTAACAGGATTGTGTTTGTTCACAAATTTCTTCAGTATTCGAAACCTTTTCACCTGAGCTTTGCAGCCTTGGTGTGATACATATTTAAAGTACTTGGAATCTAGAAGGGGGAAAAAAGGCATTGCAAGTTATACCATGATACAAGCAAACTGCTTACATTGTTTAAATAAACATCTTGAAGTTTTCTTAGTAATCCAGGACATGCACATCAGAGATGTTAACTGTAGCTTTAATCTATCCTCATTTGACCTAAAAATATTCTACCTGTGTAATTGTATGCTGTCTTGCAAAGTGTTCTTTTTCTCCTTTTGATTTTTCTCTTCAAATAGATCACATAGTAAAATTTCAAGAGTGTAAAACAGCACTGACTTCATACATTAACTTATTGTGTTGGGTAAGGAAAATGAGGCTCATATTGACACCAATATGCACAGAAACTTCAGTAAAGAGAATTAGGGCTGGAACAATTGTTACCCATGTGGAAATAAAAGCTGGGAGATATTAGATAACATTTCTGAAAGAAAAAAAAACTATTTTCAGTGGGTAAAATTCTTTTGTTATAGAAAGTAAAGTTATAGAAAAGCTGACAATGATAAAGTTCTCTATCAATCAAAAGTCCAAACTAGTGCACAAACCATGGTTTCCACATCATATTCTCATTCTCAGTTTAGCAGCTGCTTCTTGGCCTGGTAGTCCACTTGGTTTTGGCAGCATTTCAAAGAATGCTACTAAGGAAGTCATGATCTTTACCTTCTTATTTAACTGCTAATGGTTTTCATTCAAGACCCCACCTCTCCTCTTCTTTCCTGTATAACACCTCATGGTCCTTACTCCCCAGTATTTGCTGAGACACTGCCTAGGCTGGCATCCAGCAAGCAAACTCTGCAGTCCTCACAATATTCACTCAAGATCGTTTTGTGCATTCTGGAACTTGTGGTTTGAAGTTTAAACAATAAGATACGTAGTATCGTGACTGCTCAACAAGGCCTGATAAACAGAATTCTAAACCAGGACAAGTTATGCAAAAAATGCCTCACTATCAAACATAAAATCAATTTTAACATTTTTCTCATGTTCAGCTTCAAAGACAATCTTTCCTAGAAGAAAGAAACTCCATTTGTTCCAAGGAGCAGATCATCTGCATCCTGTCTTATCTGGGCTAGAACTAGACATTATTTCTACATAGTGAAAAGGAAAGAACATTTAGTATTACCCTTTCCCAGTAAGATTCCAGCCACCAGAGCTTTTTCATACGAAAGGCTTTCATTTCCCTGCCAATTCCTTTTGGCCAGGTAACGACTAAAATGGAAGGCTGGCCACCAATCCTTTCTGGAGTTCCACTCTTGCTTGATCCAGTCAAGATGCTTCTNCTTGAAGTTTTCTTAGTAATCCAGGACATGCACATCAGAGATGTTAACTGTAGCTTTAATCTATCCTCATTTGACCTAAAAATATTCTACCTGTGTAATTGTATGCTGTCTTGCAAAGTGTTCTTTTTCTCCTTTTGATTTTTCTCTTCAAATAGATCACATAGTAAAATTTCAAGAGTGTAAAACAGCACTGACTTCATACATTAACTTATTGTGTTGGGTAAGGAAAATGAGGCTCATATTGACACCAATATGCACAGAAACTTCAGTAAAGAGAATTAGGGCTGGAACAATTGTTACCCATGTGGAAATAAAAGCTGGGAGATATTAGATAACATTTCTGAAAGAAAAAAAACTATTTTCAGTGGGTAAAATTCTTTTGTTATAGAAAGTAAAGTTATACAAAAGCTGACAATGATAAAGTTCTCTATCAATCAAAAGTCCAAACTAGTGCACAAACCATGGTTTCCACATCATATTCTCATTCTCAGTTTAGCAGCTGCTTCTTGGCCTGGTAGTCCACTTGGTTTTGGCAGCATTTCAAAGAATGCTACTAAGGAAGTCATGATCTTTACCTTCTTATTTAACTGCTAATGGTTTTCATTCAAGACCCCACCTCTCCTCTTCTTTCCTGTATAACACCTCATGGTCCTTACTCCCCAGTATTTGCTGAGACACTGCCTAGGCTGGCATCCAGCAAGCAAACTCTGCAGTCCTCACAATATTCACTCAAGATCGTTTTGTGCATTCTGGAACTTGTGGTTTGAAGTTTAAACAATAAGATACGTAGTATCGTGACTGCTCAACAAGGCCTGATAAACAGAATTCTAAACCAGGACAAGTTATGCAAAAAATGCCTCACTATCAAACATAAAATCAATTTTAACATTTTTCTCATGTTCAGCTTCAAAGACAATCTTTCCTAGAAGAAAGAAACTCCATTTGTTCCAAGGAGCAGATCATCTGCATCCTGTCTTATCTGGGCTAGAACTAGACATTATTTCTACATAGTGAAAAGGAAAGAACATTTAGTATTACCCTTTCCCAGTAAGATTCCAGCCACCAGAGCTTTTTCATACGAAAGGCTTTCATTTCCCTGCCAATTCCTTTTGGCCAGGTAACGACTAAAATGGAAGGCTGGCCACCAATCCTTTCTGGAGTTCCACTCTTGCTTGATCCAGTCAAGATGCTTCTTGGAGCTGGAAAAAGGGAAAAAAAGGGAAAACAAGTTACAGAAAATCTTAAGTTGAGATGAAAAGATGATTAGCAGGCACTGAATTTTATAGTCAACCTGTCAACAAGTCTCAAATTGCTAGCACAGATAACACTGATCTTACACTGCAGACTGAAACACTAATCTAAACAGAAATAACCTTTTTTTTAATCCATAGCAACACTAGTGAGGCAAGAGGTGAACTCCAGCAATCTTATTTAGATTGGCAGTAACACAGATTATGGTATCTCTGGATGGCTTCTTCTAAAATTAGAAGCCATCTCTGTCAGTGTTTGACAAGGACACATCAATCCCCAGGTGTTTTGGCTCACCTTTTAAGGATACACTGGCTGCATTTTGTAACAGCTATCACACCGCACACCAGTCCATACAGTATCAGCCATGCCCCATTACAGCCCAGCAATTCTCAAGCCAGCTTCAAACAACGCACATACCAGAGCAGAAGACCCAACAACTTGGTCCCCCCTCTCAAAGAGGAAGAACAGTGATAAGCAGTAAAGGCTACCGAAACATCCAAATATCTCCTCCTGCATAAGCATACATTAAAAAAAACAAAACAACAAACCAAAACCAACAACAATTAAGGCAATGTCAGACAAGGACAATACTGGAAATCTTGAATTCTTCTCGATCACTTTTTCTTTCCTCCCAACAAAAGTACATTGCAAGTCAAGTCCTGCCACAGAACTTAGGGTAGGCCAGACAACTCTTCCATTCACCAGCACAAACACAAAGGCTACAAAGGGTCATTTATCAATTGCCCAAATTGACACGTTTTTAGCAGAGTGCATCAGAGATACTTACATTACAATTTGTTTCACCTGTCTTGCCATACAGTTCCATGCTTTTACATTTTCCTTCCAGCCAGCATAATCCAAGGCTGCAAAAATAACTTCTAGTCCCAATCGACGTTTTTTTCTTTTCTCTGAAAAAAGATTAGGCTTAATTACTTAGACTAGGCTTAATTAATTTGTAAGCAATAACTGAAATATAGTTCTCCACCATGCCTCCCTAAATATTGCCACTGTCCCTATTACAGAGGGCTCCCCCTCATTGTCATCTTCCATGAGATAGTTAAGGAATATTTCCTGGCACTAGAGCACTGCTCACACCAGGAACACTCTATCCCTACTCCCATTCTGCTCAAAAAACTGCTGACTCAAGAGGCACACACAGGACTGCTCACTTATCCCATGATTCCTTGCTTACAGTAGTTTCTGTTTCCAAAGCTCACTAATCAGTGTTTCCAATTGACATCGCTGTTCTACATTTTTTTCTCATGAGAATAGAACACTTCAAAATCTGAGATGCTGCCAAACCCCCACCCCCCACCAACCACTGGGGCTAATAAAACAGACATTTCACATCAGTAAGTTATGTATCAGCAGAGTTCTTAAAATTTCTTCAAAAATCAGAATGTCCTCATTAGCTATGGAAAGTTCACAAATGTGTCATGCACAAACACAAAAAGGGAGGTTTCAGTCAGGAGGCTGTTTTTTTCCCCTCCCAAAGACAAAAAGCAGAAAAGAGAACAACCTTGATTCAAGGACATCTCACCAGTCTGCTGACTTGGTAGAACATACCAAATCACAAGACAAACAACTTAGAATGTAATCGGTCAGCACTGAGAATCAGTCTCCAAACTGGAAGACTTTTCTACCAGCTAGAAGACAAAACTCCCTTGAAGAGGAGGAAGATTTTGTTCTTCAGTCAATAACAGTGAACTAAAGCACAGATCTATCTCAGTTCCTCCAGAAGAACATGAATAAATCAGAGACCCCACAAAAAGAACGAAGACCTTCACAATTGCAGTAGGATACTTCATGAAAAAAAAAGCTCTTTTTGAGATCCTGGCGGTGCCTTGTTAACAGTTTGCTCTGATTAGCCTTTAAAATTAGAAAGTCATTTGTTCAGAGAAGTTTTTAAATGCCTGTTCACATGTGCAATTCAAGGTTCCTATGATGGCAAGGTTGTGGTTGAAGAGTTGTTTTCTTTACAAAGCAAAAACAAGGCTAATGTTACATTATTCCGAAATTAAAGAGCAAATATATTTGAAGACTTACTTGATTTTTGAAGCATAGTATTAAAATCTATCATCAGTTCATGAGAAGGAACAATATCATGCAAGATCTGAAAAATAAAAATAAACCCACAAAACCCATATACATAATTTTAATTTGAAAACTACTGAAGACTTCTACCTGATCGATGGAAGCATGGGCTTCAGTTTTGTGTTTCATTTAAGAAAATTAAGCAATCTGATACCTTAGTGCCTCAATATAAAGAATATCTAGGTCCATTTTGCATGTCTGTGACACTACACAATGGATGAAATACCTCGATAGATGGTGAAAAACACTGCATGTGACAAATATAACATTCTCAACAAGCAGCCCAAATCCACATCCAGTATCTGTTTTCAGAAAGCAACATTATTTCCTTCCTAGCTCCCCTGCCTACTGCTCTGCCCATTGGATCACAGTTTCTGGACACTGTCCTAGATTGGGTTAGAACACAATTCTGCTTGGCGATTTTACTTTTCAGCTGAAGTTCCTCTAAGTAACTGCACTTTCTGAAACCAACAGCATGTTTTCCTAGACAGAGCCTGCTTCTGGCACTGATAAGGCCTAATGTTTAGAATTATAGCCAAGGATTGTTATGCAGACCAAGGTCACTGCTAAATCTTGTGTACCATGAAGGGGGGTGCAGAGTAAAAGCCGCACCTCAGGGAGGGGTGGGCAGTTCAGGTGACCCTGAAGTGAACAACTAGGTATTCCATTCTATATACATCATGTTCAGTATAAAGGAGAGGGTCAGTTCCCTATCATCCCTTTGATCCTGACCTGAGAGTTACAGGATCCAATTCTTCGCTCCCCACTCTGGCTACGGTTTACTGCTGGGTCTGCACAGTATCAGTGATAACACAGTTGCTATCAAAGGGGTTTGGTATTGATTCTGTGTATTTGTATATATTTTATTTTTTTTAATTATTCTCATTAAAGTAGTTTTAGAGGTTTTTTCCAATCCACAAGTCCTCTCAGTCTTTACTATTCCCTTTCCAAGGTGAGGGAGGGAAAGGGGATAATAGAGAGTCTCCATCACTGGACTAGGGGTTGCTCCAGCCCTAACTCTCAACAGCGTATTGAACTAATTTTTTTATTTGTCACTATCTTGTAAAGAGACTAAAGCCAGTGCTAAAAAACACAGAGAAGATGGAGTTTTATACATATACACTACAGTTTAAAATTTATGAAGCTGTTTTAAAACATCTGCCCTAACAAAAGCACATTAGTGCTATCAAAAGGCAAAACAGACTGCAAGACATTGTTTGAAAGAAACTACCAAGATGAAAGGCAAGGAAAGCAAGAACTTAAAAGCAATTATAGAAAAGCTTAAAACAGCAAAAGTTTGCCTGCCAACAGCCAGCAGAAATTCACTTCTACTTTAGCTTAAATACACAGCTCATTGAAAACAAGCAGAGAAACTAATTGCTATGCAAGACCAATACGTGAAAGAGCAAATATATAATTATTTCTTCAATATTGTAAAGATCAAACCATAACAGAGATCGATGCATACAAGACTGCTGATACAGACTTCTGGCACCATGTAAAGAGATTCTCTCAGCTTGTTTACTCACTTTAAGAAATTATACTGTGTATCAATTAAAAGCAAAACAAAGACTTGAATTCAAAGACAGTAAAGGATACTGTTTGCTCCACTATAGTATCCCTCCTGCGAACTTTCCTCTAACCCTCTGTTTCCCACAAAGAATACAGCATGGTAAATAATGTTACAGGTGAACCAAATTGTCAGACCATCATGCAAAATGCATACCTTCAGTACAGATATGAGCGATTTCTTTGATTCACCGTGTCTCTTCAGGAATTGGTAGAGGTAAACATGAGCATTGGGATTAGCAGGAAACTTTGAGTTGTAGGCATATTCACTTAATACTTGGTGAGCTTCGTTACGGTCTCCATAGAACTCCAACAACTACAAGAAGTTAAGTCTGTCATTAGTTTGGTATATAATAGCAACTGAACTCTTACAACTAGTTTTGGACTGCCACAGAACTATTCAATAGCACAGTCTGTATCTAGGACTGCAGCATACTAGGTGAGACTAAGACCAGTGTATTTTCATTTTACTGGTTACTCTCATCACAGACAGAAAAAAATTAACACATAGAATCCACTACAGGAAAAAATCCTTTGACACTTAGTTGTCAAAGAATTACCAGCATTTGCTCAGTAAAGAGAGACACTGAAGCAGCCTGCCAAGTCTTTGAAGACAGAAGTCAATGAGAGAATTTGGCAGCTATCACCACCAAAACTCAGTAAGATTTGCTCAGAGAAGTCAGAGCTTATCAGCATTTGCAAAAAGTAAATAATCTCGAACATATTTATTTTATGATTAACTTTATTTCTTAATTACAAATTTTAAGCAGATATTAAACAAAAAACCCAAACCCAAAATGCATAGGGAATGCATATTTGGTGTCTTTAACATTTAAGTGTATCCAGCATAACATTGCCCTACCAAAAAGAGATTACTTGTTTTCAGGAATTTAAACAAAACAGTTGTGCTCTAATTTCTGTACTAGCATCACGAAAACAAAATATGAAAGCTATTGGTCTATTTCTTTTTCTTGGCAATGCACAGATAAAGACCATCTTGTACTCTGTGCAGGCTCTGCAGTTCTACCAGGAGTTAACTGCACTCTAAATCTGAGTCAGTGAGATACATGTACAAATGTGTTTTTAAAATACTTTGTTGTCACCCACACACAGGAAAAAAATGCAGACAGACATCTTAGACAGGGAAACACAAGAGGAAGATATCTATAAAACATGCCCTTACATCCACATAGCATTTCACAAAAAGATCCCAGACTCCAGGTATTTTAATAATCTCCTTTAAGTTCACTGCTGCCTTCCGAAAGCAATGGTGCATTTCCTGTTCAGCAGGCAAGTCTTCAAATCCATCCAGGCCTACCAAAATATGAAAGAATGCCAAAAAGTAAGCTCTACTTATCAGTAGAGATCTTGAAGTGCTTGAACTAAGAGATGATCACGTTGTGTTAAACAAGGACTGCAGTCAAAGCTTTGAAGAAAGAGGCCTCAGTTTCCTCAGTACCGAAACAAGAAATTTTCTCTCCTCTTCATTCAGATTTATTACCACCTAATTTCAACTTATGGGGCACAACAGCTAGTATTCTAAGACAAGATGCTACCAGCACAAAGTCCATAAACCAAATTCAACACTTAGTTTTCACAGAAACAAGTAGAGATATAACATAACTGATAAAGCACAGCCAGCAGGTATATGCAGAATTAGATGCTACACACAAATAGCAACTTAGCTTCTTCAAAGAAACTTAAGTTCAAACACAAGTTAAGAGGGCTTTTGTTAGCACTCAAAATTCTAGCAGCAGTCAAGCACTTACACACCTACTAAGCCACTGCTACAAGGGTATACAGTCATTTTATGTGATGCTGGCTGGATATAAGAAATGTGATTTTGGCAGAAAAAATGTTTCAGAATAGCATTTCAGGATACTTCAGAAAAGTGTCAGTCAGCATGCCATTTTGGCACCACTATCGTTGCTGATCTAGAATTATCACTATCCATGCAAGTCTAGTAAAGGAAAAGGTGTCACTGCAAACCACTGTGCCTCCATGAGCAAGCAAGTTAGAGTTCAAAGCTCAATACAAATCACTTACCGTGCTCTAACAGGATGTTCTTCTGCTTAGACCAGCTATAGTAGTCCAACAGTCCCCTGTAAGCCTGAATAAGTTTCATTTCTTTATCTTGAATGGCTGTTTGTTCCCCAAACTGCCAGCTTTCCGCCAGGGACAGATTTTGGTAAGCTTCATCTATTAGTCCGTTACACAGGAGATGAAAGGCATGCTCTAAGCAAACCTGCAATTCAAATATTCCATACCAAAGCATTTCACATCACAAATGATTCTCATCAATACAGCAAAGTTCTACACAGGGTAAGAAGATTCATTACTGGCGTGCATACAAAGTGTTGCAAACACAGCTAATGAAGAACTGTTATTACAAGAGCATTTTACACTTTTTTTATCCAAACAGTATCTTCACAAGGAATTTTGGAGAAAAATGCAGAAATGGAAGAATAAAAGTGTCACTGTGCGTAGGGAGATGAGCCAAGAACAAAGTAATTTTTTCTGTCTGAAGATGCTGAAGACACATTAGTAACTAAAAGTGGATGTCTGAAGATGCTGGAGACACATTAGTAACTAGAAGTGTATCTGATATACAAATATGTATTCCTGGGAAGGGAAAGGGCTGAAGCTCTTCAAATCTGTGGGGCAGAAAGTCACATCAGGTGGTAGGCAGTTGTACTTACCAAGGCAGCAGAAAGCAATTGTCTCAAAACCTGTTTGCCATTAACAAATGCTGTATCTATTTAAGAAGATCCAGAAATTACCTGAGGAAATCCAGTTGGGTTACATTTGCTCACTTTTCATTTGGCTACCCAACTGCAGAACACTTGAAGGAGGGATGTCCTAACACCCTATCATGTCAATTAGGCATGAAATAAGTCTAAACCTTCAGTTAGCTTTGTCAACCCTTGTATAGAATGTCTGTTGAAAGCCGTAAATAAATACAACAGAATGAAAGACAGAAGCATCATCACGAGTGAGAAACACTCAAGAAAACTAAAACAATATAGGTTTGAATAAGCCACCACAGGAAAAAAGAACTACAGCTGGGTAACACACGGTTCCACAGTACAAGGCCTACTGTTTTATATACAGAACAGCTACTGGAAAAGTGAGCTGATAATAACGGCAATTTAAGTAAAACTATTTAGTCAGGAGCACAGTGGCCAAATTAAGAAAAGGAAACAAAACCTGCCAGGTGCTGAAGTGTACTTAGATGTTACTGGGGTATGTATGAAAATAATCTGTTTCAAAAGATTAAAGTATCTACACACTTCAAAGGACTGACAATATGCATCTGTGATCCAATATATAGATCAAATAAGATAGTTAGATATAAAATAACCCTTAAAATATCCCATAATTGGAAATGCAGATGTGGGGTTTTTTTGATGCTGTTGTCAGCCATACATTTTAAATGAGAGATTCAGAAACCAGTGGTCAAGAAAGTGTTCAGGTAAATGCAGAAAATCATCAAGACTAAGTAGACTCACCTTCAAATACCTTTTTACTCCTAAAGTTTTCATCTGTTCTATGAAAGAGCTGAACTCTTTCATGCTGCTATGAGAATGACGGTACAAAATTTCAGTGCCTATTCGCCAAATCATCTATTAATGGGGAGAAAGATTAAAAAATAACCTTAGTACAAAAATGGCAACAGTCACCATACATACAGTCTTATCAAACTTAAAGTTACTGCAACATGAAAAAAATGTACATTTGAATTGCAAATAAAAAATGACTACTATGTGTTACCTACTGCTATAGTAAGATACATATTCATCCAGTAGGACTTTTGCAGTGATTCAGTGGGTGCTTCGTAACTGCTTATTACAAATGCAGCAGTCCAACAAAACTTCAGAAAATTGCATCTTTCACAAGGTTCCCCTTCCTGTTACTGAAAAACTATGTTTTCCTTTGATCCCACTGAGACACAAGACATACATAATTGTTTGAACTTAGATTATTTCCAGTAAGATGTAGCTTCCCATCTACATGCACTTGTTTTCAAGTTCTACTTCTACAATGTAACTGAAATATTCCAGCAGGTTAGACATGTTCAAGCGTTCCATTTATTTAATAGCACTGATGCATTTCCTCCTGCTTCTATCTCAGTACCTGCCAGGAGTTTTTGCAAGTACTGGAGGAGTCAGTAAAGACCCAAATAGGCCACTAACTTCCAAACATATTCTGATTGATGGCAAACCAGTGGCAAACACCTTTACTGCTTTTCCATTTTAGAAGACTACTTTCAGATGACTTTTTATAGACAAGCTCCTGATAGAACTAACTTAAACCAAGACAAGTTTTCATCTGTTGTGTCAAGGGTCCATGCAACAAAAACAAACAAAAAACCCAACAACAAAAGCCACAAAAAACCCCCAAACAAAAAACCCCCTACACACACACACACACACACACACACACACACACACACCAAACCCCCACAAAACCAACCTGTAAGCTCAGAGAGCCTTTCAGGAACACTGAGCACTCAGTCAGTAAAAAAAGTCAGACGGCACTGCAGATTCTCACCACCCTGAAAGTGAGATCTGAGCAGAACTCCAGCAAGACTGGTTAAACCCATGAAGATGTAGCGTCTGGAGAGCAACTGAAGAGCATACTGCTTTGAATGCTTAAAATGATGAGGTCTGGTGTACCTTCTGCAGCCTGACAACCAAGAGTTTCTACATCAGCATCTGAATAGTTGCTTATTTGTTTTTGGAAGTTTCAATGTCTTTTTCTTTTTTTTTTTTAAGAAACTAGCTTAGTTTATGGAAGTTATGTAACTTTTCAGATCTTATGTTTGATTTTTTTTAATTAAAAAACCAAGCCCATGATTACTTAATTACAACACGTTGGTCCTGAAGTACTACAGATGCTTCTTACAAGTACCTTTTCCACTGCAAAAGGGACATTGGCTTACCTCTGATGGACCAATGCATTCTCTAGAAAAGTCTTTCTCTAATGACTCAATATAGAAGGTCAGAAACTCTGCAGCCCTTTTCCACTGCTTTTGTAGCATGGCATCTTGAACGTAATTTAAACACACTTCCTTGCTCTTCTTGAAGTTTAATCTGTGTTCATGAGAAGATACTAAACAAAAAAAGGCAAACTTTAAAGAAAAAAAAAAATCAACCAAGCCCACAGCTCTCATTCAGATATCAATGTGCCTACCATTTCAGTATCTGTCTTACATGATCTTCCTCAGACACAAAAGAAAGCAGTCTTAAGCTATGTGGTTTTGAATTTAAACACAGCTACTAGTCTGCAGGGAAGTAAGACTGTGGCAAAAGCTAGAAATATAACATGAAATGTTTTTTCCCCATGACCCATGTTTTTTCCACAACTGCAGACACCTGAAATAGTGAAGAGCCAATTATTACACACCTACCAGAATTAGAAGACCATGATGCTTTAATAACTTCACAGTACATGTTGTTATATTTTGGGGACAGCTCTCTTTCCTTACTGATCATCTAAATTTGTGACTTCACTGTGCTAAAGAATTGCATACATGCAAACAGGACATTCCAGTACCAAAGGCTAAGCAATTCCTACTATAAATAACGATTAATCTAGAGAGCTATTCACAAGCAGCAACGATTAATCTAGAGAGCTATTCACAAGCAGCAACGATTAATCTAGAGAGCTATTATCTTTTGAGTACAGATTGGAAAGAGACTGCTTACACATGGATACTGTTCAACTCCTATTATAGCACAAACCTGAAATCTCACTTCCACATCTGTATGAGCCATAGTCTAACTTTGCCCTACAACAATGCTTAAACCATAAGAGCCTTCTGCAAAGGACATGCAGAGCTCACCAAATCAACCACCTCCTTACCTAGACGCTGTCTAGTCTCCATGCCTATTTCTAATCTCAAAGGTTTCAAGTAGTGAAAAATACACAGTGAACACCACAAGATTAAAACACAAGGACCGTGGAAAGTCCTACTACGCAAGTTGCTGAGAACTCATCTGACGCGGACAGAGTTGATGTTTCACTACAAAACTATTTTGAAAGAACTTCGCAAGTTTTCCGGTCACCTGCACCCACAATGTTTTCGTTCTCAGTCACCTCATCGGCCCTTGTTTTATGAGGAGTGTACACGCCGCCTGCAGGCCGCACGCTGCCTGGCAGACAGGCCACCCACCCACACGCGGCACCGAAGGGCACCGGGAGCCCAAACCGCCCCCTCGGTGGAAGGTCGACGGCGAAGCACGAAGTGAGAAGACAGGACAGGCACAGCGAGGGCGAAAGGCGGCGGTCCTCCCTCAGGGCCAGAGCCGGGGAAAAAGGACGGTGTATCCCAAGAAGCCGCGGCGACAGAGCGAGGACGAGCGGGAACCGTCCGGGCCGCGCCATCCGCCGGGCCGCGCCATCCGCCGGGCCGCGCCATCCGCCGGGCAGCTCCGCCCTTACCTGGCTGGTAGAAGTGCGGCGGCAGGAAGGGCAGGTGCAGAGCTGGCAGCAAGGCGCTCCTGGACTGCACAGCAGGGCTTTTCACCGCGGCCGCCGCCGCCTCTTCCAGGAAGCTGTCCATGGTGGCGCAGGCAGGCCGCCACGCCCGCACTAATTGCACCTCATCGCCCAGCTGTAGCAGCCAGCAGCCATCTTTGACCCAGAGGTGTAACCTTACCGCAGGGAGACCTCACCAGCCTCCAGCCGCACCAAGCCAACCCATCCAAGCTAACTCCGGCACTCAGCCGTTCTGCGAGAGAGACAACCAAACAGGGCCTGCTGGAGACTCAGTTTTAACAGACTGTCCCCTCCAGATGGCCGGTCGCAGCGCGCATGAGCCACCCGAGAGACGTTCCCCGAAGGCGCATGCGGCCCGAGAAATTCGGCGCGCCTGCAACCATGATGGAAAGGGAAGGAGGCGGAGAGAAGGGTGATCCTTCGCGCATGCGCACTGCGCACTGCTGAAGCCGGGCCGCACAGGGTCGCCAAAGGTAGACGAGGCAGTTCTCTCCGTGCGCCTGCGCAGGAAAGGGGTGGGCGTCACGTGAGCTATAGAGCTGGGGAAGCGCGGGGCTTGGTTTCGGCCTTAAAATCATATGGTTCCCTCTCTATTCTCAGTACCTCTTGGCTGTGGTCTGTGGGGTCTAGGCTATAAAGAAAGCGGTTCAGGCCTTGGGGGAGTGCCCTGGCAGCAGCAGGCATATGCTAGGCCGCCTGACTGGTTGGGTGCTGTCAGGTTTGCTGGTGAGCTAAGTGGTTGGTAATGCTGGGTTTCGCTTCTACTTGAAATAAATTTGAAATTAACAGAGAATACGGATCTGTCGGCTGAAGCAGGGCTGAACTACCTGAAAGGAGGTTGTAGCGGAATGGGGGTAGGTTCTTTCTCCAGGGTTAACTGAGAGGACGAGAGAAAATGGCATCAAATTGCACCAGGGAAGATTTAGATTGGATATAAGGAGGAATTTCTTTACTGAAAGGGTCGTTAAGCCTTGGAGCCGGCTGCCCCGGGGAGGTAGTGGAGCCACTGTCCCTGTAGGTGTTTAAGAAACGTATAGATGCTTGACTTAGGGATGTGGTTCAGTGCTATGTTAATGATGGGTGTGGTTGGACTTCATCTTAGAGGTTGCTTCCAACCTTAATGATTCTGTGAGGGCAGTGGGATGTAAGAATTATGTGAGCTGTGGAGATACAGTTATTACAGCGCTGCCAGTGCAGTGGGTAGCAGAGAGGTGGGAAGCTTGCTGAGCTCCTGGTGTTACCGAAAATGTGGGAGAATAAAACTCCCTAATGCTATAATTTTAGGATTAGAAAGTAGCATTTCTTTAGTCACAAATGTTTACATGGAAGGATAACTCTGCCTAACCATGTACACTGAAAAGCAAAAGACATCTTTATATTTACTGAAAGACTGAATATTCATGTTATATTTGAGAACAGAATCATAGAACAGTTACAGCTGGAAGAGTCTTTGAAGATCATTGAGTCCAGCCTTTGTCCTAGCCCTATCAACCTGCTAAATAATGCCCCCCAATGCAACATCCACCCATCTCTTAAACACCTCCAGGGATGGTGACTCAACCATCTCCCTGGGCAGCCTGTTCCAATGGCTGACAACCCTTTCAGTAAAGAAATTCCTCCTAATATCTAGCCTGAACCTCCCCTGGTGCAATTTCCATCCATTTCCCCTCATCCTGTCACTCTCCACTAGGGANGAAGTCCTAGCCCATTCCCCGGAAGTTAAATCCATATGTAAGCATATGTTAATTTTCACATAGGGGTCCCAGGTGGTCCAGGGTGGTGATTACATTCTAATTTTGTTGATTATTAGATGATTGCTGAGAAGCTCCCTGCGTCAGCTTGATTCTCGAGATTGGGTTTCTGCAAAGTCTTCATCACTGGTTAGTCTGTAAACTGTTAAGGCTGGAAAAATTTCATTTAACTAAGGTTTTTCTTAGCATCTTATGGTGTTAAAGAAATGCAGTACCCAGGCCCCACAGGTGAGGCCACACAACCTGTCTGTAACTGAAATATTTCCTAGCACTGCAAAGAAAGGCCAGCAGGCTGCCTGGGAGCTGGCTCCTCAGCCTCTGCATCTGCTCTAGGCCAGGTATGCTGACTTTCCTTTGCATATGGCAGTGGGGAAATGAGAAATGGTAGCCAAGGGTGAAGTAGCAGGGGTTAGGAGGAGCATGGGAGGCTAGCTGGGTATGTTCTGTAGTGTGGCAGAGAGATGTTTAAATCTACATATGGCACAATCAGAGCATTACTAGAGCAGTGACTAATACAATGGTTACTCTAAAGATTATAACTAACTAGGTCCTGTTTTCACTTTTTTCCAGTAGCTGTATTGCTAGTTTTCTGCTAGTTTGTAATTTAGAACATTATATTCTACAGAAGAAAAAGATTCCAAATCAAAATCTTGTGCAGTGTAGGTCAATAATATTGCCTGTGCTGCTGCAGAGAACATGGATCCTTGAAATCTGTCTGCCTCAATCACAGATTCTCATTTGTACAAATTTCTTCTGGAACTTGTTTCTTTAAATTGCATTTGCCAACTGACTTTGCCATGGAATGTTTCGGTATGTGTGAAGTCCAGTTTCTCAAGTAAAAATTTATAGATGGTTTACAGAACAGCTCTGCCATGAGAGGATGAGTAAATAAATTGGCTTAGATGAAAGGTTCCTGTAATCCAGCACCCTGGTTCAACTGTGGTCAATAATGAGTGTCAAGGGAATAGTATAAGGCAGAACAGTTGTTTGTAGTATCTAAACACTAAACCAAGTATCGTACCTTAATATGACATTTAATAAATCTATGTGAGAATAACAGAAGTCTTCCTTTTTCTATTTAATCCTGTGTTCTTCCAATATATATGACTGGCATTTCAGTTCATAAGTATTCTATATTATTAATTTATAGTTAACTCTCAAGTTAACTTGAGTAAATTTGATGGTAAACTGTTAAATAGTACCTTTTTTTTTAACACTAATATATTCTTTATCTGTCCTTTATAATTTGTACCTTGTATGAGTGTCTCATTAATCAGTGGTATTCCCCAAGCGTGGTGCCACTTTCTGCAACATTTCTGATCTTTTGTTAGGTCAGTGCCCTAATTTCACTATCCACCTTATCCCACTTTATTTCTTAAAGTTCTCATATTTGCTTAGAAGCATGTTCATATTTTATGTGTTATTCTAATCTTCCTATATAACACCTTCCTTCATGTTACACAAGTGAAAATCTTCCCTGATTCTTATGTAAACTTAGCCAACTGATCTTGTTAATGGCTATTAGTTACTTCAGTAGATACTTTAGTGCAGGAGAGATAGGAAAATTGCTTTGTAACTGTAAACACAATATTAGATCCCTTCTAAAAGGACTGATCTTATGGTTCAATTTAGACATTTCACACAATTTCCTTCAGTCTTCAACTCCACTCTTGGGAATGTGTATTCCACTAAGTGAAATATTTATCTTTTATATCACACACTGGGGAAAGCTGGGTGTGTTCCTAAGTGGGTACATTATTACAATGAAATACTTGTAGGGATTGCTGGACAGTTGTACTTACAAACTTGTGTATACGTATTGACTGCGAGCTACTCATTATTGCACAATAAAGGCAATGACTTATGTAAGAAGTATATGATCTTGTTTCTCTTCACGTCTCCCTTTCTTGCCTTTGTCTTTATGACCACAGACACTTACCTTTTATCTTGGTCTTTTAATAAATATAAGCTTGTTATACCTTGTACTTATTGTAAATTACCAAGCAGCTCTGTCTTTACAAGCAGTGTGACCTAAAGATCAGGGTTGGGTGTTAAACCACATGAAATTCAAGGGAAAAATGACTTTCATTTTTACAGTCATTGTAAACCATGATTTGAATATGTTTACTTCCATTGCAAATTGTGATAAAATCCACCTCTAAATTTTACAAGTTAGGTTTTCATAGAGCTTTTTATCAGCCAATATCAGCAATGGTGAATAGGTATCACCTTATTTTACAGAATATGAAATACCTAAACATCAGCAAAATTCCAGGGGGGCTGCCAGCAATGCTGCACTGGGCCTGGAGAACGTGTGGATGCAGGGTGAATGAACTGTTGCATTCCTGTAGTGTATGGATGTTTTCTTAACCTTGGAATGGACTAGGCTATAAGAAGTGGCAGGATGTCCAAGGGATATTGAGCAAAGAGGTACCAAAGCTATTCATTGCAGCACTAAGGAAGATACCCATTTCTGCCTTGATGCTTTTTCATAACATGATTAAAATATTACACTGCTCTAGATGGGGGCTGAAAATGAAGTGCTTAAATATTTTTCAAAGATGACATAGCAGTAACTAAGCTTGGATCTCAGGCCCTGTATGATGAGGCTGTGGAAATGAGAATATGTAGAATGAGGATATGATAAGAACATAAGTGGTACCTGTTAATGCAAGTGGTGATTGCTAACTCTTGTGATACATCATTTTAAAAGGCTCTTAAAAAAAAGCAACAAAAAAAAAAAAACCAAACCAACCAACCAAAAAAACTCAGCTGTCCAGAGCTGTCCTTTGACATGCGCAAAAAAGCAGAATCTTCCAGCTTGACTATTGGTTCTGCCAAATGCCGATTCATTTTGGGAGCAGCTTCAGAATTTGCCCTTTAGAGAAGTTCAAAACAAACAAAAAAATGGCCATTTGATTAACCAGTGAGAAGATTCCCTTATGTTATCTGCCCCTTCTTGGCTGAATCTTTTATTCTTTTTGCCCAGTCGTGGGCTGTGCTGAACAAATAACATGGGCCTGAAAAAGAGGAAGTAGAAGAAGTTTTCTTCATGTTTCTCCTGTACATAACCATTGTGATTTCTGCTGTTGTTCTGCCAAGTTAGATCACTAAAGCAATATAGATATGATGGATGTGAAAAAGTAGTTGTAAGCGCAGGCACACTTTTAACTAGGACATGTTTTGGTTTGCAAACATCCATAGTTAAAATGCAGCAGCAAGTGGAAGCAGAACAAGAATAGGCCTGTTGGAGAGTCTGCATTTTCAGCAGCTAGGTGTGAAACCCTTCATTTGCTTGTGCATTCTTCAATGGGACTATGGGAGAGTGAGTTTACCATGGATTTAACCTCAGGCTCTCTGGAGGTCAGCAGGAGAGATGATATGCTTGCTTGCTGACATTTGCTCCTCTCAAGCCCAGATATTAACTTCTTGGTGTGGCAGGAGAGAGAGCAGTGACGTGGATGTTTGAATCTGTTCCTTCCTTACCCTTGTGGCAATTACATCTTTTCTGCACCATGGTAACACCACTGAGCTATTCTTGTTGCTTCAGCAATAACGCTATAGAAAACCATTAATAAGCAAAAAGAGTATTGTTTCCAACTCTGGAGTCCTCATCACAAGTAAGACATGGAACTGTTGGAACAGATCCAGAGGTGGGCCACCTCAGAGGGCTAGAACACCTCTGCTATGAAGAAAGGCTGAGAGAGTTGGAGGTGTTCAGTCTGGAAAAGGCTCTAGGGAGACCTTACTGCACCCTTTTAATACTTAAAGGGGGTCTGTAAGAAAGATAGGGACAGTGCTTTTAGTAGAGCATGTTATGACAGGACAAGGGGTAATGGTTTAAAACTAGAAGAGTAGATTTAGACTAGATATAAGGAAGATTTTTTTTTTCCAATGCAGGTGGTGAAAAGCTGGAGCAGGTTGCCCAGATTGGTGGTAGAAGCCCCATCACTGGAAATATTCAAGGTCAGGTTGGACAGGGCTGTGAGTAACCTGATCTAGCTGAAAATGTCCCTGCTCACTGCAGAGGGGTTGGAATAGATGACCTTTAAACGTCCCTTCCAACCCAAACCATTCAACGAGTCTATGATTCCTCTCACTCCTCCATGGGGGGGAAGGCTCCTGCTAGCAGGAAGCCTGAAAGAGAGCGTGATCAGGACGTCGCCGGAAGAGAGAGAGAGAGAGAGAGAGAGAGAGAGAGAGAGAGGGAGGGAGGGTGAGAAAAAGACCCCTTTTACTGTGCGAGATCTTAAGGGGGTTTGGAGATCTGGTCNTCCCCCCCCCCCCCACATCGCCCCCCCGCCGCCGCTGCTGACGTGTCTGCTCCGTCGCCAGTGCCAGCCAACATGGCCGCAGCCCCTCCGCCAGACCCCTGTGTTATCCTCACCTTGTTGCTGCTCCTGCCCCTGCCGCCCTCCCTCATCTGCGCTGCCGCCGGGCCCGAGCTGGGCCGACGCTTCGCCGAGCGCAAGCGCTGCGCCGACCCCGAGTGCAGCAGTGAGTGGAGAGCGGCGGGACGCGCCCCGACTAGGAGGCTGGGGATGGCGGGGGACTCCGGCCTGGGGTCGCCCGGCGGGGTGCGGGGGGTTCCTGCTCGGTCCCCGGTGCTTGGCATGGTCAGGAGGCCATCCCCGGGAAGTTGTTTCGGGAAAACGTCGCATGGCTCATGGAGGCATTTCCCAAAGTATCGTGCGCAGCACCGCCCCCCCCCCCCCCCCCCCCGCNACTGCAGAGGGGTTGGAATAGATGACCTTTAAACGTCCCTTCCAACCCAAACCATTCAACGAGTCTATGATTCCTCTCACTCCTCCATGGGGGGGAAGGCTCCTGCTAGCAGGAAGCCTGAAAGAGAGCGTGATCAGGACGTCGCCGGAAGAGAGAGAGAGAGAGAGAGAGAGANGGAGAATCGGGGAATTGGGAAAATGGAAACGCGGCGGTGACACGCTTCGTTTCTCTTTTCTCGACCAAGTTTTCAGATCCCTCGCAGATCGTTGGTTTGTTTTTTTTCCCCAGCAAAACCCTCCTGTAATACACCCGCTCTCTGGGCGGTGTTTTTGTGCAGAATAATTTAAGGGCTGATTCGTGAGTACATGGTATCCATCTTTCAACCCCTCCAATTTAATATTAATAATTAGCTTTATAGCACACTTCCGAAGTGTGATTCTCAAGTGCTTTGTGAAACGCTTGTCTTGATCAGTGAGCTTGCTTTTTGTTTGTTTGGGGTTGTTAAATAATGCCTTATTTTATCAGTAAAATTTGTAATTCCTGACCCAGCCTGGAAAATAGGAAACTGGTGCACAGGGAGGGCTTGTTTTCTGCCAGTTAGCAAAGACACCTTTCCTGAAACTGTTTTACTGGAAATATTTATAAAGTAATACTTCTGTTTTCTTTGAACAGTGTTAATGTGCCGAGGGAAGGCAATGCAGGATTTTAAAGGTCCAGATTGTCGCTTTGTAAATTTTAAGAAGGGAGAAGCAGTGTACGTATATTACAAACTAATAGGAAAATCAACCGAGCTTTGGGCTGGAAGTGTAAGTACTGTAAAGCATTTGTTCTTCTCGCTAGTCACGATGCTTTCTGTTGGTAATCTTTTTTCCTCCTTTTTGGCTCGTAGGAGAACGCTTAGGGTTTTGAGCATAGCTAAATAACATAATGAATGCCATTTTGTCCTGAGACGAGTATGAAATGGGGTGTGGTTTGATCAAACCGAAGTCCTGTGAAGAATGGACAACGTTAATGTGTGCTGAAACTGTTAGAGAATTGCCTTTTGTCTTGAAAACCTCCCATTGAAGCACTGTCAGTGGTAGTCCATGAGCCTGTTGAGTCTCCCCTTCTTATCTAGGGAGGCTTAAGCCTGCACTTAGATTTACCCTTGATGTGGTCTCATCCTGCGCTTTGTGTAATCCTACTGAAGATTGTTCTATGTACATGTTTTAAGCACATTTCTCTTCCTAGTATTCATCAGTTGTCAGGCACAGTCTGAAAATCACTTGGGGTCTCCTGTGGCCCCTGGTGCGATAACTGTGTCGACAGCAGAGGGAGCATTAAACTCATTGCCCACGGTAAAGTGTGGGGAGTGATACCTATGTTCCTATAATCCTTGGATGGGTAGGATGAGCTCATTAGCCTTCTGGCAGTCATCCTAGAGGAGGGACAACTCTGATTCCAAACCCGGGCAGATGGAGGCTCTTTTAGCCCTGTAAGGCCTTCCATCCTAAGAGGTTAAACCTCCGTCCTAAGGATCTTGCTGCCAGCGTCCAAGCTTGCTAGGCCTTGGCAGATGACCCTTAGGACTAAAGGGTGGGTCCAGCTCTGCGTATGCTGTGTCTCACCTAAAAAAAATCCATTGCTCAGGCTCAAGGGTGCTATCCGCTATCCTCTTTTTATTAGCGCGCTTGTAAAAGGCGCTGATGAGGAGTGTGGATGGAGCCCTCCCTGGATCTTCGTTCGCAAAGCCTAGCAACGATTCATCAGTTGTCTTTTCCTTTTTGTCTAAGCTGCATGCAGAATTGGAGGAAAAATATAGTATAAAGAATTAAGGTAAAATCTGTTTTTGAAAGGTGTGTATCTCAGCTTTACGAAGATGCTGTAGCAGCTTGCAGAGTTGTGGCCTTGTCCAAGTTGTCTTCTTTGGAGAATCAAGAGAGGGTTAATGAGAAAAGAGGGTCCCAATACTTGCAGTTAGTTATTTCATAGAAAACTCCTGTTGGCTTTCATAATGAACACCTGATTTGCCTGACAGAGTAAATCTAAGATACTATGGAGGAAGAACAGCTTGGTGGATTTCCCTTGAAAATGCTGGCAGTCTGGAGGTTGCTTAGACCTTGTTCCTGTAGCCCCCTCCTCATGCTTCCCTTCATACAGTTTTGTGTCCAAACCATCTACTTCAATCTCCTTTCTTACTCTGGTCTTGTACAAGGGACAGACAGTTGCCTTTGACAGTGGTCTAGACTGCTTGAAACAACACCTGGGTGTTGATTATGGGACTAGTGGTTTGGTGAAAAGCAGGATGTACCACTTTCTCTAACCAGTTCAGGCTGGGTGTGAACTGCCAAGTTCTCAGCAGGAACTGAATCCAATTAGAATGATACAGAAGAGCGGAAAATTGTAGCACGTGGTTAAAGAAGAGTTTATAATTGTATGATGCTGATAATTCCCTTCTGACATGTACTATACAGTAAATAATCTGGTTAATTAGCCAGTACAGGTTTCTTCCAGGGCTGCCAATTTTTGAGATGTGGGGTGGCAACATGGGGCCAGTTTTGCATCTTCTAACGAGATGTAATTCAGGCCACAAGATCAGACAGAAGGTTTAAGGTAATTGCTGAGTTAATATTCAGTTTACTCTTCACTGATAGGGAAGCTCATGCAAGTTAAATGTGTCTCCAAGTTAAAAGGATGTTTGCTTTGAGTTTAACAAGTAAAAGCAAAGTTGGGGAGTCTAGAAGAATTGCAAAGCTACTTTTTGTTTGTTGTCATTTTTAATTGTGTTACACTCTTTTCCATGTTCCTGTTAGGGCAGTGATGACAGACTAATTCATTTGGTGTATCTATTTCTTGTTTCCCCAATTTGATTGGCTGCTGCTGCATTAATAGTAATACTGCAACAACCAGTGTGCAAACACTGCAGCAAGGTCAGAGATGCCTACACTTGTGTGTTGAGTTTGGCATTGGCATGTCCAGCCCTGTCCCTGGCTTGCAGGTAGTCCTGGGGTTTCTCTCTCACAGTGTGAATTCCCATGCAAGACTTGGCTGAGCGATTTGATTTACCCAGACCAACCATGCTGTGTGCAGCCTTGGAGCTAGGGGGAGGCTGTTTCTTGCTAATTAAAAACAGGCTACCTAGTGAGCTCTGCAAGTAAACAGATTCTAGTGGAAAGCACATTACCTTCTGCTACAGCCCTTTTGGGACCTCATCGTGTGACTTTGTTACTTCGGTGTATTATTTGATCCTGTGCATCTACCTTGCTGACTTTATTAATTCTTCAGAGTTTTGGAGGAAAGTATTACAGCATAATGGAAAGTGTGAAATGGAGGGATAACTGATGTTCTGATCTTCATATGGGGGCAGAGGGCAGAGGAATGTGTGTATAAGAAGCTTCAACTGCTGCAACCTGTGGCTTATTTCAAACAAGTTGTAAGTACTAGCTGTAATCCTGAAATCAGTTTTGAGGAACCATGAGACATATGATAGTATTTTGGCGTGTGACTGCATAGTCACAGTATTTATGACCTGAAGGGAGATGATCTAATAGTAAAGGAGATGAAAAATCTGTAACAGTTGGGTTGAGTTTTTCCCCCAGCCCATGCCAGTGAAAATGCCATATTTTAATGAACTAGATCCTTTATTTTATGATCCCAGTCTTGTATACTTTATTGGTTGCAGAACTCCCATTGAGCTTAGTGAGTATCTTGCATGTAAAAAAATTCTGGAGCCCAGCTATAATATGCATTCTATACATTATATTGCATGCAGTTTTTAGCAAATCTGTCTGAAATTCATTAATAAAGCAAAGTCAAATGCTTGGACAAGATGCCATGAGCATTATTTAATAGTGATTTTATGTTATGGATTTCACTGATATGTCAGTTCCAGGAAAATGCTTGATTTTTTTCTCCCAAAGTCAAAAGGTGGACCACACCTGGTACTCTGATCCACTGCACTGTGTCCTGCTCTAGAACTAGTCTCCTCTTCAGTGTCCACCTCACATGGTTTATACCATAAAGTTGTGTTACATAGGCTTGACTTCTGTGCATTTCTCCTGCGTTGTGCCCTCATCTTTTGTAGGGTCTAGAACTCAAAAAAATTACTCTAGGTAATTCCAAGTAAAAAGTGCTGCTTTTTAACAAAAAATCAGCAAAGACACTTTAAATTATTGCTGCAGTAGATTGTTGTTTTATCTTACGGCAAAGGGCTGAACTTCATTCCTTTGATTCAAGGTTAGGAAAACTATTTCAGACCTCATATTACAAGAAATGGATTTGGCTGCAGATCATGGCTTTTTAGGGTGTTAGTTGTTTAGTTTTTCAAATCTTACACATTGGATAATAAAAAGGAAGATGGGGAGGTAAATTTAGGGTAAGACAGGAAGACAGAGTATATCTGGAGGATCAGGGGTTTTCTTCCTGTTGTTTTTGTGTTTTCTTAAAAGTGCCGGTGTTCAGCAAGGGCAGACCAAACCAACTCTTCTTTGATCAGTGTTCTGCAGTTTTAGGTATCTTTGATGCCAGTGCTTTAGGGATGTGGTCTTTAAGTTTAAAAACATTTGAACATCTTTCCCAGCTGTCTTGTTTTCTGTCACTGAGGTAGGTGGTTTGAGGGTGTGGTCTCTTGGTGGTCAGTGAATCTGCTACATCTGTATGTCACACATGGACACTTGGTGGGGACAAGTGCTGTAAACACAGCTGTGTGTTTTGTCCATCCATGGCATTTTCATAGAATCATAGAGTCATCCAGGTTGTAAAAGACCCTTGGGATCATCGAGTCCAACTATTAGCCCTACTCTACAAAGTTCACCCCTAAACCATATCCCCCAATACCACATCTGAATGACCCTTAAATACACCCAGGGATGGTGACTCAACCACCTCCCTGGGCAGCCTATTCCAGTGTCTGACCACTCTTTCTGTGAAAGATATTTTTCCTAATGTCCAGTCAAAACATACCCTGTTGCAGGTTGAAGCCAGACCCTCTTGTTCTATCGCTAATTACCCGTGAGAAGAGACCAGCACCAACCTCTCTACAATGTCCTTTCAGGTAGTTGTTATAGAGTGATGAGGTCTCTCCATAGCCTTCTCTTCCTCAAACTAAACTGTCCCAGCTCCTTCAATCGCTCTTCATAAGATTTGTTCTCCAGGCCCTTCACCAGCTTCGTTGCCCTCCTCTGCACTCGCTCCAGCACCTTTATATCTCTCTTGTATTGAGGTGCCCAAAACTGAATGCAGCACTCAAGGTGTTTTTAGCTGGGAAGGGAGTGAAAATGAAGGATGCAGGTTTTTTTCTCCCTTATTTACTTGGCATTCATACTGCCTTTCCTCTGTTTCATCTGTAGAGAAAGAAGAATGTTTCCTTTATTTGCACAATGAGGCATTTTTTCCATTACAAGAGAGGACTTGTAGGGAGAGGAGCAGATGAAATTTTGGGCATGCAGATCTCATATGGCTCATAAACCACATAAGTGGCAAACTGGGTCACTGCAGAGGACTCCTGTGGCTAGCAGCTTGGATTACACTAAATGAGTTTCAAATTGTGATGCCTAATTATAATGGTAGTCATGGAGGTGAGTCTGTAAGGAGGCTACTTTGAAGCTTTTGTTTTCAGAAAGATAACTTAAAACTTAAACACAAGTTTGAGAGGAACAGACCAATTTAGAACAAAACTGTAGTATGCTGTGCGAGGACAAGTTTTGGATGTAACTTAATCATAGAATCGTAGAATGTTAGGGATTGGAAGGTACCTAAAACGATCATCTAGTCCAACACCCCTGCCAGAGCAGGATTACCTACCTAGATAAGGTCACACAGGAATGCATCCAGGCAGGTCTTGAATGTCTCCAGAGAAGGAGACTCCACAACCCTCCTGGGCAGCCTGTTCCAGTGCTCCATCACCCTTATTGTAAAGAAGTTCCTCCTGGTGTTAATATTAAACCTCCTGTGATCCAGCTTGCTCCCATTCCATCTTGTCCTAACATTGGATGACATTGAGAAGAGCCTGGNCCAGTAGTTCCCTGCTCAACCATGCAGGTCTCCTAATGCACTTACTAGATTTCCTACTCTGTGGGATGCATTGATCTTGAGTCTGGAGGAAAAGGCGCTTGAATACTAGCCAGCTTGCTTGGGCTCCCTTACCTTCTAGAGCCCTGTCCCACGAGACTTTATCAAGCAGTTCCCTGAGAAGGCCAAAGTTGGCTTTTCTGAAGTCCAGGGTGACAATCCTGCTCTTGTCTCTGTGCCTACTGCCCACAATCCTGAACTCCACCAACTCATGGTCACTACAGCCAAGGGTGCCCCCTACCTTCACATCCTCAACAAGTCCCTCTTTATATGTTAGTACAAGGTCCAGCAATACTCTTCTCTTTGTGTGTTCCTCCACCACCTGAATTAGAAAGTTATCATCAATGCTCTGGAGGAGCCTACTGGACTGCGTATGTCTGGCTGTGCAAGTGTAGTTTAGTTAGTTTAGTTTAGTTTTAATTTGTCTAGTTTAATTTCCTATTCCCAGTAATTCCCAATAATAAACACAATTTTTCCTTGTTTGTTTTTTTTTTTTGCCATTTTAAAATCCAGAAAACTTCTGTCCAGGTTAACCTGCTTCAGTGATATCAGTGTAACAATATCTATATATCCCGGATTGATATGACATAACTTTTTTCATTTTTCATTTGTTCCTTAACTGAGCGCTCTTCCCAAACAAACTTCAAGAAAACTGGCAACTGTTATCTTCCTTCTGTAACAACACTGAGGGAATGACCAACACTTTTTTTCTTTTTTCTTTTTTTTTTTTTTTTTTTACCTTGAATGTTTTGGTTGTCTCAGAACAACTCTTACCGTTTGTAGGTGTGTCCACCAGGCTGTAACTACCTGGTTTATCTCATGTGTGTAATGATAGCATGCTATTAATTATTGGCTTCTTGACAGCGGTTGTCAGAACTTCTGAGTGAAAGCTTTACTGTGTAGATCTTAGCGGGTGAGTGATAAGAGATCCTTGTCTTCTGCTGTTTTCCATGTCTAAGCACATTGACTTGCTTGAAAATAGCCATCTGCAACTGATTTTTTTCTTGTATTAGTCACTGAAGAGCAACAATGCATTTGCAAAGGGGTTGTATTTTCCACAGAGGTTTTAAAATGAATTGTCTTGGGTACAATTTTTTGTTACTTTTCCTTCAGTACAAAATGAGCGTATTTCAATCTATAATATTGTTTGTGGATGTAAATTTTACTGGTAAAAGATACGCTTTGGCTTAGTCCTTGAGAAAATACTTGAGGTCTGTGTGGGTGCCAGTGAAAGCACGCAACAGTGCTTAAAGCACATGAGCCAGAATGCCTGGGCTTCCCTCCCAACTATCCTAATAATTTGTTATAAGTCAGGCTTTAAAACATGAATAGTAAAACTTATCAACTAAAAAAGATATTTCTGATCTTTTATTCAAAGTGTTAAACTTCATTTAGAAATACTAGAGAGTGACTTTGATGTGTTTGCTAGTGTCTGTAATTAGGATTTTAACATAGTTACTGCTTTAATGCTTTTTGTTTGTTTGTGTTTGTTTTCTGGCAGGTTGGAAGTGATTTTGGATATTTTCCAAAGGATTTGCTTGAAATAAATCATAATTACTCCAGTGAGGAGCTAGAATTACCAACAGATGTAAGTCTTATTTGTTATTGTTTTAATTTGGCTTCTTACTGGGTTTTTTTACGTGAGCATTCAGTAAAGTCCCTGAGGAAGAGAATGCGAATATCGATGTTCCTTAGTTACCTTTTGTTGCTAAACAGCTGCATATGTGCAGAGATGCGTATATATGTCAGGGGGTGGAATTTTTGTGTAGCTGTGTATGTGGTTGGGTTTGTGTCAGCCCCAAATACGAGCATTAATCTTTCTTTTTTTTAATACTCTGGTTTTCTTCTAACAAAATGTGTTTGGTTTGAGTTCTAGCAGTACTGCTAGCTGGCTTACATATAGACTGGTATGTATTTGGAATTGTTTCTGTTCCCAAACTTTTGAAATTTAAAGTACTATCAGAAGCAAACAAAAATAGTGATACACTTAGCCCATTGATTCTAGAATTGGCCCTTCAGCCCTTACATACATACATACATGGCTTTCATGTGGTAATAGCTAATAACTACGGTGTTGTACGAGTAAGATATGTTTTGGATGCGTGTTCAGACCCTTATGAAATCATGTTCAGTGGCTTTCACTGTTTATTTTTTGGAAATTGTGCAACAGGCAGATTCTTCTTGGAGGACTTCGTCATTTGAGGAGAGACAGCTAGAAGAGATTGTGACAAGCTTAGTGATGGTTTGGTGGTTTGTTTTTTTTCTCACTGGCATTCAACAATAGACTTGTGTCTTAATTCAGGATATATGTAATAAGTAAAGTGTAATACTGTCAACTCCAGTGCTGACTTCCGTTTTGTTCCTCACTAGGAGGTCTTTGAAAGGTGAAGTCATAACCTTTTTATTTCAGTATCTAACAGTCCTTGGGCAAAACTTCCACTGATTTGAAAGAGTTATGGTTAAGGACTCAAGGGATTAATTCTGTGAGATTAATATAATTTACTTTGCTGTTGCAACAGCAACCAACCAAATGGATCTGGTCTCATAACTGTAAAAATAAAATTAGTATTTTTGACTGTATTTAAGAACATACTGTTCTTAATTTCAGGAAACAGACTTTGTTTGCTTTGATGGTGGAAGGGATGATTTTGATAACTATGATGTGGATGAACTTTTGAAGTCATTGCAAGAGACGGTAGCATATGAAGGAGAAACTGAGTCAAGCAATCCAGGGACAAAACCAAGTGAAGGAATTGAAAGGGCTGAGGAGATTGAACAGTTTGATACAATAAAGTCCCTTGATATTTTGGAGGCAGACAATCTTGAGCTAAGCATGGAAGACGACAAGGAAGCCCTCGCCGTGACAGAGGAAGTAAACAGTTCTCTTACAAAAGAAATAGAAAATACTGGAGGAGACTCCAGTGTCAATAGTCACAAAGAAAACTCTCAGGGACATCAAATTGCACATGAGCACTTGAAAGGGATGCTACATGGGAAACTAAAAGGGCTAGAAAGTGAAAATACCAAAAACACTAGTATTCCTCAGGGTGAAACTAGTCAACTTGACAAAGAGAATGGAGAAGTTAATGCCTATGCTCTTGTAAACAGAGAGCTCTCTGTGAACTTGAAAACAAAATTTGGCTCAACTGCTGATGCTGTTGTATCAGATGATGAAGTGACTCGCCTCGTTACATCACTGGAAGATGATTTGAATGAAGATTTGAGCATTGATGCTCATGATGCAGAGGAGGAGCCAGACTTTGAAGATCACTCTGAAGAAATTCCTTTGCTGTCTTTTATGGCAGAGGAAGAGATTAAATCTCCAGTGGATTTAGAAGATGATGAAAGTGATGACATTGAGTCACAAAACCATGAATCTGATGAAGATACAAAGGGTGCTGCAGAGCTAAATAATGAAAGTGAGGAAGAACCCAATTCAGATGCATTAATTCTTAAGGATACCTTCCATAAGAGCAAGAATTCAGGTGACAGTTTACATGTGGACAGGTCTGAATCTAAACAAACAAAAGAGAAACAGGATGACGTGATGCTAATTAGTAAAAGAGAAGCACCAGCCACAATTCAGTCTGAGGATCTCTCCAAAGAACTCCTTAGAAAGGAACTTGTAGGTACAGGCGATTTAGATTCAAAAGAAAAAACAAACATAACTGAACAGTTTGAAGAGCAGCTCATGGTTGATGGAACCGACTCACATACTGAAGAACTGAAGGGTACAGCTGTGCCTGATCCTTATGTTTCACCTAGTCCAGGAGATGATCTGGAGTCCGAATCATTTGTTAAAGGTAAGCAAGATACTTTAAAACCATGTGTTGGCAATATCAACAGAAGTCCAGAGAGAGTGCAGTTTGCTCAAATAGAGAAAGATGGGGGAAAGTTTGAGGATGACACCTTGGAAGAGGTCTTGGAAAGTGATTTAAAAGAGAGAAAGTTATGGGAGAAAACAAAGGAGAAAGGAAGAGCTGAGAACAAGCTTTCTGTTGATGTTCCAGCCAAGCCAGTGGAAGAGATAAAAAATGCATCTCAAAGTGATTTAGGAGATACTGACCTATTGAAGCAAAAACCGGAGCATGGAACGCCTGCTATGGAGAAAGAACTTCTAAGAAACAAAGAAGATTTGAAACAGATAGGGGAAACCAATCATGAAAATAAAAAACCCACCTCTCTTAAAAAAGAACCTGAAATGAAAATGAGAACTGTTAAAGAAACCCATGCAGAGGAGGGAGACTCAAGCCATAGAGGAGTTGTTGAGCAATCTAGACCATGGGAAAAAAAGACTGAGCATTCAGTAGCTGATGTGAAAGAAGAGCTTTCCAGAAACTTTGGCAAGATGACAGTACTTGAAGAAAGCATTGAGAAAAATTCCCCTGAAGAAAAATCAAAAAGCACTATACAGAATACTAATATAAAGACTATTACTCAGCAAGGAACTGTTCGTACTAAGAATGCAGATTCAGACAGAAATCTTGGCACAAATTTAGCAGAAGAAAGAACACGAAGACCAGAATTGCGATCTGAAGAGCCAGATGCTGAAGATGACCCTGGCCTGAAACCCTGGCCAGTAGAGGAAGAGCTACTGGAAGATGAGAATGCTGCAAGTGCAAAGCTGTCACAAGCAAGGGCTGCAAATGTACAGTATGATACACTAAATATTAAAAGTACAAACCCTGAATTAGAAGTACTAAGTGAAGTTGTTTTGGGAACTGTAAATCCTACTTACAAAACAGACAAGGATACAAACTTATTTTCCAAGGAAGCTAAAATAATGATCAGCATACAAGATGCAAGCGAGACTGGGAACAAAGAGGTTGATGTACCAGTAAGTAAAGATACTAAATTGGATGAGATGGAAGATGATGATGAGCCTTCTGAAACTGAGGAACTATCAGATGTGGAAGAACATAATTTCAGATCTCCTGACACAGAAGAAAACAATGACCTTAACCAAAGGAAAGGTTACCTTCCAGAGAGCATTTCACAGAAAGAGTCAGAAGAGGTGCAAACCTTAGACCACACAAGAAATTACCATCAAATATCTGCACATTTCCCCAGCCCTGCTGACAGCTCAAATGACACTGTAACAGACTTCAGTGAGTCTGTGAAGCGGCTCACAATAACGAGAGATTTTCTTGATGAAAAGCGTGTAATGCGTCTACAAAAGTACCTTGGGCTTCAGCATGTGGTTAGAATAGAAGCCATGCTTCATGACTTGAAGGTAGAGATGGAGCTTGCTCAGAAGGCAAGTCATAATAATGAAGATATAGAAAAAGCTTTGGACCAGATACTTGAGTTTTCAGAATCAAGCATTATGGATGTTGTAGGAAAAGTTCTAGATTCCAGAGTGGCAGAAAATAAAGAGGAAGTGGTGAAAGAAATGGATTTGTATGATGAGGAGAGTGCACTGATGGATGATGTTCAAGAATTAATATACTCTTTGAGGAACACATACTCATCTGCTAGTGAGAGTGTTCCAGTTGCATCTGTTCCAGAAGAGGAAGATGATCAGCTGCATGTTCAAGGTAGGATGTTAAACTAGTTGATGAATAGTTAAAACAGAAGTAAAACCCTCTCCCACACAACACTATGTAACCCGGAGAAGCTTTAGGAGGGTGAGGGAGCAGAACTGAAAGAGGCCCTGTGAAATCTGCTGGGATTTTTGCTTATTTTCAATGCATATTTTTGGCATTGTGATGGGTGGCCCAGGGACACATCCTGAGAGAAAATGTTGAGCTCATGGGTCAGATTCTGTGTAAGATAAATGAGAGGTGTGTGTGGATATTTCTGGGGAGAGCCATGCAGGTCATCTCCATACTTCCTCCTACTAATACAACATTATACTAATGTGCTGAATTTTCTGGAGGGTTTAGAGTAGTCTTTTTTTTTTTTTTTCCTTCCCTGAACTACCTAGAACCTAATTATTAGAGATCAAGTGATTAATGCAAAGTTCAGACACTAAATCTGTGCACCAATAGTGTCAAGTATCCTTACAATTTTTGTCCACATACATAAGGGTGCATAGGTAGAAATACTGAACAAACATCTTTTGACAGGAGAAGAACCAGTAGCACAGTCTGCTGCAAACTTGCTCTTTTTTCTAATAAATCTGGCAAGGTGGCAAGATACACCCTTAGCAAGGCTCTTTTACAGTAGTACATGTTAAGTATGTGATTTCTGATAAAGCCACAAAAGATGAAAGTATTTCACTTCGCAATATTTCATTGCAAGGTCAGTGGTTGATACTTTGCATAAATTCCGTATAAACACTTAATTAGATGTGACTGGAAGTTGATTGAGAGCATACTGGAAGCAGTACACAAGCTAAGTGTTCAAAAAGTGTTAGGAAAATTGTGTCAAATGCAGTATTTCACTGGAGACAGCTGTGGGAAGTAGTACACGTTAGCTCAGTGTTTATTCATGTCTCCCTTTCTGTCACAGATGGTGCAAAAGAGGCTGAATATGACAGAGTTTCCATAAGAAACCCAAATGGCATTGGTGAGAGCAATCAGGAATTTCAGCATCTTCAAGATAAGAGACCAGAACAGCCTGTTAAGGAGGAAGAGGAAAGGGCTGTTAATCTTCCACCTGAGCATGAAGAAACCAACTTCTCAGATGCTAGAGAAGCTGAAGAAGGAGACAATAATGAAAGAGGATCGCTGCTGGAAGATACTTCCTTTGGGTCAGTTGATTCAGGACAGAGTACCAGGGAAGATACTGCTGCAGGTAACCTTTTGGAATTGTGTTATTTTGTTCTTTTCCTCTTGAACAGGAGCATGTTTGAATGTTTTTTAGGCAAATGCCAAGGGTTTTCACTAATATTTTCATTGTACATTGCTGTAACTGTAATGGTTTTCGTTACTCTGTGACAGTCCGTCTAGTGGCAATGTTGTCTTGCTACCACTTACCTCAGCAGAGTGTTTTCTCTACTACCTTATTGCAGTATAGGAAGTAAGAAAAGTTCTGTTGTAAGGGTCATAGAGCTCTGTACTCAGGCTGGTAATGTCTCAGGAAGGTAATGGATAAAGAGTGGAAAACACTGGAAGCATACCATCAGCCCAGGTTTCTTCCTCCTTGCAGGGGGACTGACAGTCTAACCATTACGCTATAGAGTCTTGCACCCTCTCTTCCTCCGCTTTTTAACCTGTGCTCTGGGCTATATTACTTACCAGGAAGGATGGAGTGTCTCTTCCCTCCAGCAGTTCAATAATTTCTGGCTTTGTGTTTGTTGGAGTAGGAAAAATGTTTGATTCTGTTATGCTGAGGCCACCTCCCTCTGGAGCAAGTGTGCTGAGCTGTGCTACCTGGTCATTATGCCAAGGAATGATTCTATTACTGTCTTCTTCCCCAGCTCTTGTTTTGGCATGAAACTGCCTTTGACTCCATTATTGGTGCTAAGCTTAGCTTTGCTGTTCTGCATTCACCTCTGATTATACTTAATAAATCCACCTTTAACTGAGCACTTAGAAAAAAATCAGACAAATCTTGCTTAGCTTTTATTATGCTACTAAGGTAATGTACCATTCCCATAGCCTAACACTTTTGAGCAGCTTCTATGTTCTGAGGGAAACTCTAGGTTGAATGTGAAGATACCTAATGAATTTTAAATGGCTAGTGGATTACTTACGTGGTTAAAGTTAGAAGTTCAGTTGTACTTTAAACCATCTTCCATTCCTTCCCTAATGATGAATGAATACTGTTTGCCAGGAATTCCTATGGGGGCTGCTGTAAGTGCTGAGAAGATACAGGGCAGATGTTTGTAGAATAGCTGATCGCAGAGGTTGTTCCACAGTGTAACAACAGGCTGGGCAGGGGGTTGCTTGAATCTGCTAACCTTAAGTTCATGGCAGTGCTAGCAATGAGAGAGGAGGAGGCAAGGAGATGAGAGTAGACAGTGGTTTAAAGTTTATGCTGTACTAACAGTGCTGTAAACTTAGTAGAAGATGTATATTTATTGATTAGGAATTTAAGAGTGTGTGCTTTTTTGTTATTGATTTGCTGCTGAAGGAGTTGTATGAGCTCTTAGGCAGGTTTGGCAAAGTGCCTTTGTGTATCTGGCACAGAGGGAGGGGAACAGGGGCCCTGTAGACCTGTATTAGCTTGGTCCCTTTTTGGTAGGATGCCTACAGCTGCAAAGAGCTGTGCAGAAATTCTCATTGTTGAAGGATGATGTCCAAAAGAGGAGTCAGAAGAATCCTAGAAAGACTAAAAAAAGAGCTTTATTCGAATAAAAGGAGAGTCTGCTGGGCATAGCCCTTTGAGGTCTCTCAAATTTGCCGGAGGGTGTAGCTTCCTTTTTATCCTGCCTCCCAGCTGCAGGTAATCCCTCTTCTTTTCCACATTGGTCCAAGTACTCAGAAGGTACAGACATCCAGTATCACAGTATCACAGTATGTCAGGGGTTGGAAGGGACCTAGAAAGATCATCTAGTCCAACCCCCCTGCCAGAGCAGGATCACCTAGACGAGGTCACACAGGNTACATCAATGTGCCCCCTTCCATAAAATGTGTTGTATGTCTCATTGTTTCTACTTTATGCCTCCCCTGGGTGGAGAAGTCAATATTCATAACTTCATTAAGCAAGCACACTAATGTTCCGAGCTAAAAAAATTTATCTATTTGGCAAGCATCCTTTTACCAGTTATAACTGAGAGGGCCTATCCTCTATAAGTCTATTCATTATTCTAACTGGCAGGGAGTTCCTTTGTCTTTACGGCTGCAGGAATGTCTTATCAGCTAAGCTACCCCTTCCCAGGCCTGTTGAGATGCTTGGCTGCCTATGATGGCCTTGCATCAACAAAGTTACACTCTTGCAAGGCCTACAAGACACCTGTGGTTTGCTACTTACAAGGCCTTTCTCACCCATTTTATGGCCATGTTATCAGTCAAGCTGAGGCGCTCGGCTGCCCACTATGGTCACGTTGTCAGTTTGGCCACTTTCTTGTGAGGCCTACCAGAGCATCTCGCAAGGACAGCTATAGACACTTCCTACCCTAAGTTATACAGTAATCTTACTGTTCCATTAAGACTATTTTTCATCCTTTTATCAATTAATTTCTACCCTGAGTAATAGAACTGCTCTAGAAACAGATTCCCATCCCTACAGGAGCCTTATTTTTTCCGCAAAGATACTCTCTTATTCCTCTCAGTGCTGAGGCACCTTCTTGCAGCCTCTCAATACCTAAAGGGCCTGTAAGAAAGATGGGGACAAATTTTTTAGCAGAGCATTTTGGGACCTGACAAGGACTGATGGTTTAAAGTAGAAGAGGGAGATTTAGACTAGATAGAAAGAATAAATTTCTGACACTGAGGGTGGTGAGGCGCTGGCCCAGCTTGCCCAGAGAGGTGGTAGATGCCCCATCCCTGGAACCATTCCAGGTCAGATTGGACAGGCTTGTGAGCAACCTGCTCTAGTTATAGATGTCCCTGCTTACTGCAGGGTGGTTGGACGAGATGACCTTTAAAAGTCCCTTCCAACCCACTTTGAATTTGTGTCCCTTTTTCTGAAATATCAGTACCCCTTCTAAGGACTTTTGCTTCTTTCTTTAATTCACTGCCTTGCCGAAGATATTGTAGAAACTATGGTGGGGGTTGGGTGACAGAAGCAGATTTCCCGTTTCTGTCCTTAATTGTCAGCGAGCCCTGCCAACGCGGGCTCGCTCGCTCCCTGAGGTAACACCTCTCCCTCCAGACGCCAAAGAGAGCACTCGGCGGCCCGCAGGACGCGAGGTGGAGGCATATGCTGCCTCTCGGGAAGGTCTTGGAGAAGCTCTGCCCGCAGAGTGGTTGCGGCTGGTGAGTGACGCAGATGGCG
>VWZO01003475.1:18222-36820 GCA_013396975.1 Bucco capensis
GTTTAAGAGATCGGTAGATGTTGCATTGGGGGGCATCATTTAGCAAGTTGATAGGGCTAGGACAAAGCTGGACTTGATGGTCTCCAAGTCTCTTCCAGCTGTAACTGTTCTATGATTCTATGATTCTAAGTAGCAGAGAAATTAGTTGTCTGTTTGAATATACATATAGAAGGCAAAACTCAACATCTCCAGTTTCATGTCTTGTAATACTTTTTGCAAATGTACTTGAATCTTCTAGAATAGTGTGAGGAAGAAGGTCACAGAGATAAACAATTTTGTAGTTTTTTCTAGTGGAAAGCAGTGGAAATCTTCTGGACTTTTATCTGACAGGAGGATTTAGCTTTCAGATTGATATACAAAGTATTATCCATGTACTTAAAAAAATATGCATGGCAGATCCTCTGTAGAATCATAGAATCATTTGGGTTGGAAGGGACCTCTGGAGGTAATCTAGTCCAACCCCCCCTGCAGTGGGCAGGGACGTCCCCATCTAGATCAGGTTGCCCAGAGCCCTGTCAAGCCTCACCTTGAATGCCTCCAGGGATGGGGCCTCAACCACCTTCCTGGGAAACCTGTTCCAGTGTTCCATCACCCTCAATAAAAAAGTATATATAAAAAAAAAATATATGCCATGACAAATCTAACAAGGAATTTGACAAAAATCTGTTATTCAGGGTAGAGTATCAAAATAAGGGAGTTTCGGCCAGGTTGTGTCCTCATTAGGTACCTCAATCTGAAGCAAAATTTAAGTAGGTGAAGATATTAGGACATTTAGTGAAATACACATTTAGTGAAATAGTCTACTAAGTGCAATTCTTCAGCCTCCCTCCTACAGAGCTACGACTTGTGGACTAGTGTGTAGAAAAGGAGACTAACTGTGGATTCCAAAACCAGACCTCCTCTGTGCAAAAATAGGTGTAATTCCAGCTAAAATGATTCTCTAGAGAAACAACAGCAAGAGCGAAAATACAACAGAAAGCATAACATGCATAACCTGAGGTTGTCTCAATAAAACGTCAAAAGATGTTGTGTATTTGATGGTCATATTTTCATTAAGTAATGAAGATATTCATAACCTCAGCCTTTCACAACCCCAGATGTCTGGGCAGTTTTACCACTCTACTTTTATGGCTCTGCAAGCCCACACTTAAAATACTCCTTACCTAGTTTGCAATGGCACTGTATTTCAGTGGTGCAAGCACAAGGAACAGGAACTCATGTGGCTGTGGTATTTCCCACAAGCTCCCTGATGTCTATTTCAGAGCTGTGAAGTATTTTTGCAGTGATTTTTTTGAAGAGTTGCTCTTTGTGACCTTCAAACCTGCATCCCAAAAAACGACATGCTCTGAGCATGTTTTGAGAACTGGTAGAAAGCATCTCATAATTATACAGCTTTCAGCTGCTCACCCTCCTTGGCATTTAGCTTTCTAATAAATTTTCCACTAATATTTCTGCATGAAACTTCTAGTAGCATGTGTATTAGATTCCTGTTATTTCTGAGGGCACAGGTACCTTTAAAAGGGCATCTTGTGGATAGTTAGAGATAAAAGAGATGTATCAGATCAAGCACTCAGCAGAGGGACAAAAGGCAACAGTCACAAGCTGCAGAAGGGAGATTCCAGTTTGATATAACAGAAAAAAATCTTGCCATACAGGTGGTTTAAGAACAGGACAGAATGCCCTGAAATGTTGTGCAATCTCCTTCCTTGGAGATTGCCAAAATGTGATTGAACAAATTCCTGAGCAAAGTGAGCTGGCTTTGAAATTGGACCTTCTTTGAGCAAGAATCCCTTTCCACCCTCAGCTGCTCTGTTGTGCAGTGGACCCGTATCTTTTCCACAGTGTCACCCCGCAGCACAGCTTGCATGCCAGGCTATACTACAGAGCAAATCCTAAGAGAAAGCATTGCTCAATTTAAGGTATGAAGATTGTATTAAAACTTAGGCAAAACACATGCTACCTTAGTTTCATCCTATTGAATCATGGTAAGCTTTCATTTGATTCACGCTTGAGCTTTAGAACTTTTAAATATAAAAAGCATTTAATTTTATCTTTAAAGTAGTAATTCATATTTAAAGCTTAATCTTCCCTCTTAAATCACATCGAACCCCCCAAACTTTTTCTTCTATTGTTTCTGCTGCTGTCCAAAAGCAGAAAGCAAGGGTAAAATCTTGGCCTCTTTGCATTGAGTGGGATTTTTAAAATTATTTTGATTAAATAGACTTTATCCTACATCTCAGAGCTCTCTAAAAATGATCTTTTTTTCCCCAGTCTGCAAGACAACACTGTGTACTTACTACAGCATCACCTAGTTTTAGGCTGTAACTCGTGTTTAATTTTACATCTAGATCTGCCATATTACCTGCAGATTTAATAGCTGTGTCTAGGATTATTTTATCTCATGTTTTATTTAACATTTTTTTGTTATCTCAGTTTATTATTTTATAACTAAGACTGTAAGCAGGTATAATTTCTATGTCTCTGTATGCATGTCTGATTTCTCAGTAAACTTTTTTTACTTTTTTTTCAGTAAACATTTTTTGAGGAAAATGTTCTCATTTTTCTCTATGCAAATTTTGTGTAAGATGCCCTCAATCTCTGCTTGTCTGTTATCTAAGACTGGACTTAGTCCTACTCCCAGAATCCAATTCTGGTTTTATCTGTTTTCTGTGTCTGAGTCCCAGTTATATGGCCTGTAGAACAACTATTTGCAGCTCATGTCAGTTAATTATTTGCTGGCAAAATTTCTCTATGTCATTAATTGTAACTCTTCTTCATTCTTTCTATTAGGGAAAATGCTAGCACAGAACATATGCTAAAATATGTTCTGGCAGTATGTGACTTCCCAAAAGGAAGACAGGCCACAAGGACAGTCTGACTTCCTTGGTGATCTGCTTTTACCACGTCTGACTTTATTTACTGGACACATACAAAATTAGATCCGTAATTATGGCTCCTTATTATCCCACCCTTTCTAATCCAGTGACAGATGTTCCTTCTGCCATTTGGTAGTTCTTAGATACAAAATAAGAAAGATAAGTTTAGGAAGGTAAGTTATTAACTTGGGTTGTCCGTGCACCAATGCCTGATAACAAGTAGAAAGATTAGGTGACCAGCAGAAGTGGAAAACAAAATTGTTATACCCATAGATACTGAGATTCTAACAGGGATGAAAGAGTACATATGAGCACACATATAGAAAACCAGAAGAGAGCTGCCTGATGGGTAAAGGTATGTGTTAGGTAACATTATTTACAAAAATGAGCTGGCTGGGTAAAAACCAAAACAAACAAACAAACAAAAAAAAAACCCAAGGGGAAATACCTTACATTAAGGAAAAATTATAAAAAGGAAGTAGAAATGGAATTTATTCTTCACATCAATCAGATTGTTTCTTTCAAGGTTTTTCCCTCCTTCTCAGATTTCATTCAAGCTTACTTGGAACAAACTGGAAGATCACGGGTTTGTCTGAAGTTCCCAGGAGGCACGAGTACCCTCTTATCTTAGGAAACAACATTCTGCCTTCAACATGGGCCATTTAGGTCATTCTATAGGGTTGTGATGGGGTACATGAAACAGGAAGTTCTTTGTGTCCACCTTACCTCCTCCTCCTTCTCCCAAACCTGTTTTTTTTGTTTTCCAAACTGCTCTGCTGCCGCCGCCCCCTCCTCCATATAGTTGACACTGGTAACCACGGTAACAAATGGATGTGGGGATGTGGGGCAGGCTGGAGCAGCGGCCGAGCTGTACGCCAATCACAGCCCGCCCCCCTGCCGGGGCTTTCCCGGGTGGTACCGAGCAGCTGCTTAACACGCACCTGCGGCATGCAAGGCTGCATCTGGGCAGATNCCTTATTTGTGTCTTTCCTAAAAACAGTCTGGTCAAACCAAGACAACAGTGTATGTCTAGGATCATACAGAATGTCCCAAAGAAGTGATATGAAGGTGCAGAAGACTCAGAGAAGAACATCTCAAAGGAGAGGATCTTAATATGTGATTATTCTACAAAACATGGAAACAGGGCTTTGCTTCCAAGAATAGTCAGGGGCAGCAAAAAAACAAGTAAGGGAATGTGGACAGGCTGTCACCCATTTGGCCTTAGTGAGGCAAACCCTCACACATCAGTTTTGCTTATTGAAGCTGAAGTCTTTGTTCTTTTATAAGAGGAGAAGGAGCAGGGAAGAGAAGTATTATAAATATTTTATTCTGGTATTAACACTCTGTAGAAACTGAAACAATTGTTAAAGATTCCTACAGCAAACTTCTTAATAAACAGCACATAACTAACATAACACACCCCACACCCCTCCCAATTAAATCAAGCCTTCTCTGAACTAAGCCTCCAGGCTAAATTGCATCTTCCACGGCCAGTAGAAATTTATGCCTGAAATATGCTTCTCCAGCTGGCCTAAATTTTCTGTGCCAGAATATGTTTCTAAGTAGACTAAGGAAGGTCTTTATAGGATCACCTGACTGCCATTCAGGCCAGACTTGAAGCTTAGAATCCTTCAAAGCTGAGGCAAACACTTTCACCCCATCTTTAATAAAACATCAGTCACCTGCAGAGGCAAACCACATTAATACTTTAGTTTTTGGCAAAATAAGAAAGCATGGGAAGGCTTAAAATAGAAAGTCTGTTTTAGACCTGCTGGCCCCATCTACACTGCTTTTTGACATTGCTCTCCAGGTCTATCCTGTAGCTGTAATACTCTCGCTGCCTCCCTACTGCAGTCCCTTAGGGCACATTTACAGCACCTGAGGCATGTCTGTACTACACACAGCTTTTCCACTTGTGTCCCAGCAGCTACTGCAGCATTTCACAGGGGGAAAAAAAAAAAAAAAAAAAGAAAAAAAAAGGCGGAATGTAAGTCAGAGATCATTTCTCAGGGGCTGTCAACCACTCACTCCCACGGTCCCTCTTAGGCAAAAGCAGTACCTGTTTGTGCTCATATCTGGCATCCTAGCTGGCACCCGGTCCTGAGGATATGTGCAAGTGCATGCTTACGTGCAGATGTATAGGAATATATTCATATGCAGAGAGCTAATTTTAGATAGAAGGTTCCTGCCTGGGTGTTGTGTCAGGAAATAAGCAGCTCATTGTCAGGTAAAGCACGCTTCGTCCCAACAGGAGGCAAAATAAGTCATTGCTTTCCAGGAGAGCCCATGTTTCATTTCCTCACTTTCCTCACTCTTCCTTTGGCAGAGAAGAAGTGCCAGAGCCAGGCACTCCACAGACCCCACACTCCCAGAATCATGTGGAGTGGGGGAAGCTAAGTCTAAATACCTGAAACGGAGATGGCAATGAAAGAGAAGCAGTTTTTTAAAAAGCTGCTTACCTAGTGCCTGATACTGCCCAATGAATGTGTGTTGGAACTAGTGGTGTTTTGTCCAAGGAAACACAAGCCCCTCAGAAGCCACATGTCATTGTCACCCTTCAGATCAGCCTCCAGACCAAAAGGACAGCTCTCTGCCTGGGAGATCCAGGCATGTGACCTTCAAATAAAAATCAGTGTAGCTGCTACAGGGAAGTTCTGGGGGAAAAAAGAACGTAATGGAACTGTAAGTTCCCTGTGTCTGTCCTTCCTTCCTACAGCTGCTGCCATCCTGGACCACCATATGACCAAGCAAATGGGAGACATAGTTCCAGAGATGGGAAAGACTTTTCTCAGATCATCTCCAAGACTAACACTGATGAGCCCCCATGTCCTCCAAATTCAGTTGACTGAGAAAAAGAGATGTACCCCACTTTCTCCAGAAGGGTGAAGAACCAAATCAGAGTAAACATCAGGTATCTCATGACAAAGTGCTTTGGATGGAAACCCCTGGTTGTAGCCCTGTGGCCCAAAATGGCTTCCTGGGTATAGGGACAGTGTGGACAGAGGGATGAGTGCTGCTCCTAGAGCTGGATGTCATCCATGTAGCTGTGTCCTCCAGCTTATGCGATAAAGGCACACTGTAGTAGCTCAAACAGGGGAGTGTTGATAAGGAAAAAGGAACCAACAAAAGCAAGGACGCAGGAGAGTTTTTGTCTGTTTTAGATGATACACACTGGGTTTGATTTTGAAGTGAAGAAGCGTTTTTTTCAAGAGAAGGCCAGCGCGATACCATCACATGTCTTCCTTAAGTTCCAGACCTGGCAGGCTGACCCCCACAACAAGCCAGAGCAGAATGGGTTGTGTACTTCAGAGCTGATCCACTCCTCCATCAAAGCACCTCTGCCAAGCAAAGAGGAAAGAAAGGATGTCCTAGGAAAGACCTTGTGGGGATGACAAGGTCTTTGCATCCTATAGAATGTTTGATGTCCTTGACAAAACTACTGGTGCCTGGCTTCCTTCACATGTAGAGATGTCCATTCTTGCGCAGCAGCTGCTGGCAGTCATGCTTCTTGTTGCCAACTGGTGTAGCTGTATCTGCATCTGCCCGGCACCACTGTTCAGCAGAGCACAGGCCCATGGGTAGGATGTCGGATGGCTCTTTAGTAGCAGCCCTGGTGGTGATAGCAGCTGTAGGGAAAAAATGGGATGCCATGGGCGTGCACATAGCCAGCAGTGGCTGCTTATGACTGCTGTGAGTGGCCTGTGCTGTATGGCTGGCAACTGAGCAGAGCAACGTAGCCCAATCACAACAGCATGTATGAACTCTGCCTCTCTCTGTTCCACAGAGATTTCAGGCAGGCATAGAGATGCTCTGATGTAGAGATAAAGGCTGTGCTGACCTGTTTTGCTGGATGCATTGGTAAATCACTGCTGCTCTGGTATGGCCATTTCAGGATTGATGCTCAGGCAGATGCCATAAGCCTGGAGGTTTCTGCCTGGAGTTGCATTTTTTTCCCTGATACTCTGGATGTGATCCAGGACAAGACTTCACAGAGCTGCCAGATACAGCTGTGAAGATGTGGAAAAACATTCTGGGCCTCATTGCCTCTTTAGTTACCTTAAGCCACTTTGTTCCTTTTTCCTCAAGTTCTCAGCTATAAAAGAAAATAAATATAGCTTATGTCTCAAGAGTACTCAAGTTAGTCCTGCTAATTACTGTAACAAGTACCGTTGTTATGGTAATGGGACCTATATAAACAGATAAGAAGTTCTGCTGTGCTTAAGAAGAGGAAAATATCATTAAATAGTTGTCAATAGAAAAATGTAACCAACTTGGTTTCTTCACAAAGTGAGTCATCCTGTGCTGTGATCTAAGTAAGAGTACCCCACATGAGCTCAGACCACTCTGCAGAGAAAAAAGGTTTTTTGCAAGACTGTATTTTTATACACTATAGTGTGGGCAAATGAAAGCTCTATCTGCTCCTACTCCAAGCTAAAAAGACAACGAGGCTTTATTAGTGCAGATAACATGAGGCAAGTGTCCAGGTAAATTCCAAGACCAAACTGTGTCTGCATGCACAGACTGATGGCTGAACTATTCTTCTGGCCCTCATACCCACAGTATAACAACTTTCTGTAGGAAGTCTCTTCATTTTCTTTTACTCCCATGAAACAACAGCTGATCTAAGGAAAGTGGTTTGAAGCAGCAAAAAAGAAGAAGCAGGTAAGAGGAGGGAAACATAGCACTGTGGTGAGTGTTTGCTAACTTCTGTTCAAAGGATTATTGCAGTGCCTTTTTACTGTAATCAGATGAAATCAGCTTTAAAAGAAGAAAACAACATTTAAAGAAAATCTGTTTGCCTTCATACAACACTGATTTTTCACAGTCCATTTCTATGTAACTGAAACCAGGCACTGATATTGGGAATTCTGGCATGGAGTGCCACTCTCAAGTGAGCAGTGCTGGCAGCTGCTGTGGACTCCACAAATAGGGGAGCAAATCCTACACCCTCTGTGCAGCCCCTCCTCCATGGCTACAGACCATGAGATTTGTCCTAACTAACCTTTTTGGGTTTTTTTCTAGTATTTCAAAGTTCCAAAGGCTCCTCAAACTGTTTTCACTTTTGAAAAGATGGTAACTAATTAACAGAAATTTGCAGCTGATAAAGAGTGTTTCTGAATAATCTGCCAGCATTTGTTCAAGAAGAAATATATCTGATGTAAGTGCCCGAGGTTTTTAAACATTTTTTCTCTTCCAAAATCTCTACTGTTAGTGCATTTTATGAGAGAAATAATCCCTTACTCTTATTAAAGAAAGTCTTAGAGTTAGTCCTCCCCTTTTAATCCAGAAGATTTCTGACATAAGGAAATTTTCTTGTTTAGTATGTTGCTGAATTATGCTGTTGACAGATACTCTGCCAGTAGTGGTTTCCCCTGGGAAAGTGAAGTCATATAGACTTCCTTCCTCATCTGAAAAAAAATACCACTGAAATGTGTTTTTCCAGGCAGCTGGTCAAGGAAGCAGGTGTCAGGCTCATAAGAAAGTCTACAAGTTTTACACTACAGCCCCCTTCTTCCTCTGCTCAGCTGATAGCAACAACCAGCTCACACTGAGACAATTCCTTGTGTGAGGAAGAGAATACTTCCTTGTTGCCCTAAGGCGCATTTAGCCTATACTATATATAATTTGACAGTAATTTCTGCTGCAAGTTCTAAAAACAACTTCCAGTTCACACTGTCTTTATTTCCTGCCATAACTATCTGTCATTTATGGAAGTTAATCTCTCTCTGCAAGTTGTCTGGCTACTTGGTTTGGATACTTGGCAGGCTTGATTATCACAGAATCACAGAATCACGAAGACTGGAAAAGACCCCCAGGATCATCAAATCCAGCCTATGACCCTATACACCCAACATCTAAACCATGCCACTCAGTGCCACTTCCTATTTTCTAAATCTCTTTTCCAGCTTTCCTCCTCTCCTTTCTCCCCTGAAGCATTTACATCTCTCCCTCTGACTATGCTCTCCTTTCATTTCCAGATCCCCCAAAAAATCCCCACTAACTATGCATTTAAATCCTCCGAGGACTTGCTTCCCTTACACACTGGCCTGTTATGCTTGCCCTTGCCCGCGACTCCTGCTTGTGCAGTACCAGCCTCCTGTCTGTGCTGAAGCACAATCTCCCCTTGTTGAAGCAGCCACCGCTGGCTTGCCCACCCGAGCCATCTGGAGCTGCAGCCGTCCACTCTGCTGAGTCCCTCTGTGCTTGGCTCTAGGAGCTTATCTGCATGCCCTTCCCTTGGCAAGCAATTTCTTTCCTCCTTCTGCTGTTTTTCAGGCTATGAAGGAAGAATTACTATCACACTCTGTGAAACGTTTTGCAAAGAAAGCCTAGTTGGGTGTTCTACAGATTGAGATGAGATCATGTTGCATTTTCTTGTCTTAAGAAGTGTTTGGCAGGCAGGTACTACAATTGTGTATCATGGTAACAGCTGATAGAAAGGAAGATGATATAAATATACGCACCACACAGAAATCACTTGGAAAGCTGGTATTTGCAAGGATTACTTTATGGTGTTATATAAGACATTACAGGCACAGTCTGAAAATCACTTCGGGTCTNATGCGTTCATACATACAGTAATCATAGTGAGTGTGTACTCAATCTTCTTCCAGGACCTTCTAGTGAGCAATAGAGTCTCCAGTGAGCTAAAATCACCAACTTCAGCCAGAATTTTGTGGGACTGTTGCCCTACAGCATTTTATATCCAAACCAAATCCTGCCAGCAACCTGGACAGAAGTTTAGCACATCATGTAAGTGGTTTGCATGATGCCTGCACAAAACCAAGAATGAATTTCTCATTCAATTGGTAGGAATATTCACAAAATATTGCATTTCCTATCAGTATTGCCTTTTATGGGTGATTTTCAATGACAGTCTTAGGCTCCCTATTATGTTGTTGAAGAGTGAGTTACAAGCCCTTTAAGAGATTAGAACATTCATTTGAAGCCGTAGCTGCAAGAGTGAGAGCTAGCACCCTGATAAAGAGGAGACACAGAAGTCTCCCACAGTTCCTTGTGTTATTTTCCCTGTAATTAAAGAGTCATCTTAGCTAATAAGCTTTGAGTCAAACTTCCCTTTAGCCATGATGAAAGAACACTGCCATTATTTAGCTACACATGTAACCAGCAATGAAACTCTGGAAATTACAGCTGAAATAAAGAGCAAGCCTATCTGAGTGCAGCTGCAGTTTCCTTGCCTGCAATGTACATGCATTTTTAACAAATATGTTCCTGTATAATGCAAGTTTTACTCATAAGGACTTCCTTTTGATGTAATCAAACTCACATTCAAAGCAGATTCAAAAGGCTTCCAGTACACAAGCTGAGAAAATATGAGCAAGATTAAAGCAGAAAGTATACACATCATCTAAAATGATTTAAGGAAATGAGCTGTGCTGTGGAAAAGTAGAACTAGGCAAGCTTTGTCTTCAAAGGATTTGTATGCATTGCCCCATAGCATACCCCTCAAGCTGTTTCCTTGAAATAAACTCAGCTCCCTACAACCCACTCCTTCTCCACCTTGTCCTCCATGCCATGAAGGGCAGCAGGTGTTGTAACCCAGAAAGCCACTGCAAAAAGCAATACACAGCTCTGCACACCATTCCCTCCATAGAGTACTCGTTTGATTCACTGTCTTCCATCCAGGACATGAGTTTCAAAAAATCTTGCAGTACTGCTCTTGCTCACTTTTCAAATGCCTCCTTTTGTATGTGCTTGAAATCTGCGGAATTGTTGGAACAAAGAGAGGGAGAAATACCAGAAAAAACAGACAAGTAGGCATATGAGAAATGAAATCGGAAATGTCTTCTTCCATTTGAAGGTCTGACTAAAACTGAGTCAGTTATGAGCCAGCACAGCAGAGGCACTCCCAGAGGTAAGAGATTTTCTCAAACTACTTGGAGAACGAGATCAGAACTGTTGCTTGATCCATTATTTTATCCTTCACTGCATCCTGACTCTTCTTGTTTTCCTTTACCTGGCCTGCTGCCTTGCAAACTGGGATGTTGATTATAGGATCATTCAAGAACTTCTGAGGTTAGTGAGAAAGGAAGCAGGGCTATTTCCATATCTTTAACAGCTACAATACTCTAACATTTCGCTATTAATAGTTAATAGTATTAATAGTAGACCTTTATTTACAGGTTTAGTTACCTTACCAGAGTATTTCTGATCTGTGTTTGTATGTCTTATGCACTACTTGCAGCTGTTGCAGTCTTATGTTAAAGTTCGGCCAGAAGTATTTCATTCCTGAGAAATAGCCCCTGTGATATTTTGCAGTCAGGGTATCTGTGTTGCCAGGCATGCTCCATAATGAAGTGACAGGCATGTAACAAGTTGGTTGTCTGTTTGCTACATATCACAGATTAGTTGTCATGCCTAGGTCAAAATAAAAAAGCATGAAATACTTTCCCCTTTACTGAGAAACACAACACATCATAAAAAAAGACAGGTTCCTCTCCGCTCTTATAGAAGCAACTTCCATTATACTTTTTTCTTAGGAAACTGTCTGAACAAGAAGATAAAATGAATATCTGCAGTATCTTGTGTATATAATTTGTCCTGAGTTATGTTAACTAAGAAAATCACTTGTGGCTCTTCTGTCATAAAATAAAAATGACCACAGATGAATGTAGAACATTCATTTTTACAGACTCCATGTTCAAGGGAGTTTCATCAATATCACTGCATGCTGCAATTTACATCTGGGTGTATTTCAGCTGAAATAGTGATAAAATCACAAGCAACTAGGCAACTCCCATTCATATTCTGGGGGTTTGTGCTATTCCAGTACACATATAGAAAGTGTTGGGCTTGTGAATGATGCTAGTAGGAGTAAAACTGTAAAAGACAGTTAACACCTTTACAGATTTCTTGAAGGTGAGATCGCCTAATACACCCTCAGAAAACACTCTATACTCTTTGCACCTTTTGTCCAGATTCTTAGAAATGTTAATTAGGTGTATAACCAATCTGCAGAATTCTCAAAGATCATTTAAGGGACAAGCTTTGATGGGAACAACAACAACAAAAAAAGTGCAGTACTAAAGAGACTGTTTACATTAGTTCCAAAAAGAAGTCCAAATCTTTCTTCTCATCTCATGGAAACACAAGCATTTAGCGTCCCTTGGTACATTGTACATGGATTGCAAGATCAGAATAAAACCCTGTCTGACATGAATCTGCAATATGGAGAAAGTTAAACAAATCTTTCACAGGCAAATAAACAAAAAAACCCACCAAAAAGCAAATAAAAAACAACCAACCAAACAAGAAACAATATGTAGGACAATTTATATTTCTCTGAATCAGTTCTGTGGGTAATTTGTGAACCACTTTTTATACTAAGTCTGACATAGCAGGCTTAGAGGGTTTGGGGGGGTCATTACTGAGCCTGTATTCACCTATATTCTCCTGTTCATTATCTGTGCAAATCTATCTTAAATACTTTTGCTATACCATTTTTGCTAGGCCCTGGCAGATGAACCTTAGGACTAAAGGGTGGGTCCAGCTCTGCACATGCTGTGTCTCACCTAAAAAAAATCCATTGCGCAGGCTCGAGGGTGCTATCTGCTATCCTCTTTTTATCAGCGCGCTTGGAAAAGGCGCTGATGAGGAGCATGGATGGAGCCCTCCCTGGATCTTCGTTCGCAAAGCCTAGCCACAACAACGACCATTTGAACAATGCAATAGGATAATGGTGAAGTGCTTTGGGCACCTTACAGTAATTGTCACTTCTTATCTAGTAAGTCATTTTCCAGGTTATGAAAAGGTGACAGTCAACAAGGAGTGCCTTGTGAAAATTTGCCTTCCCTGTCATTGGTTGAAAGCCCTTTCACATACCTGTCACAGTGCTAATTGCAGTGTTGCAGCAGCTATGTGGTCTGAGGACATAGATGCAGAGAGGTCTGTGGGAAGGGACAGAATTTAACAGACAAACTAGTACAGCTGGAAAAAGCACATTGCTTACCAGCCCCATATATTTCTTTTCAAAGAAGAAAAATTAGAAGAAAAATTAAAATCTACGTACAGGTCAAATAAAAGGGAGATGATACCTAAGGAGAAGTAAAGATTCTCGCTCGACTTCCTGTCACACTTGACGGAGGTAAAAAGGAGTAGCCCCAACACTAGGAATATCTTCCTGACTCTAGTTGCTGTTAGGTCTTTCATCCACATCTCCTTCCTAGAACCTCCTCTTCTAATTCAGCAGACACCCAATGTCTCGTTTAAAGCTGAATTCGTACCTCAGCATGCCACTGATTGCATCTCCTCATGTTCTTATTAATATTAGTTTTCCACTTAGTTTTATGTATATTTTCCTTGAGCTTTGTTGTTAACTTCCAAGGAACTTCTGTTACATAGGTGATAGTGAGCATGATAAAAATCAGAAGCAATGCTTAAATGGGAAATGTGCAATTTAAGGTTACTGCATGTGTAGAGATTTTGGCAGTTGATTTGAAAAGAGAACAGAAATAGAATTACATATGAAGCAGCAAAGAAAACAGTGTGAAGGAAAGATGATGGTACAAATTTTAGATAATATGACAGAAGAAACAGAATTCTCTGTAGTTCCATTTCATTTGGACCCTCCATGGGCATAACTTACGTTTATGTCAACAATACGCTGCTTGTTTTAATGGTCTTTTAATTTTTGTGATCCATAGACATCCAATATTGAAGACAGTTCAGATGCTCAGGAACATACCCATGTGCCAGAATGAGGGACACCCTAGGGTAGAGCTGTGACAGCTGTTGTGCCTTACAGTACTGGCTTTTGCAAGAGGGATAATGAATGTGAACTATTTTCAGATCAAAACAAAAAACTTGTGTTTAGCTTGGTTTGTCACATACTCAAAGTTAAACAACATGACTACTCCCTCACGCAAAGACAGATGACAAAGCTCACAACTAGAAATGCACTCTCAGCCCCTGTGCCACCTAGCCAAACTGTTCTTCAAAAAGTTAGGAAGGTGACCAGGAGAAAGATACATTAAGGTGATAGGGTGAATGCAGCCCCTGATAGACACGTGACAGACAGAATATGTGCAAGCCAAGCTTATGAAGAAAGTAGTTACGCACACTGCATAAGAAACTACTCAGGCACACCTCACCATGCTTCATGACAAAGAACCAAGTTCAGTCACCTTTTGGGTGGTCCTGACATACTCCATCCCCTCAGTTTTCTATGCCAGTCTGTGGGCTATTTAGGGCCTCCACAGTAGGGATGAAGTGGCTTATTTCTCTCAGATCTACTGGCTCTTGGTTTTGGGGGGTTATTTTGGGGTTTGGGGTGTTGTTTTTGTTTTGTTTTTTGGTTTGGGTTTTGTTGTTCGGGGTTTTTTTTTTATTTGTGGGGGTTTTGTTTATTTGGTGGTTGGTTGTTTATTTCCCCAGAAATACAGAAAAAAAAAACTTCCCCAAGCATTCAGAGTCCTTCTACTCAATGATGAGAGCTGCCTGACCCAAGGAAAAGAATGTTTGCTTAAGCACATCAGATATACCATCCCATAGAAATGAAAATGGCCAGTGCTAGAGTATGCCTCTGCAAAACAAAGTCCCAGTGAGAGCATATCTTTACCCCCAGTACACACCCACTAGCCCCTTTGTTTCTGTTTCTGTTTCTGATGATGTGATGAATGAAAGCACATAACAACAAAAAACAACTGCTTCCTCAATATATCATTTTGTGATGACATAAAATTCTTCCTGAATTTTAAGATGGAATCGGAAGATGCAACTACTATAGCAGTAGAAAAAAAAGACATGAGTTATGGATAATATGAAAAGAAGTCTATGAAATATGGAGCCCTAAAATGAAAAGTTAAAAGGGTTGTTAAAGGACAGACGACAGTTCAGTTGTTAAAAGAAAGAAAAATCTGACGTTTTAAAAACGATGCCCAAGCCTCTTTCCAGCCAGTAAATCTAATGTGCGCTATAAGATCACGGCAAAAACTTCTGAACAGTATTCATGTTAGCTAGTGCAAATCTCCTTTAAATGGAAGCTGTACCTGGCCTGCAAGTTAAAGCCTTCTTCCGTTTCATGGTATTTGAGGACTTCATAGCAGTGCTTTGGGAAGAACTTCTGAGGGACTTTGCTTTTCAGCAGGTGTGAAGGGTGTATCTTTTTCCCCAGTGTGAGAGGTACTAGCAGAAGATGATTCTCCACAGTACATGGTTTTCAGTTAAGAACATCAGAAAGAATGAAGGTGCTGTCCTTTATTAAGCAGCAAGGGCCATAAAGTGAAGGATTCAAGGAGCATAATTTGACAATGTGAAATCTCACAACAGGCACAGATGTAATTTAAAAGTGATCCCCTCCTTGAATGAAATAAAATCAATTTGATGTTTACCAGCTCCATATTAAAATTGACTGTTACTGGGATGGTTCATTGTAACAAAGTTATTAATCAACAAATTCCTGTATCTAAGAGCACTAGTGCACAGATAGTAATGTGCCTTTGTTGCATTTTTTAACCTGTAATTAAAGAAGTATAAGAACCATGTGTTTTGAATGACTGCTAGGGCAGAGCAAAGTGTATGACTTCTTTTAAAGAAAAGATTATCATTAAATGTGATGTGTAATTGTATTACATTGTTTTCTTCTCTTAAAAAGAAGTGTAACTAAAATTAAATGTGAAACTATGGCCACATACACTAAAGTTTAAAAACATTGTGACTTAAGTCCATACTTAACATTAGGATTCAGGCAGTGCATACATAATACCAGTATTTTAAAGAACATATAAAAGTTCCAAGCAACCCAACAAACTAGAAAAAGCTACTCGAGTTAAAAACAGTTGCTGAAGGGATAATCTTGCTTTGGACACATTCAGCCTCTTCAGAAAGTGCAGAGAGATTGTTTTATTAATTTTATTTATTCAGCATGGGTCAGGTTAATGAGGTAGTCTCTCAAAGTTGAGAAACTGCAATTTAAAATGAAACTATGCTTTCTCCAAAACAAGGTATGGGAGTCAGGAATCTATTATTATACTATCTGAAGAATTAAGGTGTAGGCCTTATACTAAAAAATGTTCAGATCGCCAAATTATTTATCGCTTCTAGAAATAAATTAGAAACCCAAAGAAGAGTTAGGAAGTTAAGTATATGATTAATTACGTTCTATAATGTTTTCTGCATTTACAAAATTATTCCACTTTAAATGCAGAAACAAAATAACATTCAAAATGACACTTCAAAGTCCTAAGAAATGTTGAATGGCTCAGATGACAGTGTATGACAAAACCCATCCAGAGAGTCTTCAGAGCCATTCCAGGAAAATGGAACTGCCACAGTTTTGAAGTCCTAGATGGGACATTAACATGTTTCCTCTTAATAAGAACTGTTTCTGAAAAGAACCAGGTTAAATATATTAAAGTAGAATGTAGAAGGGCAGGCATACTGAAGGAACAAAAAGGGAAGGGTCAGCTCCCCTAGCAATCAGGTATAACCACTTGAGATGACACAGGAGTATATGTCCCACAGCAAGGTTGCATGGCTATGTAGAGACCCGCCTAATCACTTGGTTAAGGTTAAAGAGACAACATCCTTTCTTGGTAACACAGCTGAAAGAGAACGAGTTTTCCTTTACCTCCACCCTAAACCTTGTCCCATCTTACACTGTAGTAAAAAGCTGTATGATTGCATACTGATCCAGTACAGCCTGCCACATAAATGTGAGTGGAGCAGGGATGATCTACGAAACATGTTATTATTCAAAACTTAGGAGACATCCAAGGAGCAGGAGAGCAATGCTCAACATTGCTCTCCATCATTTTCTCTTATCCATGGGCTTTAACCTTCCATCTCTCAGAAGATGTAAACTTGATTTGCCTTTTGTGTTTTGAGAACAAATTGTGTATTCCATGACCCAGGCCATGCATCTAAATATATTAAACGTGTTAGCTTAATTAGTTAATTAGTTACCTCACCTATCAGAAGAGGAAAGAGATGCAGTGTGGGGTGAAGTTAAATGGTGCTCATTTGGCAATAGTTACAATTCTGAATTTCTAAACTTTCAGCTGACGTGATGACGAATGCAGGGAAGTACTTTGTGAATATTTTGTATTTTACAACTTAAAAATATATATATAGTATAATACTGCTTCTAGTTTAGAAAAAAATTTTCAAAATGTATTAACAATTGCCAAGCGTTCAGTGTCAACACACTCAAAGCAAAGATAAGAGTAAACACGAGTATGATTTGCATCAGGAAAGTTTCAGTCTCATTTTATTTGCTTTATTGGAATTACAGTATCACAGTATCACAGTATGTGAGGGGTTGGAAGGGACCTAGAAAGATCACCTAGTCCAACCCCCCGGCCAGAGCAGGATCACCTAGACGAGATCACACAGGAATGTGTCCAGGTGGCTCTAGAATGTCTCCAGAGAAGGAGACTCCACAGCCCTCCTGGGCAGCCTGTTCCAGTGCTCTGTCACCCTTACTGTAAAGAAGTTCCTCCTTGTGTTAATACTAAACCTCCTGTGGTCCAGCTTGCTCCTATTCCCTCTTGTCCTAACATTGGATGATATTGAGAAGAGCCTGGCTCCCTCCTCCTGACACTCACCCTTAACATATTTATAAGCATTAATGAGGTCCCCTCTCAGTCTCCTCTTCTCCAGGCTGAAGAGACTCAGCTCTCTCAGCCTGTCTTCATAGGGCAGATGCTCCACTCCTTTCATGATCTTTAAAAGAAGGTCTAATCAAACAGATTTTAAAAGAGTGAAGTAGATCACAAATTTGCCGTTTCTGTTCTTGTTAAGCTAAATAAGTTTTCATAGCTACGTTCAGATGACAAGCAGCTTTGATTTTCCCCTGATAAGCAAATGGCCATCTCTTGGAGAGAATGTATTTTGAGAAATGAATAGCTCATGTGCATATCTTATCTACTTCGAATTGATTCACTGTAGTTTCTTCAAGCAGATTTAAAGCCGAGAAGATGACCTAGTTATACAAGCCAGAGATAATTAATTTTGATCAGCAAAGTCTCAGCACTGTAAGAGCTGTTAAATGAAATAGTTTGAACCTCTTCAGTCTGTTTTGAAAGATGATCTGAGTCACCCTGTTAAAAGCAAAGTATTTTCGACACTGTTAAAACAGAGTTGATTGAAAAACTCTGTGTTTTGAACGTGGGTGGAGCTATCCTCAATCTGTATCTAACTTTACTGCATTAAAATGATCTTCCATTCATACTCATCAACAAAGAGAATGCAGCTGTCAATCAAAAATCCTCAACAGAACAAGGAGAAAGCTGATCAGAAACAGAATTATTTCCCTTAAAACTAAACAAGGAACAATGGTAACTTGCACAGAATGGCTCTGAAAGGATGAGACACAACAAAAATCCAAGTTTTGTTCCAAATAAACAGCACTTTATGCCATTAAGCACTGACTTAATACAAACAAACTGATCCATGGAGAGCTATGTAAACTACAATTAGCTATCATCATTTTCCATTGTAAATGTTTGTAGGAATATCCATTCTTTCTCCACTAGCTAGAGGCCAGCTAACAGAAGTTGTATAAATGCATTCAAGACAAGGAAATCCTGAACTATTGCTTCCCAATAGCACCCATTTCCACTGAACTTGATGACACCAGGACTTTGGCTCCATAGCAATGAGGCCATATACATAATTTTCACTAGTAGTCTTGATTTTCCTTAGAACAGCCTGCTTCCTTTATCTTTCCTACCAGGATGTCATAGGGTGACTAAAATTGAAGA
>VWZO01003476.1:0-56280 GCA_013396975.1 Bucco capensis
AAATTTATAGTTAATGTATTTTAAGGTGTTAATATGGAGGTTATATTCTTGTAGGTAATACTGAAACAAGATATTTTATGATGCATAATATTATATATATATAGTTCGTGTATGCCAGTAGCATTTTGAGGTGTTAATAGGGATATTGTCTTCTTGTGGATAATATTGAATATTGAAACGATAGATTTTATTATATATATAGTTATTTAGTGTTTAGCAGTAGTATTTTGAGGAGTTAATATGGATATTATATTCTTGTAGATAATATTGAAATTATATTTTATATATACTTAGAGTTAGTGTGTGGCTGTAGTATTTTGAGATGTTAATAGGGATATTTGGTAGATTATATTAAATATTGAAACAAGATATATACATTTATAGGTAGTGTATGGCAGTAGTATTTTGAGGTGTCAATAGGGATATTATCTTCTTGTAGATAATATTGACTATGCATATTTAATGATGCCCAATGTGTTTACCACACAATCAACCAAAACCTTGTTCATTAAGCTCCTTCTCTCTCTTCTTAAATTACACTTGAACTAGTTTCAACCCCTTTCCAAGGAATATATCAACATGAAAGAGGGAGGGAAAGGGTACCAGAGGCCACTTCTGGTATTTTCAGCCATCATTAGCTGTTGCTCTGCTGCTTCATGGTAGCTAATTAACTTGTATATTGAAAAACCCTCTCAAATGATTTTTGAGCCAGGGAGACCTGGGAATACATCCTGCTGGGATTAGCACATTTAGATTGCTCTAGCTGTCTCCCTGCTGGTTGGGTGCTGGGGGAGGTAAGCATGTACAAATTGAGCTGGTTTTTGGACCATTTTCAAGTAATTTTAACAAAAAAAATCTGCTTTCCTTCAGTGGGAGATGCACACAGAGATAATTTGCTGCCTCAAATATGAGTGCCACGCTCTGCCCTGAAAGATTAGTCTTGAGAAGCTTGGTTTGGTTTTGTTATTCTGTGGTTTTTGAGAGGTAAAAAAAAAAAGAAAAAAATAGTAGAGGGTTCAAAATATTGACATTGAAAGATGTTAGTTGAACTTAATTGCAAATGAGATTAAGTACATCCATGTGGTGCCCTCTGCTCCCCTCAAGATCTTGAATATTCTGGTTTCTGGCTTTATAGTTAAGCACTGAAATAGTAAAGTAGGGATTCAGTATAAATTCTGCCTTTTGTGCACTTATATTTATGTAATGTAGCACTATTAATAATGCAGGTCTGCTAATTAATTAACTCTTCATAAGAAGCTTACATCCTGTGAAAAACTGGCTCTCAAGGCTGAGGCTCCAATTTCTCTTGTTTTCTTCCCAATTTGAGGAGTCCAAATGACTATTGGTTGTAATACAGAGCTTCCCAAGGCTGAATTCAAGCCAAGGAACACAGCTCAGGCATATCTAAGGGAAAAGCCACCAGTGAAGTGTTTCAGCATACTTGTACATCCATGGGACTAGTGTGGATTTGAACCAGGAACGACATTTCCTAGCTTGACATTAAAGACAGCTTTTTTAATCATTATAGTGCATTTAAGGATGTGAAGATGCCAGAGCCCTGGCCCAGGCTGCCCAGAGAGCTTGTGGAGTCTCCTGCTCTGCAGATTCCAACCCCACCTGGAGGTGATCCTGGGCAACCTGTTGTGTGTGACCTTGCTTTAGCAAAGGGCTTGGACTAGATGAACTCCAGAGGTCCCTTCCAACTCCTTCTGTTTGCTGTGGCTAGGAAATCAGTGGGAAACCAAACTGCAGTGCTGACACTGCCAAAATCTCAGCTTCTGTGGGGTGATCCCAGAAGAAGCTATGTCAGAAATGATCAGTGATGCACATCTAGGTATTCACAGTATGAAATGTATAGTGTGAAAGACACACACACATATGTATGTTATACATATAGACTTGAGCTGCTTCAAAAGTGAACATGTTTTTAGTCTTAAAGAAGCTGTGTCTTATTTTAGCTTTGAAAAATTTAGTGGTAGGTGTGGTTGGACTCGATGATCTTGGAGGTCTCTTCCAACCTTAATGATTCTGTGATTCTATGTTTGTACATCTTGTAGCACTTTTGACAGCCTCTTTTATCCTGAGGAGAGTTGGATTGGAGGTGCTGTGCCATGTCCAACCTAATTTGGGATGCAGGATCCTTGCAGGGAGGAGCTCTTCGATGCAAGTGATGTGCCCAAGCTGCAAAACACTCAAACCCAGTGAGCTCCCAAAGGAGACTACAGCTCCCTGGGTGGTTTTTAGCATGATTTTGTTGGTGCCTGAAGTTGTAGTGGCTCAGAAAGTATTTAAGTGGGTTAAACTGAGACCTGGGTCTCCCTGGAACAGAAAAGAATCAGTGTGAGACAAGAGCTGGAATGATGATGTTTGAAAGGAGGGGAAAGGAGCAGCCTGGCTTCTACGTGAATATCTTCCTTTTTAGTTTCAGGTGACCTACTAACAAAATTCAGCACAAGTTTATGAATAGTTTGGCTTGGCCCAAATTTGCAGTCTTCCCAAAATAAAACATTCAGCAGAAGGGTATTTTTTTTGCCCAAGATTAATTTGGACACTGACAGTGAGATTATCGGTTAATGGCAGAAGAGATTAAGAAACAGGCTAGGGAAGGAGAATGGTAAACTCATTAGTATTCCATGGCTTTTTTATTATTCATAAATATTCAAATAGTGTTCTAGTTATGAAAATATTCACAAATCTTAAGAGCTCACAGAGAAAAAGGTGTAGCTTTCACTTTGGGTTTGATTAACAGTTGGCAGTAAAAAATGCACTTCAGATGCAGCCTCACTGCTACAGAGAGCAAATGAAGTGAGGGGAAAAACAACCTCAAACCTGAAGTGGAAAGATAGCAGAACTTTTAAAGACAACTAAGTGAAGATCCGTTGCTTTTAGTAGTTCATATTTTAAGTCTTTACATTTCTCAATGGTGGAGAAATTCCCCCCAAATATCATCTCACAATATTTTCCTCATCACCAGATGGAGTTGGGGTGAGGTGAAGTGAGCTCTTCTCCCTTTCCTTGCCATGAGTCCTGGTATCAGCATCCTAATCAATTTGGCTAATTGCATTATTTTATCTAATCTAAACTTCTTAACAGATTAGGGCACAAAGAGAAAAATCTGAGCATTGCCACTTTGTCTAGTTCTTTATTTGAATACATTTTTTCCTTCTGCATAGCTGACTTCATTTGCAATCCAAGGATGTCTAGAGCTTTGTGTGCGGGCACTGCTTGTTACTTTGATCAAACTAAATTAGAATAGAATCATAGATTCACTTTGGTTGGAAGAAGCCTCTATGATCATCCAGTCCAAGTGTTAACCCAGCACTGCCAGGTCACCACTAAACCATGTCTCTCAGCACAACATCATCTTGTCTTTTAAACACCCCTAGGGATGGTGACTCCACCACTGCCCTGGGCAGCCTTTTCCAGGACTTGACAACTCTTTTAGAGGAGGAATTTTTCCTAATATCCAACCTGAACCTCCCCTGGCACAACTTGAGCCTCTTTCCTCTTGTCCTATTCCTTCCTCCTTGGAAGAAGAGACCAACCCCCACCTCACTCCAACCTCCTTTCTGGGAGTTGTAGAGAGTGAGAAGAGTCAAGTTCAGTGAATAGTTCACTGGAACAAAATGATCTAACTAAGCTGGACATTGTCCATTTGCTTTTCTATAGTTACATGTCCATGCCCTTCTGGTTTAACAGACAGTTTATTATCCAAACATCTGCAGTGCCATTGGACAAGAAGAGCTCAGCTCAGGTCTTGCTGTTGCCCTAAAACCCCATTCTCTACAGCATTTGGAGTGTTTGCCATGCCCAAGCAGTACCTGCTGAGCCTCTTCCATGTGTGTGAGGTGCCAAAGAGAAGGAGAGAAGCTTCCCAGGCAGATTTCTGTACCCTGACCTCTTTGGTTAGCACATGCAGAGGGAGAAGTTTATTGATTTAGCAGTGAGAAGGGAAGGGGAATTGATCTGATAGTGATGGGGTTTCTTTTTTTAGTCTCTTTTTGTTTGTTTGTGTGTGTTTTGCTGAGAGAGGGATTTTTCTGATGGGGAAAGAGCAGATTGACTTATTGGTTAATTGAAGGAGAGAATTGACTGGGAGAAGCAGTGAGAATGTGATGCATGTTAGCTGTAGGAGGGAAGAGAGTTCAAATATGCACCACTGTTTATTCCTGGCCTCATTTGTCTGACTCTTACTTCTGAACAGGGCAGGACAAGGGGTGATGGTTTTAAACTAAAAGAGGGAGATGTAGACTAGATAGGAGGAAGAAATTGTTTATGCTGAGGATGATGAGACACTAGCAGATATTGCCCAGAGAGGTGGTAAATGCCCCATCCCTGGACCCAGTCTAGGTCAGGTTGTTTGGAGCTCTGAGCAACCTGCTCTAGTTGCAGATGTCCCTGCTTGACTGCAGGAGGATTGGACTAGTTGACCTTGAAAGGTTCATTCCCAAACCATTCCATGATTTCATAATTCTGCTTAATATATAATGAAGATGGGTGGCTTCACTTGGATTCTTCTTGGCTCATTCCTTGGGCTTCTAGAAGAAGGGCAGGGTTGGCTTTGTGTGAAACCTTTATTCTTTTGAAATATGACTGGAAACATTCCCACATTAAAGTCTGCAGAAGTTTGTCATTGCTTTTTTTATTTCTCCTTCTTTTTCCCCTGAAGCTGTGCCTTGTGCTTCAGTTCTCTGAGGCTGCCAGTAAATGTTCTTTGTCAATAGCTGCATTGCCTAATCCAGGCCTGGATTTTAACACCTTAGGGACTTATCTCCCACTGAAAGCACTATGAATAAATACTTTTTCCCTTTAAATCTTCCAGATTTTCACTGGGCAACTCTTGTGTGTTGGTTCAACCAGTGGTGCTTCCATTGCTCCTTAACCCTTTGGAGTAGGGACTGGGATTTATTCTGGCTAGTGCAAACAGCAATCACATCTCTGGTGTGGGGACTTCAAAGTGCTACAGTCATTTAAAAAAGTTATTAAAATACTAAAATCATGTAAAAAAAATCATTAAAATACCAAAAGTGACACCAACAACAGTCATAGTTTTATTCTTGCTAGTAGTAATATTGCTGGTTTATTATTACTAGTAGCAATAAATAGATAGTAGTAATAGATACATATTGCTGCCATGTAAATATTAATTACTCCAATGGTTATTTTAGCTTCCAAATTAATTTAGAATTAATGTCTTCATTTCTGTCTAGATAAGGTTGCCACAATCTTCATGTGGCGCTCTTAGGAGACCAAAAGTGGGTTTATTCCTATTTTACAGAAAGCCTTCAAATACTGACTTCTGAGGTCTCTGACTCTTCCAGCCACCTCAAGGATTATTCTCTCCTCTCCTTGGGAACACTGTAGTTTTAATGGGATTAGGGAAGGAGCCTATTCAGGAAATTTTCTGTGCTGTGGCACAGCAAACAGCAGAGTCCCCAGGGATCAGCATGGTTGTTGGAGCTCAGTGTTGTAACGTTACAATGATTTCCCTCTTGCAATGACCTTCCCCTGGGAACTGTGGGGAAATGGAATGCTAAGGAATGCTTGGACTTGTAGAGGAGCTGAGTCTGTCCCTCCTTCTCCTTGTTCCTTCCAGGCTGCTAAGATGTGTCCCAGCCTTATTATTATCACTGTTATGTCAGATGCTTTACATCATTTACAGCAGGGAGGAGGGAGATCTGAGAAATATTTGGATTTTTATGGTGCCAAGTGGAGAAGGAGGACCTTGAATTATCAAATAATAGGAAGCCACTTGTCCCTTCCAGTCCCACTTCCACCTGGTTGTTCTGGTTGGAGCTGATGATCTTTAGAGGTCTTTCCCCACCTTAATGATTTTGTGTTGTCCTACACCAGAGGTAGGTGAGTGGGGGAAAGGTATTTAGGGAGGTGTCTCCAGCTGGAAAAGATCTTTACCTTGTATTGCCTGGCATTTCATAGCATCATGGACTGGTTTGGGTGGGAAGGGACCTTTCAAGGTCATCTTGTCCAACCCCCCTGCAATCAGCAGGGACATTTCCAACTAGAGCTCAGAGCCCTGTCTACCTTGGACTGAGCCAATCCATCATCCTGCTAAAGAGCAAATAAGAGCTGGTTTTCTCCCTAAAAGAAAAGAATGTGATTGAAGGATGTTTTTCACTGTTTCCTCCCCAAATAATGTACAAGTTTTCCCTTGTAGAAAGTAGAACATTAGCTAGCTGCTCCCAAAATGAAAAGCTTTCTCACAGACTGACTGCTAAATGTGCCTACTGCTTTTGACAGGGATGCTCTAAGTGGTGACAGAATGCAAGCAGGAGGTGATGCAAGGCTGCAGGAGCTTGGGAAGGAGGAGAGGACCACTACAAACTTCTCCTTCCCCCCCAGCACATCCAGTCTGGCAGGGAATGCTTTAGGTATCACCGTCAGTAATCAGCTTCTGCCTGCACTTCTGGAGTGTTTGACAGCAGAGACAAGTTAAAAACCCAAATGAGAATTGCCTTGTCTTCATGTACANACACTTCTGGAGTGTTTGACAGCAGAGACAAGAAGTTAAAAACCCAAATGAGAATTGCCTTGTCTTCATGTACACACACCCTATTAGGCAGTAGAAAAAGTAAGCATTGTTTATATTAAACCTCAGTGCACCTTTTGGAGATGTAAAGCATGACTCAAAGCCTGAGGTTGGTTCTTCTCTTAGCTTTATCCCCATTTCTGTGCTAAACATATAGGTTGATCGTTTTGGGAGCTCTTCCCTAGACTCTGCAGCCAAGAGATCCTAACCAAAATCAATTAAAACAAAACAAAGGAAAAAAATCTCGATATCAAAGAGTGCTTAGAACTGTCTGGAAACAAGATAGAGAGCACATCTCCTCCTCTTCTGAATATTCTCCTTCATAACTCCAACTGCCAGCAAGTATCTGATGCTTGTTTTTGCTCTACGTACCTTGTGCCTTGCACTGAGAAAACATCTAACTGGGGAGAACCTTCTAATCTTCTCTTTTTCTTCTGTCCCAGCTCACTTTTACATGGGAGGTACTTTTTTTGCACTTCTACTGAGGTAAAAAATGAACATCCCAAATAAATCTCCCCCACCTAAATATGGATAATAAAATATCACTTATTTTTCCCAGAGTTTCACTAAATTAATTAGGTAATTTGGAGCTTTCTATTAAGCAAAACAACCACTTTCCCCCCACTTTCTGCCCTAAATTTCAGTCTTGCTGTGTTAGCACCAGAGGCCAGTTTGACAAAACTGCTGATTGAAAGGAAATCCATGCAATCTTGAGAATGCTTTGGTTAAAACACTTGAAAATACATCACAGCCTGTGGCTTAATATTTGGAACTAGAGGCACAAAAGAGAGGAGGTTGAGTAGTAGACATTTATTAGCAATTTTTTTGTTTGAATATTAATCCATTAATATATTTTTAGCATTGCTAAATATTTCAAGCTCCAGACTGAAAGCTATTCTTAGGATGATCTTGAGCTCAGGGAATGCTTTTGGTTCCCATTTTCATTCACCTCAGTGGAAATCAGTTGTTCTAGAGTGGATATTTAAGAGAAAGACCCAGAGGATGTGCTTCCAAATAAGAGAAATAAGGAAAATATCTTTGTCCTCATCTCCTTGTGATGGGAAGTTGCTGAGAGTTAATTAGCCAAACTGCTAATGGTGTATAGCCATGCATCAGAAGAACCTTTTCAGAGGCTGAGTCCTCTTGTGTTGAGTTTCAAATGGTAGCTTGGAAAGACCTGGGGTTTCTTAAACTGTAGAACTCAAGGAATTTCTTCCTCCTGAGCAAGAAGAGCCCTGTAAAGGCATATTTCAGGATGTGTGTGGATGTACATGGATGTATGTGGATGGCTACCTGGGGTTTTATATACATACAGTTATTTAAGTTTATATATACATATATATGCATGAGCTTATAAATACATATGTATGTCAAATAGATATCATGAATACAAAGAAGCATGCCTTTAATTGTTTTAAATCCCTTTTGGCTCAATTAAAGGACTGCTGGACCTATTCAGTTCTGCCTCTGATGATATTTCAGACTTACTTTAAATTTCAGCTACCCCCAAAAAACTGTTAGCAGTAACAAGAGAATATGATATTTCAGACTTATTTTAAATTTAAGCTAATAAAAAAAATTAGCAGCAACAGGATAATATAATTTTCATTATTAGAATAGTTTAAACACAAAAGAAGAGAGAGAAATTAGAACCCACACAGCCAAAATGTACCCACTCCAGAAGAGATGCACTGATGTTTTGACTAGGATTTGGGCTTGTAAATCAATAATGAAATAAAATAGAGTATGAAGTGGCTAACTGAGTTTGGGAAGGAAGAAGAGAACTTAGATATTTAGAAGTAGTGCAGTCTGCATCATTTCTTTCAGCTCTGGATCCTCTCTGGTGTGTGAGCACTCCTTCCCTTACCACCACCACCCTCCTTCTCCTTTAAAAATAGGAATTTCTGCCCCAAAATTCCAGTTCAAAGAGGGTCCCTGATGGTAGCTCAGCACCTGTGCACTCCACTGCTTACTGCTGAGGAGCTTTGCTTGCCTGTAATCCAGATTTATGGTGAGTCTACCCTTTCCCTTCATCTCCAAAGTCCAGGGACACTCAGGTAGCCAATCTGCCCTTCAATAGGTCTCAGAGGAAATGGTGCTAATTAGTATTGGAATTTACAGCCTTCCATTTTATTGACTTGTCCTACTTTCGCCGATAATTAACTAATGAGTAAAGTAATGAGCTATGTTAGTCAGCCAGGATGTTCAATTAAACAGCGAATCAATTATTGAGAAGAGTTTGGAACAGCTCTGGTGTAGTTATGGGGAGAGTCTGCTTCTGTACATGTTGTCTTCCCCAACATCTGCCCCAGATGTGGCACCATCCCACCCCAGGGATACCTGGCTTTAGGGGCAGAGGCTATTTGATCATGGCCAAACCCCATCAGCAATCCTTCTTGCTCATCTTGTCCACCCTCTGCTCAGCTCTGCTAAACAGCAGCCTGAGGAGAGCTTGGGTGAGATGACCTCCAGAGGTCCCTTCCAACCCCTAACATTCTGTGATTCTTTGTTTTGTTGAGCTGGGCTTGTTTGTAGGGGTGATCTCCAAAGGTTGAGAAGGACAGGAGTGCTGTAAAAGAGAGCAGGGTTTGTGGTGGGGAGGTTGGCAGAGGCATGTCCTAAGATTGCTCACTCCCAGAAGAGCATTGAGGTGCTGGAGTGTGTCCAAAGAAGGGCAATGAAGCTGCTGAAGGGTCTAGAGCACAAGTGTGGTGAGGAGCAGCTGAGGGAACTAGGCTTGGTTAGTCTGGAGAAGAGGAGGCTCAGGGGAGACCTTCTTGTTCTCTACAACTACCTGAAAGGAGGTTGGAGTGAAGAAGAGTTCAGTCTCTTCTCCCAAGTAAGAAGAGATAGGATGGAAGGAAATAGCCTCAAGTTGCCCCAGGAGAGGTTTAGGTTGGATATTAGGAAATATTTCTTCATAGAAAGGGTTGTCAAGCCCTGGCCCAGGCTGCCCATTGAAGTGATGGAGTCACCGTCCCTGGAGGGATTGAAAAGACAAGGAGATGTGGTGCTGAGGAACGTGGATTAGTGGTGACCTGGCAGTGTTATGTTATCGGTTAGACTTGATGATCTTAAAGGTCTTTTCCAACCAAAATGATTCTATGACCTCTCTCCCTCTTTTCTTGGCGTGTACAACTTTTCCTGCTATTGAACCTGTCCCAGAGCTTGGCATTACAACAGCAGGTCCATTCCTAGGACCGCTTTGCAGCAGTAATATTGCACAAAGCAGTTTGATAGTTTTCAAAGGCAGTCAAAAGAGTAAAGATAATTAGGTGGGAAATTTGGGTTGGGTTTGAAAGTTTGATCTAATATTATCAGATATGGTATATAATATTCAGATATAATTTCTGAAGCAGAATTAAGCCTCCTATAGCCTGGCTGTGCTCTCTTCGGGTGGAAAGTGGCACAAATAATGTCATGGCATGCTCTCAAGGCTCTCTAGTCATGCAAATATCTCCTATAATTATTTGTTATTAATAATCATCATCACAGGGTGATTTTTTTTTCAAAGCATGCAGGAAGCTCCCAAATTCAGAAGGAAAAAGCAGGCTGTCTAATACAGAGAGAGGAGACTGAGTGGGTTGGCTGCAGCCACCCCATTGAGTCCTGATTCATGAGAGAAAAAAGCAGCCCAAAAGGAATCAAAGGCAGCTCAAAACAGGCACCATCAAGTTTTCATTTCCAACCAGTTTTAATTCACTCTTTCATTTCCAAAGAGTTCTGATGCACTGCTTGTGCTCTTGTACTGAGAGTAACAAACATTCCCATATGAATTAAATTACAATTTACATATGAATTACATTAGGAATCTGAGCTCCACTAAAGAGATAATTAGCACTGTCCTGGGTTATGCCAGCACAAACAAAATTAAATAAGAACCATTTCAAAGCCAAGTTGTTTTTTTTGTTTTGTTTTTTTTTTTTGCTTTGCCTTCTCCACTGAGCTGGTTTAATCAGTGAGGATGACTGAAATAAATCCACTGCACACACCACAGACCATACTGGGTGAAATGTCCCATCAGGAAGGCCCCTGCTTTGGGAAAGTCAAGCAGGAGTACAACATCACCCAGAACATGCTACAGAAAATGTTGCACCGCTGAATGTGGTGATCATAGAACCATTTAGATTGGAGGAGACCTCTGAAAGCATCAAGTCCAACAGTTAACCCAACACTGCCAGGTCACCACTAAACCCTCAGCACCACATCTACAAGTCCTTGAGGCTTGCAAGGAAGGAGGACCCAGGACAGGCCAACGTTGCTGGGGTGCCCCAGAGAGCATAATGAGTTGGGGGTGGAGGGTGTTCTGGGGATTTGAAACCTCACAGATGAATGAGAAAGAAAAAGCCACCAGTGCTAGCAGAGAGCAAAGAGAGGGAGGGAGGGAGCTGAGGAGGGCTGGTAGGAGGCAGAGGAGAAAGGGAGAAGGCTAAAAACCTCAAGCAGAGAGTACCTGTGCAGCAGTGCCTCAGCCCCGAAAGCGAGTGATGCTTTACGACTACCTCGCCTAATGAGCTAAACTCTGGTGACCATAAAACTGAAATATAATTATGACATTAAAGATGCCTATATTTGAACTTAATTATTAATTAATTTAATGAGAGAAGAGGAGGCTGTAAAAAAAAAAAATTGCTAATTAAGCAGCTCCCCCTCAAAACTGCAGACAGCAGAGGATTTACCAAAGGCTGAATCCCACAACAGTATTTGGGCTATATCAATATTCTATTAATATCCAGCGTGCCAGAGGTACTGCTGGCTGGGATGCTACTCACAGTTAAGGAGATGTGACAGGCATACAGAGCAGAAGGAGAGGAAGGACATAAAATTCCAGATGACAGCAACCTTGAAGACCATCTCTGCCCTCCCCCTTCCCTCTCCCCCCACCACCGCTTCTGTGGTGAGTTCTGAAATCAGTTCAAGAAGCTCAGAAATGCAGGAGAAAAGAATAAAATAATCATAAGAGTAGAAAGAATAATAATAAATCATTCTTCCCATCAGAAATGTGAATAAATTGGCTGGCAGCAAACCACCCACCTATGGTCTTGGGCATCTCGGTGATGCGTCGTGTCGCTCTCAGCTTGTGTGTGGGGAATGGTCAGAGCTAATCTGCACTTGAGTGCACCAGAACAGGAGGGATGCAGCAAGAGAGGGGGTGTGTATGTGTGTCTCTGTGTGTGTGTGCTTGCATGTGAAAGAGAAGCTGAGGGAGAGCAGAAAATAACTGTCCCCCTGTGATTAGTGAAATTCAACTGGAGTGAACCTTCAGGGGCTGAATGGGAAGCGACGGGAGGATAATGGTGGAGGTTCCCTCACCCTCTGCTTCTCAGCACAGTGAGGGATGTCACCCTAAGGTTGGAGTGACAATGCCATTTAGATGATGTTGGTTTGGAAAAGGTGGAGGAGGGGTGCAGGGAGAAATGTCTTTTAGCACTGAGCTGAATTCAAGGAGTGTGTGGGGGGGGAATGTCTAGGTGTTTTCTCTTCTCTAAATGGCAGTCAGGAATAATTACTGAGATAAAAGCAAAAGGAAAAACATTACATCTCCCTTTGTAGCTTTGTAAAAAAGAAAAAAATGGAATTCCACTGGGCAGTGGAAAATAGAAAAACACTAGCAACAGCAGGTTAGAAGTAGGAGGTAGGGTTTAATATTGACACAAATCCTTAGAGCTGTTGCTTTTTTACACCTTCAACATGGCAGAGCTTTGTCCTTTGGCCATCTTGGTTTTGAAGGGACCTGTTGACAGCCACAAGGAGCAATCTGAGAGGAAAGTTCAAAGATATAATATCAGGAAGATAGGGTGGGAGGAGATTTGCCTCCAAGCAGACATGAGATTAACACTTCCTATTTCTGGAATATGGATGGAAGATGTTGAAGCCAAGGAGAGGAATCGGAGCTGAAAGGTACTCTCCCAGGTATGTGTATTAGCAGTATTAGCAGCAAAATTGGGATTGGGATTAAATTGTTGTTCCACAAGGAGAAAATAATCGAGCTAGCTCCACGAGGATTAGTGGTGAAACAGAAATAAAGGACCAGGAAGATCTGTGCAGCATTGAGATCCTATTTTTGATAGATGGCTTGTGATTATGGGATATTGGGAGTAGCAAAAAAGATCTGTTTGTTTGTTGTTAGCTCTCCCTGAGAACCCAAAGAGAAAAGAGACAACTTTGGGGTCTGAGAGAAAACTTATAGCTTCTTATTTCCATATCACACATTCTTTTCAATCTCTGTACTCAGCCCTCTTTGCTGTTCATTTACCAACAGGCTGTGAACTTGTCTATAGCCCAAATTAGACAATTATCACAAACCCTCCTCCAAGTGCAAGGAGATAGAGGACAGCAAACAGATTTCAGCTGCTGAAGCATGACCTCTGTGGGCATTTTTCTGCAGGGAATCACACAGCCTTTCAGAGGATGTCAAGAGGAAGGTTGAAGCCTGGCAACCCTTGTGCTTGGAAAAAAATATCTAGCTGAATACATCAGTTTTGTTCTAAATCACCAAGCAGGCAGGCATCATAAACAAGAGTGAGTCAGTTTTTCTGCTCTCAAGCTCCACATGTGTTAATCTCTTCCTTCCCTGTCAGTTTTGATTTCTTTCTGGAGGGAAAGGAAGGTAAGAAAGCAGCCAGGCTGAGGGTGACTGCACTCTCCTGCAAACCTAAAGAACCAAAGTCTAACCTCTCTCTCTGTTTTATAGAATCAGAGAATGGTTTTGGTTGGAAGAGATCTTTAAGATTATCAAATCCAACTTTTAACCCAACACTGCCAGGTCACCACTAAACCATGTTTCTCAGCACCACATCTCCATGGCTTTTCAGTCCCTCCAGAGATGGTGACTCCATCACTTCCCTGGGCAGCCTTGCCAGGGCTTGACAACCCTTTTTGGGAAGAATTTGTTTCTCATGTCCAACTTAAACCACCTCAAGTGCAAACTCATTCTTTTTCCTCTTGCTCTATTGCTTGTTCCTTGGGAGAAGAGACCAACCTCCACCTCACTGCCACCTCCTTTCAGGTTATTTTCACTGAGAAGCACTGGAACAGGTTACCCAGAGTTGGGGAGGCTCCATCCCTGAGAGTGTTGAGGGCCAGGTTGGACATGGGCAGCCTGGTCTAGTTGGTTGCATCCCTACTCATGGCAGGGGAGATGGAGCTAGATGATCTTTACAATCCCTTCCAACCCAAACCAGTCAATGATTTAATGACTTTTCCAGCACTTCAGGTCTTCTCCATGCAGGAAGCTAAGGCAGATCAACCTTTGCTTTTGGCTTTGCATCCAGAAATGGTTGTCCCACAAACCCTGGGTGCTCACCAAGCAGCTTACAGGATGCTTCTGCTCCATTAGCATGCTTTGCCTATGGCTTGTCCAGCTGAGGGAAGACACCAGGAGTGGAATCGCTCTGCAGGCAATCCAGGATAACTCTTTAGCCTAGGTTTTTTTTTCCTTTCCCCTGGTTGTTAATGGTGTTATGCTCAAACAAATACTTGTTCTAACCCCAGTTGGTCAGAAAAGGGTTTAAAATCTGTTCTAAATACAGATCCCTGCCCTAGATTTCAAGGGGAATACTCATATAGTTAAAACTACTGCCTGTTTAAGTGCTAGACTGCATTTATAGGTAAATTGTAGCCTTGAAGCCCACCTTAACCTTTTGGAGCTTTTTTGTTGTTGTTGTTTTGTGAAATTAGATAATTCTTCTTTGCTGTATAAAAAGCTTCCTTTGGGTGTGTTAGAGGCTTACAGAAAAAACAACAGCCATGCATGATAAAAAAAAACCCAAATAAAATGAGAGGGTAAAAACAATATAGAAAGAGGTAACTCATAGCTATAAAAAGGAACAAGTAATCAAAATACAGCAGAAGTACCTTTACCCACATGTAGATAGAGTTTGAAGTAATGTTTTCTTATCTGGATGTAGGCTTTATGACAAAATTCAAGCAAATATTGCCTTGGAAAAATAGCAACAGTCTGTTTTCATCAGATCACTAAAGGTAAAGAAGAAAAAGGTTAGAAAAGCATCTCAGAAGTGTAGGTGTGTGAGAGAACTAAAAAGAGATATCTGTGAAGATTGAAAAGAAGGAATCCTAGTGCTGCCTTTGTTCTTTGATGGCTTGAAGGAGGAGAGGAAGGNAGTTAAAACTACTGCCTGTTTAAGTGCTAGACTGCATTTATAGGTAAATTGTAGCCTTGAAGCCCACCTTAACCTTTTGGAGCTTTTTTGTTGTTGTTGTTTTGTGAAATTAGATAATTCTTTTTTGCTGTATAAAAAGCTTCCTTTGGGTGTTAGAGGCTTACAGAAAAAACAACACCCATGCATGACAAAAAAACCCCAAATAAAATGAGGGGATAAAAACAATATAGAAAGAGGTAACTCTTAGCTATAAAAAGGAACAAGTAATCAAAATATAGCAGAAGTACCTTTACCCACATGTAGATAGAGTTTGAAGTAATGTTTTCTTATCTGGATGTAGGCTTTATGACATAATTCAAGCAAATATTGCCTTGGAAAAATAGCAACAGTCTGTTTTCATCAGATCACTAAAGGTAAAGAAGAAAAAGGTTAGCAAAGCATCTCAGAAGTGTAGGTGTGTGAGAGAACTAAAGAGAGATATCTGTAAGGATTGAAAAGAAGGAATCCTAGTGCTGCCTTTATTCTTTGATGGCTTGAAGGAGGAGAGGAAGGTGAAAGCATACATCTTCTGTGAAAGGCTTCAGATGCCCAGGATAGCTTTGTGGATGTGAGAGAATCCTAAGGACTGGGAGATATAAGTCCTTCTATATTCTGGGATGAGGTGGAGAAACCCCCCAAAACTCCTGAGTTCCTACCAGTGGCAACAGAATTGTTCCCTAACACAGCAAAGCACGCTGGAAGGATTAAATAACCATTTGGTCTTTGCATGATGAAAAGTAAGGTCCCATCTGGTATGAGTTTGCCTCTTGTTTACAAATGCCTTAGTTTGACTGAAGAATAGAGAGAAGAGTTATTGCTCATGCAAATGGGAACCCCCAGCTGATGGTGGTCCTGCATCACAGGGCAGGGCAGCAGGATGTTGTTTAGAGATGGCCAATGCCATGGATGTCTCCTCAGAGAGCTCCATCTGTAGACATGCCCTTGGCCATGCCTAAGCTTGCCTGGTGACATGAACTCCTTTCAAGCATCTCTTCCTTTCCTTTTGATGCATCCTGTCACAGTGACATGGTCTGTCACTGCAGCACCAAATGGCATTAGGGCACAGGACAAGAGTCACCCAGCTAGATGAGCTCCCTCTTGCCCTACTTTGATCTAGTGCCAGCATTTCTGGTGCTAACACAGGTTCTCCTGCTCCACCTGTGATGTCAATACATTGGCACACATTTCTACCCATCTAAATGAAAGCAAAATGTGTTCTATTAAGACAGAGAAGATAATGAATGAGTAGTATCAGTTTCACATTAGGGTCTCCATTATTTTAAAGTCACCTTTGGGAGTAGTTGAAGAACAGAGGGTCTGATTCTCCTTTATACTAACTACATAGCAATGTAAAAGAAACTTAAACAAGGGGTGTAAATTACATTTCATCTGCCCAGCTTGATGCAAAGGGGGGGCAGGAGTATAAATGAGAAGCTGTCCCAGAAGCCTCTCCCTCTGCAAATTGATTAATACATCAACGCTAGCTGCAATCTAGTTATCCCCTAAACAAAAATGACCTTGTGTTGTAATAGAAGTTTCTTTCAAATGCCTTGACTTGAATACAAGGAGCTAGTACATCAATATTTCCTTTTCTCTGTTTTTTCCCCCACCTGTATCAGTTGATCTGAAGAGAAGCATTGCCTTTCTCAACCTGCCTCCCTTTCTTCTCTTTCCTTCCACCAAACTACATGTTCCATTTCCCAGTTGCAAGACGGAAACTGTTCAAATGCATTTTTTCCCCTTCTCTCCCTGTGCTCCTCAAGCTCTTTTGTATCATCACTTTCCCCTGCCTTCTTTATTTCTACTCCAGCAATGCATTGGCGGGGAGGGAGGATGGCAGTTGTGTGTTAAATCGGGAACAAACTGAATCTCTCTCTCCCTTTCCTTCTTGTCTGCCCTTTCTACTTGAAACAGAATGAATGGTCTTCCAAAAGGCTGCTGTGCCTACCAGAGTACACGCTCAAATCTGCCATTCTGTTGATGTTTAAAACACAAGATTAAAGCAGTGGTGTTGCTGAGGGAAGTGGTTCTCCTGTGGAACAAGAAAGGATCAATCCACAGCTGCTGAATCCAGGCTGCTTTAACAGAGGCTGGCATCTTAGTGTGCTGCCACCACATCCCCCCACTCCACCCCCAGAAAAGACATATGAGCTTTGAAACTCCTGCACTGAGCAGAGCAAGGACCTAAAATAGGGTTTGTCACAGGCTAATGTACCTTTGGAAGTTACAGCTGGCTGCAAAGCACTTGAGAAATGAATTATTCAGCCCTAATGGGAAGTGGAAAGGAGAAAGTTGTTATGAGAGTAGCCTGTATGGTGCCTTTAAAAATATTTGGGGCTAGGAATTTGCAACTGGTACTGTGAAATCAAGATCCAGGTCTTATATAGCTAAATTAGCAGCAGCACTACTTCTTTGTTTGGTTTTAATAGCATCCTGCATTAGGTCTAAGGCAAATCAAAGCTAATGTTACTCTCTTCTCCTTGTTACTACTCTGTCTTACTCACCAGATCAAAGAGGTTGATCCCTAAAAAGTTGTTGGTTATGTCATGCCAGCCAGATAAGAGATTTGAGACTTGTGTATGCCTGAAAATGTACAAAACCAGTTCACTGGAAAGAATTGCTCTGGAATACCTACATGGGCAGAAAGCTCAAACCATTTATCTCAGGAACTTTCCAGGTGTAGACAAGCCCTCATGATGTGTCCTGCCACAGGAAGATGGTTCTATCCAATTAACTCTCATTAAGGAAGGCAGAGAGGGGTAAAAGTAGATTTTTCCTTAAGTCTTAATTTTCATAACTCAATTTCACCTGCATTTTTTTGCACATTGAGTGAAGTAAAGAAGCCTCAAACCTCCTCAGTGGAGAAGTAAAGGTGTCTGAAAGAGGTGGTTTGGTGGTTGAGGGACCTGGGCTCCCTCCCTTTCTAGGTGAGGGTCTGAATGATGGCTGTCAATCATGAAGTGTTCTGATCATCTCAAGGAAAGGTGTCTGGTGTACGTTGTATGTCTGGTGTAGGCTGTTTCTTTTTTCTCCTCCAAATCTCTAGCTCAGTTTTTCAGCAGGATACAGGACATAGCTTTAAACCAAAGGCAACACTTCCAGGGGCAGGGAGTGAAAATGTCCTCTGTCAGGTGTCAGCTTCTCCATAAAATACAGAATTGCCTCTAAAAAGCTGTCTCCTTGTCTAACTGCAGTGGTTCAAGCAGTAGTTGGAAGACCAAACTTTGCAATCCTTCCTAAAACCCCAGGACTAAAGACACTGCTTGGTGCATATGGATTAAAAGCCTGACTGTTTATTATACATATTTAGATCCTAATTGGACATAGATTACTATCCAGGCCAGACTAAACACTTTTAATTTTCCAAACCAGTGCTGGCTCTAAAGAGTGGGGGCAATAAATGTTTAATATATCCTTTATCATCTTTCCCAAAATGGTTTCTATTTATCATCCAAATACCTAATCAATGCAACCCCATCTAAAATCCACACATTTTCTAGGCCTGTAATGAGTACATGCAAATTATGTTGTCATATCAGCATACTGGCTCCAAAAAGATGTATAATACCTATCAGACTAGTTAGCCATTATCTTAATTATGAAAGGATTATCCCTGTAATGGCAAGGCCATAATATAATAGGAGCTCTGAATTATGAGCAATCTCTAGCTGTGTTTACCATTAATTCAGCCTCTACTTAGGTTCCCTTTTTCTGCTGTTTATTTTGCTGCATGTTTCTTTTTCCCTTTGTAAGCAGCACTAGGGTACAGCAGCCCATCCAATGCACTGGGAAAGCTCCAAAGAGCCATCCCAAGTATATTAATCCTCCATAAAAATAAATAAGCTATATGAAAGAGAGAGGGTTTCTATAAGGCTTGAGTGTTAGTGCTGGCAGCTGGGAGCACGAGGTGGTGAAGATGTCTGTGGCAACCTTGAGGTTCATGCATGAAAAAGCTCTTTGTAGTATTATTTTTTTTTTCTGAGATAGGTTTTTATTCTTTTTTTCCTCTCTCAGCAAAGAGGTTTTTTCTGTTATAAAGGCACTGTCTTTCTGAGGAAGGTAGAAACACCTCCTGGAGGGGTGAGCAAAAAGAAGAGATCAGGTCCCACATGAAAACGCCTTCCACAGTTGGGACTTGGAAAATACAAGATTGAAAGAAAAAACACCAACAAAACAACAAATATAAGGAGCCCAAACTTCATCTCTCCCTAACATCCCATTTCCTCTGCTGTATTTTCTGAGAAAGCTGCCCAAGTATAACTATTTATTTTAACTAAAGTAATCAAGATGAATGTCAGCAGTTATGACACACGCTGTTTGCTAAAGAACACATAGCACAATTGCTCAAGGCAAGCTTCATTAAGAAATCAGATAAAATTAGTAAAACTGATTATATTTCAAAACTCAGCAGCAGCTCAAATTGCCATTCAGGAGCCTCCAATTAACACAATTGGTCTTGTTCACAAGCAGCTTTGTAATCTCATTAGCCTATTCTATTTTAATCATTGGGATAACTGCACAACAAAACTTATTTTAGTTGGGCACTGCCTGCTGATGGCATAAAGGTGCAAAATACTTTTCCTTTCATTCTCTTCCCCCCCCCCCTTTCCACAGAACAATGCAGACTCCTCAGAGCATTATCCTGCTCCCAGCTTATTCCCATACCCTCCATCAGCGCTGGGGAATGCTGACAGCAAGCATCTAATTTGGCATTAATTGGCAGGGGACTAATTGCATAACTGACATTGCTGGTGAAACTTTGGCAGTGTGAGGTGGGGAGGGCACAAAGTGGTAGTGAAGAAGTGAGGGGGGGGAAAGGGAGGAAGAGCCTGCAGACAGCTCTGAGGAGCTATGCCTGCACCTCATTTGCCTCCTCACTGTGCTGCTTTGCTTCCTAAATGTGCTGCAGAGATATTGGCCCTTGTCAAAACACCAAGTCTTTCTGTCCTTTAGGTGCTGGCAGCCTGCAAAATACCTACAGGAGCAGTGTTTCATTGATATTGAGCATTGCCTGCTGCAATGAGATTATGTTCTATTGATGGGAACTGGGGTGTAACACAGCCATCTACAGCAAAGCAATAGGTTGCCCTATTTTCAAGCTGGAAAAGCTATGTATTTTATGAACTGCCTCTATCTTGCACACCAGGGATGTCTCTGTGGCTAAAGCCGTAATAGGATTTTCCTAAATGATACAGAAACACAAATATTCTGACTGAGCACTTTTCTGGCCTCCCCTTATTTACCAGCAAGCTTTGATACACTCTTTTCCTTCCATCTTTTCAAGGGCCATTTTCAATTTCCCATTCCCCTTCTGAGGGCTTCCTGTAAAGGTGTCAATAAGCACTAATTGTGTTCTGCTTGGCCACTCTGCAGATCAAACCAGCAGCAAGCCAATATCCATTCAAATCCAGTTACTGGGCTGCTGCCTCCTTCTCCCCTGGAAAGATATGGAAAAAGGCAAATGTTGATCCATTTCTCTGGGAAATTCAGAGTTGCTCCTGTGATCTCCCAAGGTGTCTGTGCAGCTGCTGTTCTTTCCCAGACTTTTCTTTCAAGAGGCTAGGGGTGATTCAGTGTTGGTCCTTTTATCTTCAGTCCAGGGAGTGTTGTGTCTTGGATCAGAGCAAATGGAGAAGGAAAGAGCTCTGAAATCAGAGCAATAATTAAATTAGGAGCTCGCTTCCACAGGCAGGCCAGAGACAGAACATGGGGATACACTACAAGAGGAGAGATTCAGACTAGATAGAAGATGATCTTACACTGAGGGTGGTGAGACACTGGCAGAGATTGCCCAGAGAGGTGGGAGATGTCCCATCCCTGGAACCATTCCAGGTCAGGTTGTTTGGGGCTCTGAGCATCCTGCTTTAGTTGCAGATGTCCTTGCTGTCTGCAGGGGGGTTGGACTAGATGACCTTGATAGCTCCCTTTCCACCCAAACCAGTCTGTGATTCCATGATTTTATCACACTGGTGACCTGCAGAAGTGATAGGTAGAATTTAGGCTTGCTGGATATCATACAATGAAAGAAGTCATTGATTTGATGAATTTTTCTCCTGTGGTTCCAACTGCTTGGATTGCACACTGTCAGAGGGCCATTCTCCTGCCCTGGTCTGAAGGGAGAAGCTGCACTGTTAGAGAGAGATGATTTATCTACCCGAGGTGTGGGCAGCCTTTCAAAAGGCAGCTTACAGAATCAGGGAATTGCTTGGGCTTGGAAGAGACCTCTATAAGACCATCAAGTCCAACCCTCAACCTCTCACCACCATGCCATACTAAACCATGTCCCTACATCGACACAGTTTGCAAACACCTCCAGCAGACCAGAAACAAAGCAAATTAAGAGGATGTGCTTTGGAATTTGGCCTCAGCTCAGCTTCAGGAGTTCATTGTTAGTCTTTGGGCATGCCATCAGCTCCCTCAGCAGCTCAGCCAGCAGCAGCAGATGGGTCTAAAAGAGTTCTGGTTTGAAGTGTGCCTGCTCCTCCTTGCTCTTCCTGGCTGGCTGTGTGCTCACATTCCAAACCCACCCAGCCTGCATCCCAAGCCCAGCAGCACCAACCCAAAAACCCTGGGATTAGCAGTAAAATGTATCTGTGGGACTGAAAGCTACCTCTGGCTCCCAGGATCCTGCTTTCTGCAGTCCCAGGTTGCATTCCCTAGTTAAGCACCATCAATATCAATACTTAATGGTATTCTCTAAGCTCAGGCAGTGGAGGAAATAGGGTTGTTATCTATCAAAGCACATTTTAGGTTTTGACAAGTCAAAAGCAGCATGGGGAATGCAGCAAGTCTGAAATGAAAGCCTAAAAGAAAACTCATATAACATCTGGTGTCATTTATCCCCTGTTGGCCTTTCCTAGTGTGATATGATGAGCTTGTTCTGATTTAAGATCAGATGATTTGGTTTGAAAGAGGGGAGTGGGGGGATGCAGGCAGTCTGGCAGCAAATTGGGAGACAAAAATCTGCTCAAATAATTGGAAACACGACAGATTTTTCCCTAACTGATGCCAGTGGCATCTTAGTTTATCCATCTCTCTCTCAGCTGAATTTGTTAAGTGCATTATCTTATTGGTTTTAAAGTTTTCATCTCACTTATTTGCAGGGGGAAAATTGTGAGCAAATCAGTCATGATGGATTGCCTAATTTTCTGGGCTGAATAAACTGGTTTTATAAGATTGTTGATTCCTGGGTTATTAGTTAATAGAAGCATTTATCAATTTCTTTATAGAGATGTAGGGAGGAAAAAAAACAACTTTAACCAATGATTGCATTTTAAAACTTTCATTAATGTTTCCACATCATACTTAGTGTTGGACATGAATATGGTAATCGGAGATTTTGGGTTGGCTTGAAGCAGTTTGGGGTTTTTTCTTGGTCCTTCCTCCCTTCTCTGTTTTCCATAGGCATGCAGGAAAAAAAGTCAAAGCAAAAGGATGTCATTAGATTGGTAATTATATTGAGTGTTCTTTGATCAAGAAAGAGGGGCAGAGGAAGAGAAGGATCATTTCCTAGCTAGAAAATGTGATGCCTGTTCCTATGACCAATTTTCTTTGCACAAATGGGGCCTGATTCTGTGAGCTTGAACCCTGAGGACTTAGCAGGCTCTGTCTTCTTCTCATCATAGTCAAGTGCCAGCTGGATGCTGACTCTGTCTTCTGTGTGGCTTAAGCACTTTGTTAGCATTATCTACTAGTCAATCTAGAATCAATAAGGCTGGAAGAGACCTCTAAGATCATCAAGTCCAACCATACCTCTCACTCCCATGCCACTAAACCATGACCCTAAGTAGAACATCTACACATTACTTAAGCCCCTGCAGGGATGGTGACTCCACCACCTCCCTGGGCAACCTGGGCCAAGGCTTAGCAACTCTTGCAGGGAAGAAATTTTTCCTGAAGGCCATGAATCCCTTGAGGTTCCTTGCTCCTAAATAGAGAGACAGCTTTTTGTGTGGTTCACAATGAAAATGTTGGTTTGTTGGTGGAGATACAAGTGATATAATAGGTGAAGTGACTCTCTTTAATATATATATATTTATCTATAACAAATACTGGACTTCTTACAGAGGAATCTCAGTTGTACAAAGTGTCACGTGTGAGTCTCATCCACATTCATTTTTAAATGCAGAAGATAAAGGCTCAGTCTGAAAACAAAGGGGTCATGAAGCCACATTAGATGTGGCATCTCATGCTGCCGCAGCTAATGCACACCAAGAAGAAAAAGAGTCCTCCTACCCTCAGCCAGGCTCTAGCTGTGCCCATTACCTACACATTAGAAAGTCCTTTGCATAAAGAGCCTTAATAGAACTAAGAATCTTTGCACATTGATCAAAGCCAAAGTATCATTTAAGGAGACATCAAGTTCAGAGCAAGACCACATCACATGTGGGCTGCTGAATAATGAACTCAGCTCTTAAATGAGATGCAGGATGTCCATTAAAATTTTTTAACACCTCTATCTCCATCTCCTCTTTTTTTTTTTTTTTTTAACATCTTAGAGCCTTGGTTCCAGAAGTGCAAGAGAGACTTCCTTTCAGAATAAGAATGAAGGGAGTTAAAAAAAAGAACTTTTATGCAAGTAGACTTTGCTGTGAAATGTTATCTTTTGTTAGTTCAAAGGTTTCTGGAGATATAAATTCTTCACAACTGCCCTGAGGTACTGAGAATGTAAATTGAATACTTTACAATTTGTAGCCTGTTCCTGCAGTAATGTGTATCTCCTCTGTGAGGGAGTGTTTAGGGATTTTTCAATTACTGTAGTCTGAAAACTCTCTGAGATTCTTTAGGGCAGAGAGGAATAAAAAAAAAGCTTCCTTCTCCAAGTTGAGGCACTGATGTTCAAATTAGCTGCCAAAAGCATTCTAATGATCTGTGTTCCAGATTTTGCTAAACAGGGGGAAAAATTGGCCCATTTCACCAGGGAAAAGAAAAAAATATATATATTAAACCCCCCCAAACTCTAAGCTTTTACCTCCCCCACTGTTAAGCATTGAAGGGTTAGGCATTTTGCCAGGGTCAGGAGTGAGAGGAATTGTTGACAGTAAGTACACCTTGTTGGCTAGGTCAAGGTCATTCTTGAGGGATTCAAACCAAACTTCTTTTACATTTCCAGGGCTGTAGCATATGTGTGGCCTCCAGGCTCAGGGTGGGTTTTTAATAGCTTTTGCAAAGCCTTAAGTTAGATGATAAATTGGTTGGCTATGTCTTGAAACTCGGGCACATTCCAAGGGGCTGTAGAGTGCTCTCACATTTTTTAGATGCTGGGTTCAAATGGAACTTCCAGAGCATGCTGCAAATGGTCAGGAGAAGCTGCATTGTGATTTAGCAGTGTTCACCCTAGGCTGCTCTTTGCTATACTTTATTGCTGCTAGAGTCAATAACTAATACAATTTAACAGCTTGTGCATTTTGACTAAGTCTATTCCTAAACACAATGTGCACGGAGAAGAGTGCAGTTAAAAACACTCAGATAATGTTGGGGAGGCAACTCCATAAGATTAAGTAACTCCTTAGGACTTCAGGAAGAGACCTTGTGTGACCACCAGAGCAGATGACCATCTCAACATCTCAACTGGGGTGGTTTAGTCTGGAGAACAGGAGGCTCAGAGCAGACCTTCTTCTCTACAACTACCTGAAAGGAGGTTGAAGTGAGCTGGGAGTTGGTCTTTTCTCTCAGGTTAACAGTGAGAGGACAAGAGGAAATGGCCTCAAGTTGCACCAGGAGAGGTTTAGATTGGATGTTAGGAAGTATTTCTTCCCCGAAAGGGTTGTTAAGTCTTGGCCCAGACTTTCCAGGGAGGTGGTAGAGTAACCATCCCTGGAGGGGTTTAAGAAATGTATAGATGTTCTACTTAGGGACATGGTTTAGTGTCCTGGGGGTGATAAGTTGATGGTTGATGACGATCTTGGAGATGAAGAGCCAAGAGCAATGTGGTGGGCACATAGCAGGCACCAAGGTATCTTCCATCTGGGTTTCTCTGCAACCCAACTTCTTAACTCTGGGTCTCTGACTTCTCTGTAGTCACATAAATTATTCAGGATAAAAACTGAGGAACTGGAGTTTGAGATGTTTATTTCTGGATGAACAGTGTCTGGGGTCTGTTCATATTCCACCATAAGATAGATGATGGGAGGACTGATTTCCCCCCCCTTTCCTGAACATCCTTATTCCTGCTGGTCCCTCACTGGTGAGGATGACATTAAGCCACCTCTGGGCTCGTTCCCTGGCAACCATCCCATGTCTTGGCTCTTTCAGCTCCTGCAGAAAGCCAGTCCCAGTCACCCTGCACATTTCCAGTGTATCAAGCAGACAGAGGCTCCAGTTAATCTTGTTAGCACAATGAGGCACTTTTCAAACACTGCAGCAAATCAAATCATCCCTAAGGACCAGGGAGGAGGGAGGCAAAGGCTAAGCATCAAAGGTGGGATTAGGATGGAGAAAGCCTGGAGTCAGCCAGCATCTCAAGCAAGGTACCACCACATCCTACTAGTCCCAGTGCCACCTTCCTCCCTGCAGGTCCCTGCATCTTGTGGCATGCTGAAGGCAGCAGTGGGCAGCCACAGGAAAGGGAGCTCATCTATCTGGGAGGAAAGGAGCAGCTTTTGATGGTTCCCCAGTGGATGTAATTGTGCTCATTACTGCCCATTTACATTTCATCACTCGATTAGCACAAATGCCTCATTACTGTTGATAAGGGTTTGCTGTCTGAGCTGCTCCCTAACTAGTCATTCCCTGTGCTTGGGAGGAGCAGTGGAAGCTGGGAGGGGAGGAGAGACAGGAGGTGAGAAAGGTCTTCGATCAGATTTGATTAAAGGCTGTGATTTAAATCGATATTTAATAAAGTGGCTGCTGCCACATAAAGCCTGCAATTCCACCCCCATCTAGGCAGATCCATGGATCCCAGGCTTCCTGCTGCCTGCTCCATAACTCAATTGGGTTTTGTTGCACTGCCTTGGCACCTGTGTCCCTTAGCTGGGTGCCTCGGAGGTAATGGGTTTAGGAGCTGATGAACAGAGCTGAGAGGTTCTAAATGGATTAACTAGGTGTCTGCAGCCTGGTGATGAATACGTCAGGAGAGAAGGGGGGGAAAAAGGAAAATGGGAGAAAAAAACCCTTGGCTGCATAAGCAGAGAGTGATAGAATGTGTTGACAGGCACTGTGGCTGTCACCAGCCCCATAGGGTGAAGCACTGCTCAGCTGCTGTCTGTCAAGTGCTCTCTGAGAGATACCAAGCAAGGAGGATTCCCAAGCCTGTAGGTGCCAGGTACCATCACCCTGCTGCTGCTCCCACAGCTGCTGTGGGCCAGGGCTCACCTCACAGCTAGAGCTGGCTGGTGAGGTTGCCAAAGGGGCTGCTGCATAGGACTCTTTGGCTGGTGGGCTTGCCTTCCACTGTGGCTTAAACGTGTGCTTGAGTCAACCTGTATGTGTATGTATGTCACTGGAAATCATAGAATAGCCTGTGTTGGAAGAGACCCACAAGGATCATGGAGTCCAACTCCTGTCTATGCACAGGACAATCCCAAAAATCACCCTATGTATCTATAAGAGTGTTGTCCAGGTGCTTCTGGAGTTCTGTCAGGCTTGGTGCTCTTGGTGCTGTGACTACTTCACCCTCTGGGTGAAGAAGCTTTCCCTAATATCCAACCTAATCTTCTCTTGGCACAGCTTCATGCTGTTCCCTCAGCTCCTGTCACTGATCACCAGAGAGAAGAGATCAGCTCCTGCCCCTCTGCTTCCCCTCCTCAGGAAGCTGTAACCATGGTGAGGTCTCCATTCAGTCTCCCTTTTCCCAGGCTGAACAAACCTCAGCTGCTCCACATACAGCTTCTCCTCTAGACCCTAGAAACTGGTTATTTTTGCTATTAGTGTGATCTAATAGTGGTTCCTCAAGCAGGGCTGGACTTGTGCAGCTCTGAGCCCTGCACACATTCATCTGCTCTAGGGCAATCCCTGCCCTTGAGTGCTTAAAAAGTGACTAAACCACAAGAGTGATGAAAGAAGTATTCTCATCGTCCCAGTTGGGGGATAGGAACCAGCAGACTAAATCATTTGGGCCCATAAGAGAGCTGGAAAAGGAATCCGGATCTCTTCAACTCAAGTTTAATGCCCTGCCTGTGAAGTCATCCTTTCTCCTGTGGAGCCTCACAGTCCATGACTGATCTAGGGAATATGTGGTAAGTGGAAAATGAAATCAGATAGACTTCAACACTGACCTCTGCTTACTCCTATCAAGCTACCAACAGTACACTGGTAGGTAGGAGAATTTAGTGGAGTTTTATGTCTTTCCTACCACATTTCATATCAACTTAACAAGATAGACCTTTGGTAAGTGCTATGATCTGCCACAGCACTGCAGAAAAACACCCAAATCCAACTCATGTTAGTGTATGCAGGCATTACACAGATACATGAGCTAGTGTCTCTGCTAGAATATATTGCCTTTTCATCAAAAACACTGAAAAGGGAACAGTTTTACTCGAGGAATACATCCACAGTGCTCCTAGGAGTTCTCTTTTGGCTCTTTCTCCCATCATTGTTCTTGCTGTGTGCTTCTCCCTAACCAGATTACACACTGCATATAGTTCTCACCTCTTGCTGAGCTGCTGCAATGAATTATGGAATCCACTGGCTTCCCCAGGGAAATGAAGGCTGAAATATCAGTACCCCAGATATTTCCAAACTAAAACATCTAGTTGGAAAGGAAAAAAACAAAAGGGGGGAAGGAACCTTTTGCAAGAAATAAGATTTTCTCTCTTTTTGGGGGGGGAGTAATTTTTTAGCCTTAAATATGTATATCATAGAACTGAGGAGCTGTTTACTGTCTTGCTACACAGAAAGCACAATTTCAAACCATTGTCTGATCCTGTTAAGCCATGCCTTCCAAAGTCTGCCCAGTCAGGATGCCTCCAGGAGAGCTGAAGCTCTGAGGATGCTGTGAACATCACCTCTTTTTTTGAGGTATTGCTATGCACCCACATTGTATTAGTTGCTTTGGAAAGTCTTGTCCCAGTTTTAACCAAGTCTTGTTCTAAAAGGGAAAAAAAAATCAGTGGTCTGAGTGACTTTTTTTGTTCCCCTACAAAACAATTTATACAACAAAATTGTCTGCAATTAGAGTGACTGGAATCATTCAGTGTTATTCAGACCATCTGGATAGATTCCAGAATGCCACCCTGGCTATAGCAAACTGCACTCAAAAATATTAGGAGGGTTGTTTTTTCTGTAAGGAAGCATTTGGGAAGAAAGGAAAAGGAAGTTATGGACATGAAGCTGAGCAGAAAATGGTTGGTGTTGTGCAGGATAAGGGATTCTGTTGCTCTGCTCTGGTCAGACCTCAAATGTCAACAAGTTTCTTCTCTCAAGTCATAATCCTTGTCCAACACATGGAATTAGTGAGGAATTAGCTTCTCTAGCTTATGTGGTGTAAGCCAGCCAGATCTCAGCCACACAGGTAGCTGAAGACCATGCACACTTGACCCTCCTGAGTTCTGAAGCCTTTCAGTGATGCCTGTGACCATTAAAGACACCATGATGCTACTTAGAGAAGCCTACATGAAATGAATAGCTATTAGCAGCAACCAAAGTGCATCTTACTATGTCTATGTCTGCTAAGAGTTTCCTCCTGTTGGTTACTTCATTGGTATGGAAAGAGCAAAAACCTCAAACCAACCAGCAACAAAACCCAGGTGAATTATATATATTAGAAAGAAACGTGACTCAGCCAAAGTAAAAAGCAGTTTAATGTGGAAATAGCAGTGTGACAAACATCTCATGCACCACTGGTGGATCTCACCATGGAGGGATGTGCTGTGTCATGGAGCATGGTCCATCTGGGCAAGCAAGAAAACTTGAGGTTAACCAACCATTTACCAGTTGCCACCAGGGAAAGACATGATTCTGAAAGACACAGCAACTGGTCACAAGGTTGCCTTTTAGTCAGACTTTCCTGAGAGAAAATAACTTGAATATTGATTAATTTTTTATGGAAGAGTTCAATTCTGGTCAAATTCTGTTGGTTGTGCTCAGAATTCTACTTTTCTATTTGCTCTTTTTTACTGATGAAGTTGAATAATTCTTCTCTTAAGAAGTGATTTTATTTTGTAGCAAAATCACTTGTTCCAGTCTTAAAAATCACTTGTTCCTCCCTTGTGCCCCTTGCCTTCTCTCCAGAATAAAAAAAGACAGTTATGGGGGAAGAGTAATTGCCTCCTGGCATCAAAGCCTAGGCTGTGTTTATCCATCTGTTCAATGGAGATGAGAGACCCTTGAGTCACCCAAAATGGTGACTCAGAAGCACAGTGAGGTGACCTTGAGATGTTCTCTGAACAAGCCAGCTCTGATGCTTTTGTTATGATTTGTGATTCCCTGCTCAACACTTTGCCATGACTCCTCAGGGGCCTCCTCTTGCTCATCCATTCCTTCAAGGAGTATTAAAGTGGCCAGAATTTTGAGGAAAGGGATTCTGTTGCTCTGCTCTGGTCAGACCTCACCTGCAGGGCTGGGGCCAGCTCTGGAGTCCTCAGCACAGCAGAGACATGGACCTGGTGGAGCAAGGACACAGGAGGTCACAAAAATGATCTGAGGCTGGAAGCTCTCTGCTGTGAGGCCAGGCTGAGAGAGTTGGGCTTGTTCAGACTGGAGAAGAGAAGGCTCCAGGGAGATCTTCTTGTAACCTTTCAGTGCTTAGAGGGCCTAGTAGAAAGATGGGGACAGACTTTTTAGCAGAACCTGGTGTGACAGGACAAGGGGTGATGGTTGTAAACTAAAAGAGAGAGATTCAGACTAAAAATAAGAATTTTTTTTATGCTGAGGGTGGTGAGACACTGGCCGAGCTTACCCAGAGAAGTGGGAGATATCCCACCCCTGGAACCATTCCAGGTCAGGTTGTTTGGGGCTGTGAGCAACCTGCTCTGGTTGCAGATGTCCCTGCTGAGTGCAGAAGGGTTGGACTAGATGACCTTGAAATGTCTATTCCAAGCCAAAGCAATCTATGATTCTGTGTCTGTTTCATGAGGTATCATATATGGACTGAGGGTCCATAGATGTGTGCTGAGGAGTGGTCCACAAGCCATTTCTCATGGAGAGAGATGTTGCAGCATTGAGATGTACAGAGCAGGCTAAGAAACTGTGTAGGGTGCTGAGCACTNAATGTCTATTCCAAGCCAAGCCAATCTATGATTCTGTGTCTGTTTCAGGAGGTATCATATGTGGACTGAGGGTGCTGAGGAGTGGTCCACAAGCCATTTCTCTTAGAGGCTAAGAAACTGTGTAGGGTGCTGAGCACTCCCAACTCTTCCCCCAGCAAGAGCAGTGAGGATGTTCAGCTCCTCTGGATCTTGCCCATGGGGCCAAATCCTAAGAAGGATTTAATCATACCTCAGCTAAGAAATATCTTGCAGCTGGTGTTCAGTGAAGGCATCTGGACCAAGGAAGATAATTAAAGCAGGACAGAAACAAATGCAAACTCCTAAAGAGGATCTGACCAATGGAGTCCCTTTGTTTGCATCAGCTAAACATTCACGAGCAGAAATCCAATGGTTAGAATAAATATTTGGTGCCTACTTAGTGATATTCATGAAATGCATTTACTTGTTTAGCTTTTTCCCAATCTGCCTACCTAAACTTTAAGCATATGTGCAATCAGCTTCAAATTTTCCAAACAAAAATAGAGCAAGAAAAGGAGGAAAAAAGAGCATCTGCTCCTCAGCTAATCAAACCACCCAGGGAGATTGTCCATAAACAGTGCCACCACCTCATGCCATCCCTTATTCCTTACAGGTCATAATGGCTCTTTAACTGAAAGCAGAACACAGGAGATGGCTAAAATGGAGCTTTGGACCCCAGTTCAGCAATCCTGGCTTTTGCTGGAGAGTGTCATGCAGTTTAATCTTCCAGGGAAGACAATTTGGATAACAGCTGAAGTCCATGTCACTGAGGAAAGCCCCTTGGAAACTGCTGAAGTTGCTGCAGGTGAGGTGAGAACTGTGCTTATCTGCACCAGCTGAGAATCTGGCTCAAAAGTAGCTGTCATCTCCCCTTCCCCAAAGTCCCACCTTGTCTACAGAGAGGTGTGAGGGTGGAGGCACCTCTGGGGAAGCTTATTTAAGTAAGAGGAAAGATGGCAGGGAGGAAGGAGCTTGGAGCTTCAGCTGTGAGAGCAGAGGCCCATGGAGACACCTTGGTAAGGCAGATGAAGATATGAAGGTAAGAAGGGGTGGTAGGAGAGTAAAGGTGTTTTAATTCTTTTGCCTTTGTTTTTCCACCTCCAACTCTATTTTAGTTGGCAATAAATAAACTTGATTTTCCCCATGTTGAGCCTGGTTTGCCCATGAGGGTAATGGATGAGTGATCTCCTCATCTTTACCATGACCCATCAGCTTTTCTTTCTTACTTCCTGCTCTCTGTTTTGTTGAGGAGCTGGGCCAGTGTCTGGTCAAGGCCAACCTTTCAGAGAGGGGAAAGTCATGTTAGCAGGTCTCTCTCCAGTCACAGACTGATAGAGGGTTGGAAGGGACCTCTGGAGAGCATCTAGTCCAAGCCCTTTGTTAAAAGCAAGGTCACTAGATAAGGTTGCACAGGTAACTTTGCAATCTCTCCAGAGGAGGAGACATTCAAGATGCCTAATAGTCTGTTAGCTGAGTGTTATGCAAGGGGAGTTTGTACCTAAAGAAGGTGTTTTGGAGTCACACCATCAAACCACTCTTCCCTTGAGTTATAATAAGCTGTATCACACCAAGGAGGTTGCTATAAGAATTGATTATTCCTTTTTTTCCTTCCCCCTGCTGTTAATGCCATGTCACCTCCTGACTGTAAGCAGAGCTTAAAGCAGTAGCCAAGATGTATGGAGAAATTCCTTCAGATTTATTTACAGAGCCTCCTTGGTGTTGAACTAGCAGCTTTCTCTTGTGTCAGCAGTTCTCTATTGCATTTATTTGTTCCTGTGACATTAGTACAATCCTATTAAACCTGTACACTACATTTCAGAGGATTGTAAGCCCTTTTCCATTTCACAGGAGGGGAAGAAATATGAATTCTTACTGCTGAAAACTCCTGATACAGCAGTCAAGAATAAAAATATGGTCACTGTCAGAGTAGGAATTTGATTTTTTTTCCCACTTTTTTTTATTTCTTAACCTGTGTGTTAATAGAATAATTTTATTCCTAAAATGATTTTGTCCTGGCTGGTTCCATTTATCTGGATAAGGCAGACACTGAGACTCCTCATGGTGAAGAATTGGAAAGTATCACTTTCTTTTCTTCAGTTAGCTTCATGCTAATATTAAGAAATCTCAGCAACTTTGATCACTAGGATGTATTGATCATCTGCAAAAGATCAGGTTTGGCTAATATTTCTTTAAGCAGTAACACTTCAGATCTGACAATAACACAGAAAGAGTGTGTGGTGACAGCTGGAAAACACCTTGTTACTTAGTAGCAGTTCCCCCTTGGAACACATGCTGGAAGATGAAACAAATACTGTGTGGACAACTTGGAAGACTCCCTGTCTGTAATTCATCTTTCAAGAAGAATTCAAGTTGTTTGCTGCATCAACAAAAAAACCTCACCCAAAAGAATAGCATGGAACACAGAAGAAGTGGCCATCAATTGGAGTTGGGAAGCAGTGTAATTCCCCTGAGTGTTGCTCTGAAAGTTGTCTTTTTAAAAGGAGAAGTGTTGTATTAGCAGTCTGCAAGACATCACTGTGAAGCTTCTGAGCTGAATGACTCTAAGAGACCAGAGCTCAGAAGAGAATGAACTAGGTTAGGGTAATGATGAGGTAGCATCAAAAAGACTACCAAGGTTAAAATGATCTGTCATACAATCACAGTTTAGGGTGAGTTGATTTAACTCTCATCATTTCATCTTTCTTTTTTTTATTCCCATTTCTTTACATCTTATTTGCTTTTTCATTCTTCTTCCAAAATGATTCCTGCTAGGTAACTATCATCTCACAAGGAAGATATATTGATGATAAATAGAATAATTTCTGTGCTACAGCTTATCTCTCTCACATATCCTGTGCTCCTGCACCCAAAACATCAAAGGATATCCTATACTTACCACCTTTGTCCAGAGATCTTTATTTTTAAGGCATTTTCACTCTTTCAAGATCTGCCTTTACTGATGTGTGATTCCAAGATGTATTCTCCCTCTCTTTTACCCGCAAAATACACACATGTGTATAAAAAAAAAAATCCTATTTCTAAAATACCCTTTGTAGCTCTGTTTCAAAGCCTAGCATTCCCAAAGAAAACAATATTCCCCAAAGCATTTTCCTCCTTGAAAATAATTCTTGTGCATTCCCCAGAGTCCTGGGAAAGCAGGTAGCAGAGGGTTTTTTATATGCAGGGTATAATTGACAAAAATCAGATGACAAGGTGTCCCATTTCTGCTAGATGCCCTGTTATTTTTGCAGACTCATGAGGTGTTCTTTGATTCACTGAGGGTGATGCCTTGGGAAGAGCAATTTTGCGGGAGGGATGAAACTTGTGTTTCAGGAAAAGTGATTATTGGGTGTCCAGAGATCTGGGAAGCAAAGAAAGGAGTATGTGTGTGGTCAAGTGTGGCCATTGTTCAATCTAGTCTGGCTCTCAGTAGTCATTCTGCAGGCTCTGCTCTTTGTGATGGAGCCAAGAGTAGAAAAAAGTTTTCAGTGAGTACCTCCTTGATGCTCACATTAGAATTTAATGGTGTCAAGGGCTGGGGCTAGGCCAGCCACTGAAGGAGTGGTAAAGAGGAAATCCTGGGTGGGCACCAACCCATGACCCTGACAGTAAGAGTCTGATAATAGCCTCTGTATTTGATGACTCCCCATCTAATGGGCTAGCTCTAGAAGGACCTGCTCCTGGTGAGTTTGATCTAAAGGGACCTGCTCCTGGTGAGTTTGATCTAGAAGGACCTGATCCTGGTGAATTTCATCTTCTGATACTGAGTGATCTGTCTGTTAGATGTTTTTCTCCAATCACAGGGGTGTGGGTCTTCACATTTAATTCTAAGTTCTCCTCTGATGGTTCATAGGATTTGTGTGTGCTACCTGGATTACATTTACTCATGTTTGGGTCTGAGGCTCATCTATTTGGACTGGAGAACTGCTCACAGTAGGAACACTTCTCCTACAGCATATCAGCCATATAACTCAATTTACCCAGTGATAGATGAGGGGGAAGGTTCTTCTGAAGCAAGTTATGTCCATGGGATGGAATCTTTTGCTGGTCAGTTTAGGGTCACCTCTCCTGTCCCCTCATCTGACTCACTGCAGCCCAAGGTGGCACACAAGCTGTAGCAGGGCAGAGCCTTGCTGCAGCCCAAGCCTTAGTAGTGACTCTGCCCATGGAGTGTTCTCAGTGCTAGCAGCAGCCACTGTCTGTGCTGTGATACCTGGGGCTGAATTAGGCCATGCTGAGCCACAAGGACCTGTGAGTAGAACTATTTAACAGTTTCTGTCCAAAAATTTGGGAGGACAATGGCTATTTGACAGAAGTAGTTGGGGAATTTGTTTGGTTTTATTTTTCTGGAAGATGTTTAAAGGGCAGAAGTTGATGCTGTTTGATAAATGTTTCCCTTCCTTCAGCAGGCCTCTGAAGGGGCTAGGTTCAGTTTGGAGCATTACCTCAGATAGTTGTCATAAACAAACTCTGGGAGGTGGTGGCTGGGCCGCTGCTGTTGGAAAATGCTGTTTCTTTTGTGTGAGTCTTTATTCTAAATGATTATACGAGTATCTGTAGTGGAACATGTCACCATAAGGTCCTTGGGCCCTTAGAAGCCTTCCAGAATTAGGGGAAATAGAAGAAAAGTCTATTAATTAGGGCCATTAAACAAAGATGTGTGAGGTACAGATCTAATTGTTCTTTTGTCCCTCTGATTCTTTTTGGCGCCAAAATCTCCTGGAGCAATGAGCTCCATGGTTTAATGAGAAAGTGTTTCCTTCTGTCAACTTGAAACAGGCTGCACTAATTTCATGTTCTTACGGAATAAGAACTAACAATAATTGTTACCTATTGCTTCCCTCTATGCTGTTTGGGGTGTGCTTGGCTTTTCCACTCATTTATTTTTTGGTGGGGTGGTGGAGTCCTAATTGTTCTGACACAGAAAGTCAGCTACATGGCTGCATTGTCCTTCATGGTGGCATTCTCTCCTTCTCCAAAAAAAAAGGGAAGTTTAACAAGATCCTTGCATTGTCCTGCTCTGTGCTAAGCTTGGAGTGAGGAGTAGACTCCTCTGACTACAAGCTCTTTGTGGTGACCTAAGAATAAGGATCCTCCTGGGTGTCCTTTCTCCTTTACCTTGTTAAGTTTGAATGCATTAGTGGAGCAGAATATTTGTGGTTGTCCCAAAAAAAAGGAGTGCAGGTCTGAGTCATACACACCTGTCTGAGCAGTGAGAGAGCAGCCACCTTCTGCAACCACAGCAGCTTTCCACCCAACTTCAAGGGGATCCTGATGATGACCCAGCTGCAATAATTCAGTCTGTGGTGAGTGTGCATAAGCAAGTGGAGGTTTGTACTGAATATTTTAGGGCAGATTCTGCTTAGTTTTAAGATGAGGTTCAAGTGAAGGTGTGTGAAAAGAGAGAGATCAGTATCAAACAGGAGAGGCTGAGATCCCTGGGGCTGCTTAGGCTGGAGAAGAGCAGAGCCAGAGGGGAGCTGCTCCATGCTGAGCAAGAGCTAAAGGATGCAGAGGGCAAGAGGCTGGGGCCAGACTCTGCTCAGTGGTGCCCAGGGACAGGCCAAGGGGCAATGGGCACAAACTGGAACCCAGGAGGTTCCATCTGAACAGGAGGAGAAAGTTGTTTGGTGTGAGGGTGCAGAGCCCTGGCCCAGGCTGCCCAGAGAGCTTGTGGAGTCTCCTTCTCTGGAAAGACTCCAAACCCATCTGGAGGTGATGCTGGGTGAACCTGGTGTGGATGACCCTGCTGGAGCAGGGGGGTTGGACGAGATGATCCCCAGTGGTCCTTTCCAATCACCACCAATCTCTGATCAAGGATCAGAGTTTCTCCTTGTTGTAAAGCAAAGAAAAATGGTGTCTTCTTAGCAGAGATGGAAGTCTGAGACAGAAGGTAAAATATTTGGAAGATAAGAAAGCTGGAGAAATGCTTCTTTTAAAGGTCTGTGTTTAAGAACTGTAGGGATAGAGATGTTATTCTCTATTTGTATCTCATTTGGTGTCATCAGAGCTAACACTCATATTATGATTGCTATGTTCAAGTGGTCAAGACTTGTCTGTATTTTCTGCTATCCACTTCCAGTGAAATAGAAACATCAGTTCAAATATTTCTTTTGGAGAGTTAGAGTATTCTTCAATAAATAATACATGGCCCATCATACATTCAGGTCTTCATTTTCAACCGAGAAGAGAGGAGAAGGAAAAGGAGGGAGAAAAATAATCAGATGTTGAAAATCAGAAGATTGTTTTCATTTTAATTTGGGGAAGAATTGAGATCTTTATTGAGATGATATTTTTCTGTCCTAAGGTTTAGATTTCTACTCAAGGCAGGCCTTTTGTCTTCATGCACATCAGTGAAATGGATCTAGTGCCCATCTCCTTACTTGACCACAGACAGAAAATATCCCTTCCTGAAAAGATTGACTGGCTAGAAAGGTAAAGGACTGAGCTCATAGACTGAGACAACTGCCTTAGAGTTGTTGCACTGTGTTTAATTTTTTCAGCCCACACAGCAGACAAAAGGAAGGGCAGTGGATCTGCAAGAATGCCACTGTCTTAAGGAAAAATACTGTAGGCCTGCCCTCTTCTGGGCTCCAGAGCCTACTGTGACAGCCACTTCTCTAAGCTTTGAGGGCCTGTGAGCTGGTGAGTTCCACAGAATCATGGAATGGTATGGGTAGCAAGAGACCTTTCAAGGTCATCTAGTCCAACACCCATCTGCAACTAGAGCAGGTTTTTTAGCCCCAACCAACCTGACCTGGAATGGTTCCAGGGATGGGACATCTCCCACCTCTCTGGGCAATAATCTCTCTAATAATGTGTAGTTTCATCAAGCTACCCACAGCTGCATCTTGAACCCCAGAAGAAGCTTTGCTCAAAGGTAATAAAAGTGAAGTTTGCCATTCTCTTCCATGAGGAAGCGAGCATGAAAGCATCTCACTCTCTTGTTATTTTAGGCTCTCCTATTTAGTTGCTTAGGCTCTCTTATTTAGTTGCTTTACACACTTGGATCCTCAGTGGTAGCTGTTTTAAATCATCAGTGGTTGAGGAAACACGAAGGGGTTTATTTGTGATCATTTCCTGCTTGGGACCACCTGGACCCAGGCACATTTTGTGGCTCTGCAGTTGAGTTTTTGGGTGCAACCCATGCTGTGAAATAGCATGGTTGGCTTGCCTGGCTTTGCTTGGAGGGACATTGGTTGGAGCCTGATTGTTGGATTATCCCAGGCTCTGTGAGGAGAGATGTTTGCCATTCCAAATCATGGGCTCACATCTTGTTATAATCTACCTTCCTCCTGCCTCTGTTGGGAAGACTTGGCAGTTGCTTGCTCACTGAGATGGTGGTTGTGTACCAGACCTCTGCTATGGATGTGAATAGCTGGAACTAAGAACATTGCCACCCCTCCTCTTGCTTTTGGGAAGCTCAGTTTTCAGGCTTGCTTTCCAAAACAGACTATTTGCATATCCCATGCATTGTTAGTAAACAGATTCCAAGGCACTCAGTTGTGTGCTAAATCACAGCAAAGTGTGCCTTGCCAATCCCAATCTGATTCTCATCTTCCCTCCTTTCTAACCTGGCTTCACTCCATTGCTTCCTAGCAGAATTACTGCTGCTTTCTGCTGTGAAAAGTGAGAGGAGAATCCAATGAGCATGCCAGAAAAAGTCCTGATTTACCATTGTGAACCTCTTCCAATATAATGCTGGCTTAACTCCTTTTGATTTATTTCCCTGGAATGCTACTGCACTGCATCAGGCTCAGGATCCAGAGAATTATCTTTGTGTGCCTCTTTCTCCTCATTTTTTTTTTTTTTTGGTCCCCTTCAGTGTACATTTCCCTACATCAAGTCTGAATTTTACTGTCTGCTTTGCAGGTGTCTTGCCTATGACTCTAAGAAAATCCATGCTTTAAAAAACAAAAGATCAACAGAAAATGACTACAACAAATCTTTGTTTCTGCTTGCGTCACTATACTACCAAAATAACCTCAAATTTCTCCTCAGTGACCATAATTAATAATATAATTATGATAATATATTATACTATTATTAGAATATATTGTAATAATATTAATAACAATGTAATAATACAGTATAATTATTATAATATAGTATATCATATTATTAGAATATAGTATAATATTAATAATATAATATGACAGCTTCAGCTTTGGATGAAGAAATGACTGAGTTTTGTATTGTGTAACTGCAAACATTAAGAGTGATGTGGGAAAGCTTTGCTATGATCCAGGTTGCTTGAGCTTCATGGTGGATTTTGCACACTTGGCAAATCAGCAGGACCTGCACCCCAAAATTACTGAAGTGCTTTGAAACACTTCTCTTCCATCTCTCTTTTGCCATATACTCTCTCCATAAAATATACTCTAGATAAGATGAAAATCAGCTTGATTTTTGTGTTTCTGCAGCTGACTTAGGTGGAAAGTAGTAGACACTGCTAAGTAGAGGGGAAAAAAGATCTAGTTGAAATGTTAAAACCTTTTTAACCATTTCTTCATTTAACACATCAACAGTATTTTGAGCAGTGCCTCCCATTTTCCAAGGAGCAGCAATGTGGTTTGTTGAGTTACACCCAACTTTGTCCTTTAATAGTTTCTCTCTGGTAGGCTCATAAACACATCTGACTTTGAACATGCAAACCATGTTGGTAGAGAGCTGGAGATGGATGGATGGATGGATGGATCCCTTAACAGCTTGTGTAACTAGTACATTTGTAAAAGGAGTGGAAGAACACAATTAAAAGGAAAATCTAATTGTTCCTAAGGAAGATAAACACTTTCTGGTAGGCTTCCAGCATAATCTATGCTGCTGTAGTGATCTGTGTGTCCAATGCCTGGGTATAAAGGATTATTAAAGGAAACAAGATAAGAAAGAAGAGTAATAGCAACATTTGGAAAAGCCTGGGCTGCCTTTTGCTTCATTTCTGGAAGATGCAAGGCAATGCTGTTCAATTTTTGTCTGCTCCAGGACAACATCTGTCACATTGCAGGAGCGGACCATCAGTGCAGACAGAGGCTAAGGAAGAAGCAGGCCAAGAGAAATGAAGTTGGTCAAATGCCAGTTGTGCAGTGATTGAGAGGAATGAGCTACAGCAGAATCAAATACTGGGAACTACCATGGAACAAGATGGAAACCTGGAGAGTCAACTTTTTCACTCCTGCTTCACCAGCAGAACCAATGGAGCAAGGCTGTTTGGTTAACATGGTCTCACTTCCTCCTTGATATATTTACTAGCAGCAATATCAAATCCTCTTGTCCCCAAAAGTGTTGACTATACTACTCCTTGTGCTCCCTCTGGTCCAAGAGCAGGCTGATGGATGCATCATCTTCTCTAACAGCACCAAAGGTCTCACTGAGTGTTTTACAAAGGAGAACAAAGCATTGACCAAGAAGTATGACACAAATGGCTCTGGAAATAAGTAGTGGGATACTCACAGTACCAACTGCAGTCTCCTACCACATCCTACTTGGTGAGTCCCAAGCTCTTTTTTCTGTTCAGTGAGGAGGGAGAGAAGCAAAGTCTCCTCATCTCCTCCAAGGCTTGTACTAGATCAGTTGATTTGGGGGTTATGAATACTCCTGATCAAGCAGTGATAGGACAACAGCTGTAAAGACTGGAATAGGCATCACGGCCCCACATCCAATTGTTTTCCTTCTAAACTGAGTGAGAAAGACATCTGAATTCAGAGAGTGCTCCTAAGTTAGAGAAGTCAAAGTGGTGGAGTCAAAACTACTGAGCAAGCACCACAAATCCTCAGAAGGTTTATATTACTAGGGGGGACAAAGAGCATATCTAGAGGAAGTTCCCAGTGTTATCACCAGAGCTTTGTGATAGCTCTAAGAGCTCAGGCTTTTTACCACAGAGCTGTAAAGTCTGTCTCACTTGAATCTCTACTTTATATCACATTGAAAGAGAAGGAGCCAGATCCACATCAGACCAGGAGGAGAAACTCTATTTTGTGCCTATTCCATCCTGTCTTAGCCTGGCAGTGACATCCTGAACTGCTGCAGGGGAAAGGAAGGGATAAAAACTTTGGATTGGAGATGTAAAATAAGGCAAGAGTGTAAGAGTACAGCAGGTGGCCTTGCAACAGGACTGAGGGAATTTTCTGCAGCACTCATGCTTGGAAGTGGAGAAGCTGCAGAAAGCAGTGAAGTCTGAGGGTGCAGCTTGAAGGAAGAGCTTCAGTTCTCATTGTTGATAACTAATATTGGTAATAATCTAGTGACTCTCTCCATGACAGCCTATGTCTGCCAAGCCTGCTTCCCATCCAGGCAACAACACTGGCCAGTGCTTTAATGGCACAATCTGGCCTGAGATGGGCATGGATTCAAAGCAGCCAACTCAGACATGAAATGCATGGTAAAGGGGGGAAAAAGCAAAACAAAACTCCATGGGAAGGGAAAAAGATCCAAACAACTGGTGGTTTTTCCTGAGCCCTGAAGGGAAGCCAGTTGTCCTGAGGCTGTGAAGTAGCCAGCAGATGAAAGGCATCCATAGCACTGCTTGGTCAGGCAAGGGAGAAAGAAGCAGCAGATGAAAAAGGAAATAAAAGAAAGAAATAAAAAAGGAAGAAGGTAAACTAAAAATAGTCAAAAGCCTTTTTATAAGTGTCTCTTAAAATAAAATGGACCTCAGGATAAATTTCCTTTGGGTCTGCCAACACCACATCTCCTCACCAGGTTCCCATTCCCTGCTCAGCCCCAGCTTGCCATCCCACAGCAATCCTCTTGGCTCAGGAGAGCTACCAGTGACAGTTAATGACATTGCCCTCAGGTGACCTGTGACAATGAGCATGTGGGGGCAGAATCCATGGAGGAATAAGTGGAGAAATTCATCCTTGGCCACATTGTGTTTGTGTGGGAAAGAGGCACCACCATCCACATTTGCAGGAGGAAGCTTTCCAGCTCAACTGGCTCCTTCCTTCATGATGAGAGGCAGGAGCTGAGCCAGACATGTCATTCTCACTCTCTGCCTCTTTTATCTCTTGCCACAACTAGGGACTGCAGAGAGGAGATTGTTCTGGCTGGAAGCTGAGGGACACAGGTGGTACCAGCAGCTGCAAGCTCTTTAGCTCTCGTTGGCTCCACTTATTGGAGCATGCATTGTATGTTTAATGGATCCCATCTCATTGTCTGGGAATGAGAGTTGGAGGCTGCTGGTGGGGCTGCATGATGCTCTCTGGTGTTGCTGGGGAAGGGAGAGAAGGTGGAGGCTGCTCCTAACTAGAGACTGTTAGAAGCAGGAGCTCCTGAACAGAGTTTGGTAGCTCCACCAGAAAAGCAGCTGTCCTTGATCATGGTGATATATTAGTCCCTCCGAGGTTTGCAAACAGCAACTAGTGTAGTGAGCTCTGCAAGGTGGAAATGTGTGGGGAGAGAGTTTGAGGCTATGAAATGGGCTGATTTGTTTGTTTATTTATCTTTAAATTGCTGGCTCTAAAGAACAAAGGATGATGAGAGGTCCAGTCCAGGTATTGTCCTTCTATTTGCTTTTTACTTCTAAACATCACCATATTTTGCTCTTGCTCAATTTATTCTGACAATGCAATTCACCTAGAACCTTTCGGGGAGGTTCTTCCAGGAATAGGATGATTTGATTCAGTTTGTTCTCTCATTTTCTGACAATTAACTTAAATCTGGGAAACATTTGGGCAAGTGTCTTCCATGCTGCTTATTTCTGGGACTGTGAATTGGAAAATATCATTTAAATAGTTTCCTTATAGTCTTCATTTTAAGAACTAGTAGATCTCAATTTGTTTTTTCTGTTCAAGAAAGGTTTTAAAACAGGAATCTGGGTAATTACAGGTCTAGTACTTTGGAGTGTACAAGTCTTTGGAATGTGTTTTTGGACAGAAGAAGAAAGTAGGGAAGCAGATGGAAAAGGGGAGAAAAAAACCCCACACCACAGGTTCATCAGTGTGGATTGTGGTCACACTAAATTGATACTACCCTTTGGTACAATTTTCTTAGACAAATATTTTTGTCTGCTGGAAACTTACTGAGGTATAAAGGGAGGATTTGCTCAAGAACTTTGAGGTGGAGCAGAACAGGTTCGAGAGAACATGGCACCACGTGCTGCCAGGTTTTGTTTGTGGGATTTTAGTCTGTTCAATACTGCTGTAATACTGACCTAGAAGATAAAAGTGCTCATTTACTAAGGAGCTTTTCCATTATCTTTGTTAGTCCACCCCAAACATGACACTACCCAAAATCATACAGTCTCTAGAACCAAGCTTTCCACATGCATCTTAACATTTCCTAAGACATTAAGTCAAGTAATTTTGAGCACAGCTTGATGACTAGATGTAATCAAAGCCAGGCTTGCTCTTCTGGACCAGTTTTTTCCAGCCAGAGTAAGCAGTGTTATTACCAAGTCTTGTTTTTCCTGGTTTTCATCTCATTTACAGGCTGGAAAACCAGAAATGTCCTAAGTGGCTGAGAGAAAACTAGGCTAAGTAGAAACTTGTCATGGACTTGGCCTCTTTTTACTCACACCCTTTCCCAATATTGAGGGCAAGCATCAATGCCATGCAAATTTAACTGGAAAAGTAATAAACAGAAACCTCCTTGGATGCTTTTCTTGTTGCTTGTAACCCAGGAAGCCATCTAGAAATGGAATCCATTTCACTGCATCCACCTAGAAATGGAATCCATTTCACAGATGGTGAGAAATAGGAAATAAGGGGGGGGGAAGTAAAATCATACAATTTTTGACACCTCTGATCTTTGTATTTCCTGTCAGATAAGGTAATCATTAGAGAAAGATAAGCTGGTATCTGTCTGCAACATCTCTGCCTTTCCCTGTGTCCTATTCCTGTGCTATTTGATTCCTATGGAAGATAAAAAATTAGCAGTCTGTAGAGCAAGTAATTAGAATCTTGAGGCCACAGGTTGCTAAGGGCCTATGGAGAAATGTCTCCCTTTAAAAATGTAAGTATAATTACTACGTTATGCCTTGAAAGAGATGGGAGAGAGGAGGGGGAGCTGCAGACTTCTGTCTTGGCTATTGAATCAAAAGGAGGAGGAGGAAAGGAAACATCACCAGCTAGGGCAAAAATTAAGCAAAAAATAAAGGATTAAATTAGTCAGCATTGGGGTGAAGGCTTGTCTTCCACATCCACTACCCTCCAGCTGGCTGGAGTCACTCAAGGTCTGAGCAAGAGGATTATGTTTCATAGACTCAGTGAATGGTTTGCGTTGAAAGGAACCTTTCAAGGTCATCTGAGACCATGGGCTTGGAGAGGTGGATGCTAGATGGAAGGAGATGGTGGAGAAAGGTGTCCACAAGCCTCACCCTTCACCCCACATCTGTGCTTGAGCAGAGGTACACTCTTGCCTCTCTGGCACCTGTAGGATAGCAGCCTGCAAGTGTGTGATCAGGAGGATCCATCACCTAGAGAGAGAGTGAAATGGGCAAGTGAGATCCTTTTTTGCTCTACTGGGATTAATAAAATGAAATAATTGCTTTTAAACCAAGTGGGGAAAGAACATTATTATTCTATTACCACTATTAATATTTATGTATTAGAGAAGGTAAGTCCATCTTGGAAATTAGATAGCTTGGATCAAAGGGGAAGAGCAACCACCTTCCTTTCAGCTGTGGACTGACCAATTTCCATAGGAGAGGAACTGAGGGGGAAGAAACAGAGAAGCCACTGAGTCATTTTTTCCCAGGCACTCCTCAGATTATAAATGAACTTGAAGATTTCCAGGAGTTAGGAATGCATTGCTGCCATTTCTCTTTACATAGCATAGCAAAACACCTTTGTTCTTCTAAGTTGATGCAAGTATTCAACCTTCTGGTGATTATTTCATGATTAAGGCACTGAGGAGAGAGAGGGGAGGTCTGTGTCAAGCTTTTGGCCCTGCATCACCTGGGGCAAACTACTTAACACTTCTGTGATGTGGAGATGGTACTGCCTTTGCCTGTCTGGATGAGATGCCTAAATTGATGGCCTATGGACTGAGGGGACGATGAAGCAAGAAAGCTTCAGCTCAGCATCTTTCCAAAGAAAAAGCTAACTGGGATGGTAGCCCATCATCTAGTTGCCCATGAGCCCTCCCCTCCCAGCACAGTTGTTGTTATTTACATCACAGTTGCCTGACAGCCACATGGATATTGGACTCCAGTTGTGATAGGCTCTAGGAATGCAAACAGTTGTTAAATGGCTCTTGTCCTGAATGGCTACTGTAGAATTAGATGTGGTGATCCAAGGATAGATCTCTCTTTTCCAATGGAGACAGTGAGTAGAGGTTAATGAAGTCTTTTGTTGGCAGCTGAAATTGGAGCAACACTAAGAACAGAAATCCCTGCACTCCCTCCTTAGTGTCATTCTAGGAGGACTCTTTCCTTCCTACCAGCTTCAAGATTGTGTCCCACTTTGGGGCACAGCAAGTCAGAGGTGACACCTGTGGGGAGGAGGGGACAGGAGAGGTGACCCTAAACTGACCAACAAGGGATTGCATGCAATGGACATCATAGTCAGGATAAAGCTGAGGGATCATGAGGGTCAAGTTGTCTTCTTCAGTGGCCAGTGTCTGAGTCTGTTCTGTCTTTGATCCTGGTCTCTGTGTTCTTCAATCCAGTTCCAGAATTCCAGCTCCTCCATCTGGTTTCCATCTGCTGAGTCCAGTCTGGGACTTCCCCAGTGCTGCCACAGCATCAATGGTGGCAGTGATATCATTGCCATTAGGGAGTTGAGTTTGATATTGATTTTGTAAATATTTGTCTATATTTCATTTTCTTGTTATTATTTTCATTCAAGCTGGTTTAGTTTTCTTTTCCAACCTCTAAGTCTCTCTTCCTTATTCCCTTTCTCTTCCCTTTGGGAAGGCAGAAGAGTTCACAGAGCATCTGTCACTTGTCTGGTGGCCAGCCCAGCCCTGACCCTGGGCAATACTATAAATAAACCACAAGATTTCATGTCCCAAGGAGGGGAAAGGGGAAGAAAGAGGGTGGTAAAAGAAGAGGAGGAGGGAAGGGAAATCCTCCAGCACTTGCTCGATCTGCTACTTGGAGTGAACGCTAATTCCTCAGGAGAGGAAAGCTGGCAGCAGTGCTTTTGCTATCAGGGTTTTTACTGTGCTGCTCTGCTTCTCTCTCAGCATGACCACTGAAATCTGTGAGCTCACACTACGAGCCCTGCTATCCTGTCAGCTTGGAAATGATTTCAGACAGGCTACAAAAACAATTGGGGCCCTCACTTGGGCTGCCTGTACGCTAGTTGAAGTCTAATTTAGTAGATAGATCATTCGCTTCGCTGGCTCTGTCCTTGATACTCTCCAAGCTGTGGCTGGTGTTGGTGACTTTCGTTGTGTGGATGCTTGCAGCTTCTCTGGGTCTTTGTTTTGTTGTGTTTTGGTTTGGTTTTGTGGTCTGGTTTTGGTTTGGTTTGTTTTTCAGCTCATCGAATAGCTAGTTTATTGCTCACATCAGCTTTGACCTTCACAATACATCAGAGCCTGAGATTTATTTGGTGCTCTATAGTTAGATTTTTAATAGTACTTGTTTTACCTATGTGCATGGAATCAGAGAAAGCTTGTTTTCCCCTTTGGACCACAGGACACTGGACAATGAATGTGAGGGACAGTTGAGATGTTAGCCACTAGTTACTCAAAGCTACAGGATTGCTGAGCTCTGTTAGAGTTTCAAGCCCACGTTTGGTTGTCTAAAATTGGGTATTAAACTGAAAATATTCTTCATTTCTAGAGAAATAGATAGGGAGACTGGGCTTAAATAAAGGAACTGGTTTTTTTCTGTTCCCACTGATATACCTTGGAAAATCTGTCCTCTAGATTTGGGATGGAGTGTAAGAATTAGATATTCTTTGTGAATGTTTGTGATGATGATGCTTAGAATGGGTTGGTTTTCCATGACCACTGAAACATCCTTATCCATGATCAAAGTTCTCACTGGAGTGTGTAATGTTGTTTTCCTGGTGATATTAGGAACACTTGGCATGTCAGAGAGTGGAGGAGTGATACCTTTGTAGGTAAAACAACCTTGTTGAAATTAATATTCCATGCTCTTCGTATCTTTGCCTTCTAAAAATCCAGGAGCCCATCCAAAAATCCACAGGGGTGAATTCTTCATAGTTTATATCTTTGAACCATTTTGCAGTCATGGCATCATATTGATCCCACACCACTGAGGCTCAGATTTGAAATGAAACATCCAGTAGCCTTCATGAAGCTCTTAGTACATGGAAAGAGCACTGTGGTCCCCCCACTCAGAAGATGAAGGCTTCATCCCTCTTCCTATGTTTGCTAGGCCATAGGACTCCACAAAGTGCCTTGTTATGTTTGATGGATTACTGCTACATCCTGATACTGACCTAGAGGTTCTGGGGATGGTTTCTCCATCCAGAATAAGGGCATGGACAATTTCTTGATGAAAAGCACCATGTAACATGTACTTATTAAATGCTGGCCCAGCTCCCTGTGTCCTTTGTAAAAGTGCTCTTGGCCTGGCTTTAAAATCAGTGAGAAGATAGAGGAGCTTGGATTTATTCTGTGCTGAAGAACTTTCCTATAATATGACCATAGTTCTGAGTGCTTAATGACAGGGAACCCAAAGCATAGAAGATGCCATGAGGATGCTGCTGTTTATTTTTGCAGATAGGATCCAGCTTTGCCTTGCTGAGATCTCTCCTCTCAATGGTAAAGATTGTTCAGTGTCAGATACGTGACATTTTTGTTTCCAGACTTCTCTGCCCCTGTGATCTCTCTGACTGGTCCCAAGGTGACAGACGACTGGGTGGCAGGAGGGGTGATGGATAGCTTGATTATTTTAACAATTAAATATGTAATGAAGGGCTGGAAAGGTTCCATGTAAGTCTCATTTTCACCTTGGTTAAATATGGTGTGCATAATTAATTTTCAAATATGAAAGGGCTCCAGCAAGAAAAGAAATGAAAGAAAGTTGAAGAGATAGTGAATATTTTATTAAATGTCACTCATTCCAAACTCATTAATATACATAGTCCAGGAGTAATCATCTCCTAGAGAGTCAAATGCAGGAGTGCTTATTTTCTTGGTAGACTATTTGGTTTATTGTTGATTGTCTGTGGACCAAGCCCAAGCTTTTCTGCCTCTCAGGGAGGCCATCAGAAGGTGAAGAGTCATGGCTTTCCATGTTTTGGGTCATAAGGAGCACAAATGTGGAAGAAAGGAGACTTTGTTCTCTGGGTCAATACAGAAGTTTCTTTAAGAGTAAAGCCAATTAGTCACTTTTGCTCAGCCACAAGGGATTAATCTTGTCTACCTAGAGCCACCTCAGAGCTCTGACTTAGCAAAAAGAGCTGCTTCAGCAGTTGCTGGAGTAAAGCAAACAGCACTGGGAGAGATTTTGACCTGCCTATGTTAGCTGTGCCTCTTGTGCACAGAGCAGTCAATCTCCTGCTCATTAGACCAGTCAATCTCCTCCTTCTCATCTCCTGGCAGGAATAGCCTTGTGCTCCCATGCTGGCTGAAGTTTGGGGACACAAATCCCAGCAGTGACCTTTTCCTGCTGAAGAACACCATTTCCTGTGCTATGTCTTCAGCTGGATGTATCTGGGGACCATGACTTCTGAGACCATGGCTCACCCAGCAGCTGCTTAGAGAGAGAAATCCTCCTTGAAACTAAAGTAGAGGAGATTTAGACTAGATAGAAGGAAGAAATCTTTCACAGTACCAGAGAGGTAGTGGATGCCCCATCCCTGGAACTATTCCCGGTCAGGTTGGATGTGGCTCTGAGCAACCTGCTCTAGTTACAGGGAGATTGGACTAGATGACCTCTAAAGGACCCTTCCAACTCTAACCTTTCTGTAATTTCCATTATTCCAATTAAATGGAATAATGTCACAGGTTTGGACTTAATAGAGCTGATGAAAACTTGGACATTCATCTTGAAGAAAATTCCATTACTTCATCATCTGTGTTCCAAATGACAACATTAAAAATTCCTCTCCATTATATTTTTTTTTGCCTGCTTGGGTATTTTTTTGTACAGAATTCTCAGAGTTTTTAATAATAATCAACTAAATTTCCATCTACTTATTCCTTTCTGTCCACTATTCATCTGAGCTCTTTGACTGCCACAGATGGGTCCTTCTCTTTCCCTGAAGGAACCAGGCTATGTTGTCAGACTGAATCCTCCTGATATTTAGATTAAAATAGGAGCCATACCTTCCCACATTGTAAAATTAAGACTTTTGGAAATGGCTTTCCTTCCCCAAAGCTTAGCAGGGAAATCCTGGCTAGTTCTATAACTGAATTTGTGAGCAGCATGATTCATGGTTAGAGAATGCTTTGAAGATACTCAGTCTTATGTAAAGGCTAAGAAATAAGAGTTATTCTAATTAGAATATTATTAACTCTGGGAGGAGAGAAGATTAAACAATAGGCTTCCTTGTGAAATCCATTGGAATGAACCATGTCAAAGGCTATTTATTAAACCTAGTGCCATTCCACTGCTAAAGAAACCTCTCTGCTCCTGCCTTCATCTTTTTGATCTTGGTGCTCATCCTTAGCCTTTCAGCAGGAATCAGATAGGAGATTCGTGCAAGGAGGAAAACCAAGTGTAGGAAGAGAGGCACATCTGTAGCCTGATTTTATTTTCAATGAGCCAATCATGGCTGGCTACCAACTTCCTAGAGGTATAAGCTAGAAGATTTTGAGCTTCTTGGTGCAGCAGAAAGCAACATCCTTGTCCATCTGAAATGGATGTTGAATTTTTCCTCTATGTTGTTTCTTCTCACCTGACACTGTGGATGTTGTCTCTTTGTTTGTTTGTTTGTTTCAAGAATTCCTTTCATCTTTGATTATTTTATGAATATTTGATTTTTGAAGAGGTTCTACTGATTGCTATGATTATTTACCAATTTGATTAGTTGGACTCCCTAGAAGCTGTACTCACTGGGTGCTGTATGCTGGTAAGCTTTTAGTTAGCATTTCACCCAAACCCAGATTAACTGAGAATTATCTTCCAGTTTGCAAGAAAACTGATCTTTATTACCTTGCTAAAATAAGGTTTCCATTTCAAGCCAGAGGAAGCAGTCATATCTCATTTCTTTGCAATCCCTCTCAGCATATGATTATGGCTGTATGAAGTTCATGGTTGGCACAGATTTTCTTCTGCATCTCTGGACACAGCTGCCAGAAGAAAGCAGCTCCACCAAAAAGGGTGTGCTGGAAAAATACTTCACTGGCTCCCACTACTCCCAGTTTACCCCAAATGCTCTGCTGTAGAAGACAGAAAGTGGAAGAGTGAAGAAGGCAGCCTGGAAAGCTATTCCATTTTGTGTAGACAACTCTGACTGGGTGAAATATGGCCTTCTGGTAGTCAAGGGCAGCCTCAACCTTGACTTCAATGGGCTAGGATTTCACCACAGTTGCTTATTGTGTCATATAGCCCAGATGGTCATTGTCTGTGGCTGATGGAGAGAGAGAGGCTGGGTGTGGTGGGCCCAAAGGAGACAAAACTGGAACACAACGTGTCCAAGGACTGGCATGGCCTTACAGCTCTTTCTTTACTGATTGTGCTTTTGGTTGAGGACAATCTGTGGCTCCACACATCATGAGAGGAACTGCTTTCAGGAATGCAAACTAAGGTTTGGGTTCTTTGGAAGTTATGCTCTTTGTGTGCTAATTCAGATGGGGAGTTTCTCTGGTGTTTGTGTGACTGGTTAAGCTCCTGTTTGGTTTCTTCTTTGTCCTTACTGGTTGTCTTCACCTCCTACTGAGGTCAGAACTGAATCATAGAATGGTTTGGGTTGGAAAGGACCTTTCAAGGTCATCTAGTCCAAAACTCCTGCAGTCAGAAGGGACATCTGCAGCTAGAGCAGGATGCTCACAGCCCCAAAACAACCTGACCTGGAATGGTTCCAGGGATGGGACATCTCCCACCTCTCTGGGCAACCTGGGTCAGTGTCTCACCACCCTCAGCATCAAAAATAAACCCCCCAAACCTTCTTTCCTCTATCTAGTCTTAACACAATTGACCACAAGCACTTCTTTACCTGCAGATGCTGTTGAGTGGGAGGAGTCACCGAGTCCAGCCTTCTCTTCTCAAGCAATGGTGGACTTTGTTGTAAAAGAAAACAAAAATTAATGTTCCAGTGGATAAAACAATCTGTAAAAGGAGCTAATTTCTCAAGAAGTGAGATAGTTCCCTTTTCATTTAGTTTTTTTTAAAGCAGTACCATTTGCAGCCCTATCAGCAAGAGCTGTTGATAAGATGGAGATCAGTGACTCCCTGAGTCAAGGTCGCAGATGAGAAAGTGCCAAAGGGACAGAAGCAGGGACAGAAGGCCTAAACATCAGATCAGTTTTTCTGTCTTTCAGTAGCATAAAAAAAAAAAAAAAAGGAAATAATTTCAATATTGAAGTTGCTTTTCTGCCTTTGAGGTCCACTGAGGGGAAGGAGTCACTCAAGTTGTCGACTTCATCAGTTTTAAACCATTCCAAGAGATGCAAATCTCTCCCTACCAGGGACTCCTCCTGAGCTTTGTTTGCATTCTGTAGAATAATAATAAGAGCTCTTTACAGCTTTTCACTTGGCAAGGGAGCTAACATCTCTTCTTCTCTTTGTCAAGTGACTTTTGAAAGGATATGTGGTCCTGTACCTTTGGAATATAAGAATGAAAGAGAGAATCACTTAATTCTGCAGGGATTTTGAAGCCAAGATATTGCAGATTTAAGAAGAGCATCTTGAAGAGATTTGCTGATGTGAGACTATTATTAAACATAATTTTTTTTTACAGACCTTGGCTCATGTTAGGAGCAGTTTCTTTACAATTACTGATCTGTTCCAATGATGCTCCTGGTTGGTTTGGTGGTTTGCTGTCATTATCTAAAAGATTCAGCTTGTGCTCAGTCCTGACAGGATGCATCTTTGGCTCAATATGCATTTTGAGGACTGTGCCAGATAACAAGAGGCAAACATTTGTGCCAAGGAAAAGAAGTCTACCTCGTGGTATGCTCCATGATGTATCTGCTCTAGATTGCATTTAAATAACTCTGTGTTTCATCACAATGACCAAATCCCAGTTGTGCACTGCTTCCTATTCTCCTGAACTGAAGCTGGCAGTGGAGGGATAGGAGCCAATTAGCAAGAGTTTTTCCTTGTCTGATGGAACAACATAAAAATTCCAATAAAGGGTTGATTTTCCAGCAGCATTTATACTAATCATAATAGGCCTCTTCCAACTGCATCCCAAAGACAGGATGGTTTGCCAAGCAGATGGTGGAGAGAAAGTTAGGCTGGCCAAAACCCAGCACATCTTATTTCATGACAAATTCTGAGGTTGCAAGATCTGTTTTCACTCCAGTGCAGAATGAACCCAAATCCCTCAGGAATTTTTCATGCCCACCTGCACATCAGCAATGACTCCACAGTCATCTCTACCTTGGTCATTAGGGCTCTCACCTGAGGTGTGAGAAATAAGAGGAAAAAAGGAGAAAATAGTGCAAAAGTACCACAGAGAAGAAGACAGAAGTGCCTCTCCTTGTCCTATCCATCACTCTGAGATCTGGTAGTGTGTGATGTCTGCTGAAAGCATTCTGATCCCATATTGTTGTTTTCAATACCTTTGTCCAGAGTTCAGTCTGTGTAGCTTCTAAAATCTAAGCAAACACATCTGGCTGCAGGATGTGGGTCTGTGATGGCATTTTGCTGCTATTTTCAATGCTGTTAGTGTTCTCTATTTGAAAGCTCAGTCTGCAGGGCTTGAGGACATGTCCTGGTGGCATCTTAGAGCACTTTTTGTGATCTGTGCTCTACAGACTCACTGTAATCACATTTTCACAGGGTCCTGATGATGAGTATCTTTGAAGATGCAAACCATTTTGAGAGCTGCTGATGAATTTATGGAGTGCTGACATGCAATTTTCAGTGCTACTGAATATCTGTGCTTTCTCAACACCAGGTAAGAAAAAGCATTTTCAGCATGGTCTTAGAAATTTCCTCTAGCTAGAAAAAAGTAGTTTTCTTCCACCCTCCCATCACCTCACCCACTCTTGCTGGTTTGCTCTGTGTAGGTTGTAAGTACTTTGGCATAGGGATTGGTTTTCCTCTGAACTCTCTCAAACACTCAGCACAATGTAATCCTCATTAGAGCCTAATGCCATAACTGACAGTGTGTGCACAGAGATTTCTTGCATCACCAAATATTGCCAAGTGAACATCCTGACCTCCTAGGTTGTGTGTGTGTATATATGTAGAGAAATATAGACATTAATGATTAATAATAGATATATATGATTCAATATAGACCTATTTGCATCTGCATGCATGTTGGAGGTTTTCTGTCTATATTTGGAGGAACAGTTAATTCTGATTGGTAAAGGGGACAGCTAAGAGAAGTGAGGTTCCTCCCTCTCTCTTTCCTCTTTCTGCTAGACATCCTTCACCCTTTCTGCCTGTATTTCTTTGATGTTTCAGCCTTTTGCAACTGCTGAGTAAGAAAGATGAAAAGCTGTTGCTGTTTCATTAAAAATTCAGAGCTCTTTGCCCCTCCTTTCCTGCTGTTTTTCATGGAAAAGCCAGCCAAAACTAAGATACTATCTGTGGCTAGGAAGCACCTGAACAGAAAATGCCATGATCTCCAATGGTTACGTGGAGAAACAAATATTCCAGTGCACAGGTACCCTAATAATTAGTCCTTTCAAAGACAACAAGTACTCACTTGCAGTGGAAGACCCATCCTAAAATGATTTAGGAGTCATGCACCATATCCTTGAGAGTGCTTTATAGGACAGAACAATGAGAATTTTCAATTCAGACTTCAGAAATACATTCATTCCAGAACATAAAAGGGAAAAAATATAACTCCATGGTTAATTTTCTTGCTTTCTGCTAAGATTTTGGCTCATAGAATCATATAGGTTGGAATAGACCTCTGAGATCATTGGAGTCCAACTCTTCCCCAGCACTGCTAAGCCATGTCCCTCAGCACCACATCTCCACCCCTTCCCAGCCCCTCCAGGGATGGTGACTCCACCACTGCCCTGGGCAGCCTGGGCCAGGCCTGGATAACCCTTGCCAGCAACAGATTCTTCCTCATGGCCAACCTGAACCTGCCCTGGAGCAACTTCAGGCTGTTTTCTCCTAGCACTTATTCCTTGCCAGAAGAGACCAACACCTACCTGGCTCCAACATCCTCTCAGGAGAGAGCCAGAAGGTCTCCCCTGAGCCTCCTCTTCTCCAGACTAATCAACCCCAATGCTCTCAGCTGCTCCTCAGCACACTTGTGCTCTAGAGCCTTGCCAACCTTCCTTGCCCTTCTCTGGACACACTCAATGTCCTTCTGGGTGTGAGGAGCCCAAACCTGACCCCAGGATTCCAGCTGTGGCCTCCCCAGTGCCTAGGCCAGGAGGACAATCCCTGCCTTAGTCCTGCTGCCACACTACTGCTGACCCAAGTCAGGATGCCAGTGGCTTATCTGGAGAAGGGCAGGGAGTGACAGTGGGAACAGTTCAGAGCCCAGGAAATACTGTCAGAGGCTGGGAGGAGCTGGGATGGTCCAAAGCCTGTGTCCAGACAGGAAGAATTGCAGCTCCAGCCTGGCCTCACACCACTGCCAGGCACGTGGAGAGCCTGGCAAAACCAGGAAAAAAAACCAACAAACCAGCTAGCATCAAGCTTGGCACTGGCAGCCACCCCGCACCGAGAACACCCCGCACCGAGCACCCTGCAGCCCCGTTCCCATCCCCGTTCCCATCCTCACCCAATCCCCATCCCCGTCCCTGTCCCTGCTCGCGGCGTTTCTGGCTCCGGCACCGCCATACGCGAGCAGGGCCGACCCCCGGCCGAGCCGGGCCGAGCCGTGCCGGGCGCAGCGTTGCCGAGCCGCTCCGTGCCTAGCCCACCCCAGCCCAGCTGTGCCGAGCCTCTTGGTAGCTGCCTTTCAGTCATCTCGATCTGTTTGCTGGAATTAAAGGAGTTCATATCTCCATCTTGAGTTCTGGTGAGGTTCTTTCCCTGTCAGCTCTTCTGCTCTCTCCCTGTGTCACGTATTACATGTGTGTATATAAATACAGACAGATCGGTAGCTCAATAGCTCTATGGAATGCCACAGGGGAAAAACTTTGCTGTGAGGGTGCCAGAGCACTGGCCCAAGCTGCCTAGAGAGCTTGTGGAGTCTCCTTCTCTGGAGAGATTCCAACCCCACCTGGAGGTGATCCTGGGCAAGCTGCTCTGGGTGACCCTGCTGGAGCAGGGAGATTGGATTAGATGCTCTCCAGAGGTCCCTTCCAACCCCTTCCATGCTGGGATTCTGTGTTGTTTGGCAGGATCAGTCCCATAGCTATTGGAAAGCAAATGTCTACATATCATCTGACTAATCTATGTGTTTTGTAAGCAATTGCTATCATTTGGCCTCTGACAGGGTTTTCTGAAACATTACAGAGAGATGAAGAATACTTTTAATTTGCCCTGTATTAAATTACACTTGTATTAATTATTCAATAAAGAGCATTACTAAAAGTTAATGAAAGAAACTATCATGATGATATCTGCCACAAATAAAAAATCTACCTATTGTCTTGGAGAGATGATGCCATCCATTAATTAGTGTACAGACCCCCAAAACCTAAGGGAGTGTCAAACATTTCCAGGATTGCCCTAAATCTGCCTTGCTAGGACAGAGATGAGATTCTTGATGCAGCTGGAAGACAAGTTCTGTGTATTAGGTTGGATGCTTCTCCCTTTGGTACGCTCGTGTCACCTCTCCCTCCTTCCAATCACTGCATGTTTAAAATGAGTAGAAATAAATCACTGCTTCACATCACCTGCATCTTGGGGATTAGCCCTTGAAAAATTCTCAAGGCATGAGAATTTTCTTGGTTTTTACATTTTGGAGGACAGGAACAAACTGACAGACCAGAAGTTAAGATCTAATATTGCTTTTTAGGCATAACTGAGGTTTGTTCAGTTTCACAGGTAAAATTATTCTGCAATTGCAGAATCATAGCAGAAAGTGGAAAACACACCAGGACAAAGTAGAACCTGGTCTGTTGCTAAGGTCAACATGTGAGAGGAATCAACAAACAATAATACTTTTCTTTCTTTTTAATAAACCTGCAATTTGTTCTACTTTTCTCTTTACTGAAAGCACATGGTATAGTGTGTTTGGCACTGCCACTTCAATGGGTGGAATTATATCTTCAAAGCAAAAGATATTATTATTATTACTGCTTTTACTAGGATGTATTTACTGTGGCACCTACTTGCAAAAAGAAGAGCCTAAAGTAATGCTCCTAACACCCCCTTCAGACACCCTGACGTGGGCAAACTGAAATCAAAGCTCCAATTGCTCTCCTTTAATTCAGCAGGATTTGGGAGGCTAGGACATGTTAAGAATAGAAAGCCATTTTGACTTTGATTCCTTAATAAATGGACTTAGGATCCTAACTGGAAAGCTGCAACTTCTGTGCATAGCAAAGAGGTTAAGGTGGCAGAGGGTTAAGGTGGGAAGGCATCACCCTGAACCTCCACACTCCCTTTCAACCTTCTGATATTTGATGCCATTCACCAGAGCTTCTCCTAAGTGTAAAAAGTTTGTCTCCTCTTGTTAAGTTGCCACCTGCTCGGGGAAAAAGCTAATCCATGAAGGTCAAGCAGTTGTGAGAAGGTGCTGCAGGAGCCTGGGGCAGCCTCTTGGGTTTCAGCTGGAGCAGCTGCGGGCAGCTAAAGTTGGGATGGTCCTGGTTACTGAAATGAGACAGAGCAGGAAGTAAACAGAGCTTGCCTTTCATCTGAGCTGGCTCTGAGATGGGAAAGGTTGGGGAGGGGGCAGAGAAAAGGGTGAATTCTCTTCTAATTACTTCACGGGTCAGTTCTCCAGACTTGATGTCAATGGCAGACATGCATAATTTTTTTTTTTTTACTTTTCAGTGAGAGAAAAGCAAAAAAAACCAACCCAAATCTCATGAACTACTGAAGATTTTAGGGTTTACTATCATTTAGCTCTCAATACCATGACTTTCCTGGGGATTATTAGACTTTCCTTTAGGATTGAGGAGCCAACAGAGCTGTGGTGTCTGCATAAACTTCTTCATATATCGAAACCTTCACCTTCTGTGTTCATTACTTGGCCCCTTTCCTCTGCAGTGGGCATGAGGATGATGGAAGGTGCTGAGCTGACAGGATAGGCTTGAGCCCTCTGCTTTTTACCCCTGAGCTGCCCTATGAGACCATCTCCTCCCTCCAAATCTGAAGGGACAGCCACCCACAAGCAAGAAGGAGGAGTCAGATGCCACCTCCATGGCAAAGGTTTCCTGCTTCCCTGCACCAAGCCTACACTGAATGAACTGCATCACCACACAGAACTGCCTGATTTGGGGATGGTGACTTCAGATATGGTGCATGACTCGTAAATCATTTTAGGATGGGTCTTCCACTGCA